>JACEEU010000871.1:25781364-25851364 GCA_016630915.1 Callionymus lyra | reverse complement strand
CACACACACACACACACTCAAACACACACACACACTCAAACACGCACACACACACAAACGCACACTCACACACTCACTCAAACATGCACGCACACACACAAACACTCAAACATGCACGCACACACACACACTCAAACACACAAACACACAAACACACTCAAACACGCACACACACACACACACACACACACACACACACACACACACACACTCAAACGACACACACACACCTACGCACACACATGCACGCACAAACACACTCAAACACAACACAACACACACACACACTTCTACACACACACACACACACACACACACACACTCAAACACGCGCACACACACACACACACTCAAACACGCACACACACACACACTCAAACACACACACACACTCAAACACGCACACACACACACACACACACACACTCAAACACGCACACACACACACATACACTTCTTGATTTATCTACATATGTAACACACTTATATCTTGATTTATCTACATAGTAACTTTATATCTTGATTTATCTACATATATAACACTTTATATCTTGCATTTATCTACATATATAACACTTTATATCTTGATTTATCTACATATATAACACTTTATATCTTGATTTATCTACATATGTAACACTTTATATCTTGATTTATCTACATATATACACACTTATACTATCTACATATGTAACACTTTATATCTTGATTTATCTACATATGTAACACTTTATATCTTGATTTATCTACATATGTAACACTTTATATCTTGATTTATCTACATATGTAACACTTTATATCTTGATTTATCTACATATATAACACTTTATATCTTGATTTATCTACATATGTAACACTTTATATCTTGATTTATCTACATATGTAACACTTTATATCTTGATTTATCTACATATGTAACACTTTATATCTTGATTATATTACTTATATCTTGATTTATCTACATATGTAACACTTTATATCTTGATTTATCTACATATGTAACACTTTATATCTTGATTTATCTACATATGTAACACTTTATATCTTGATTTATCTACATATGTAACTTATATCTTGATTTATCTACATATATAACACTTTATATCTTGATTTATCTACATATGTAACACTTTATATCTTGATTTATCTACATATATAACACTTTATATCTTGATTTATTATATATAACACTTTATATCTTGATTTATCTACATATGTAACACTTTATATCTTGATTTATCTACATATATAACACTTTATATCTTGATTTATCTACATATGTAACACTTTATATCTATTCTTGATTTATCTACATATATAACACTTTATATCTTGATTTATCTACATATGTAACACTTTATATCTTGATTTATCTACATATGTAACACTTTATATCTTGATTTATCTACATATGTAACACTTTATATCTTGATTTATCTACATATATAACACTTTATATCTTGATTTATCTACATATGTAACACTTTATATCTTGATTTATCTACATATGTAACACTTTATATCTTTTATCATTGATTTATCACATACATATATAACACTTTATATCTTGATTTATCACATATATAACACTTTATATCTTGATTTATCTACACATATGTACACTTTATATCTTGATTTATCTACATATATAACACTTTATATCTTGATTTATCTACATATGTAACACTTTATATCTTGATTTATCTACATATATAACACTTTATATCTTGATTTATCTACATATGTAACACTTTATATCTTGATTTATCTACATATGTAACACTTTATATCTTGATTTATCTACATATATAACACATTATATCTTGATTTATCTACATATGTAACACTTTATATCTTTATCTTGATTTATCTACATATGTAACACTTTATATCTTGATTTATCTACATATATAACACTTTATATCTTGATTTATCTACATATGTAACACTTTATATCTTGATTTATCTACATATATAACACTTTATATCTTGATTTATCTACATATGTAACACTTTATATCTTGATTTATCTACATATGTAACACTTTATATCTGATTATACATAGTAACACTTTATATCTTGATTTATCTACATATGTAACACTTTATATCTTGATTTATCTACATATGTAACACTTTATATCTTGATTTATCTACATATATAACACTTTATATCTTGATTTATCTACATATGTAACACTTTATATCTTGATTTATCTACATATATAACACTTTATATCTTGATTTATCTACATATGTAACACTTTATATCTTGATTTATCTACATATATAACACTTTATATCTTGATTTATCTACATATGTAACACTTTATATCTTGATTTATCTACATATATAACACTTTATATCTTGATTTATCTACATATATAACACTTTATATCTTGATTTATCTACATATATAACACTTTATATCTTGATTTATCTACATATGTAACACTTTATATCTTGATTTATCTACATATGTAACACTTTATATCTTGATTTATCTACATATGTAACACTTTATATCTTGATTTATCTACATATGTAACACTTTATATCTTGATTTATCTACATATGTAACACTTTATATCTTGATTTATCTACATATATAACACTTTATATCTTGATTTATCTACATATGTAACACTTTATATCTTGATTTATCTACATATGTAACACTTTATATCTTGATTTATCTACATATGTAACACTTTATATCTTGATTTATCTACATATGTAACACTTTATATCTTGATTTATCTACATATGTAACACTTTATATCTTGATTTATCTACATATGTAACACTTTATATCTTGATTTATCTACATATGTAACACTTTATATCTTGATTTATCTACATATATAACACTTTATATCTTGATTTATCTACATATGTAACACTTTATATCTTGATTTATCTACATATGTAACACTTTATATCTTGATTTATCTACATATGTAACACTTTATATCTTGATTTATCTACATATATAACACTTTATATCTTGATTTATCTACATATATAACACTTTATATCTTGATTTATCTACATATATAACACTTTATATCTTGATTTATCTACATATATAACACTTTATATCTTGATTTATCTACATATGTAACACTTTATATCTTGATTTATCTACATATATAACACTTTATATCTTGATTTATCTACATATATAACACTTTATATCTTGATTTATCTACATATATAACACTTTATATCTTGATTTATCTACATATGTAACACTTTATATCTTGATTTATCTACATATGTAACACTTTATATCTTGATTTATCTACATATGTAACACTTTATATCTTGATTTATCTACATATGTAACACTTTATATCTTGATTTATCTACATATGTAACACTTTATATCTTGATTTATCTACATATGTAACACTTTATATCTTGATTTATCTACATATATAACACTTTATATCTTGATTTATCTACATATATAACACTTTATATCTTGATTTATCTACATATATAACACTTTATATCTTGATTTATCTACATATGTAACACTTTATATCTTGATTTATCTACATATATAACACTTTATATCTTGATTTATCTACATATGTAACACTTTATATCTTGATTTATCTACATATGCACACTTTAACTAACACTTTATATCTTGATTTATCTACATATGTAACACTTTATATCTTGATTTATCTACATATGTAACACTTTATATCTTGATTTATCTACATATGTAACACTTTATATCTTGATTTATCTACATTTAACACTTTATATCTTGATTTATCTACATATGTAACACTTTATATCTTGATTTATCTATCATTATTTATACACTTTATATCTTGATTTATCTACATATGTAACACTTTATATCTTGATTACTAACACTTTATATCTTGATTTATCTACATATATAACACTTTATATCTTGATTTATCTACATATATAACACTTTATATCTTGATTTATCTACATATGTAACACTTTATATCTTGATTTATCTACATATGTAACACTTTATATCTTGATTTATCTACATATGTAACACTTTATATCTTGATTTATATCTATATACGTAACACTTTATATCTTGATTTATCTACATATGTAACACTTTATATCTTGATTTATCTACATATGTAACACTTTATATCTTGATTTATCTACATATATAACACTTTATATCTTGATTTATCTACATATGTAACACTTTATATCTTGATTTATCTACATATATAACACTTTATATCTTGATTTATCTACATATATAACACTTTATATCTTGATTTATCTACATATATAACACTTTATATCTTGATTTATCTACATATATAACACTTTATATCTTGATTTATCTACATATGTAACACTTTATATCTTGATTTATCTACATATATAACACTTTATATCTTGATTTATCTACATATATAACACTTTATATCTTGATTTATCTACATATATAACACTTTATATCTTGATTTATCTACATATATAACACTTTATATCTTGATTTATCTACATATGTAACACTTTATATCTTGATTTATCTACATATATAACACTTTATATCTTGATTTATCTACATATATAACACTTTATATCTTGATTTATCTACATATGTAACACTTTATATCTTGATTTATCTACATATATAACACTTTATATCTTGATTTATCTACATATGTAACACTTTATATCTTGATTTATCTACATATGTAACACTTTATATCTTGATTTATCTACATATGTAACACTTTATATCTTGATTTATCTACATATGTAACACTTTATATCTTGATTTATCTACATATGTAACACTTTATATCTTGATTTATCTACATATGTAACACTTTATATCTTGATTTATCTACATATATAACACTTTATATCTTGATTTATCTACATATATAACACTTTATATCTTGATTTATCTACATATATAACACTTTATATCTTGATTTATCTACATATGTAACACTTTATATCTTGATTTATCTACATATATAACACTTTATATCTTGATTTATCTACATATGTAACACTTTATATCTTGATTTATCTACATATGTTAACACTTTTATCTTGATCTTTAAAGTTTATACTTTATTGAATATTGTTTTGATTGTTTAAGTGCTTTGTGACCCTGGTCTGGAAAAGTACTATATAAATAAAAACTTACTTTCTTACTTATTTTACTTTGAGGATATTTTTCATCACAACTTTGTTTTGTCTGTAACTTGTGAACATAAAAGAAACTTTAATAAAAGACAAACATTGATCTGTTATTAGTTTGTTAATAGATTTGACTTGAAGGTTTGCGTTAATAATAATCAATCAATGACGCAAACATCCAAGAGTCAACGACCTGTGACGTCACAGCGGCGTCACGTGACTGGGGGGAGGGGCGGTACTGTCGCTTTAAGACTTGACGACCATCACGAAGTTTGGCTCAAGGGTCGCTGGGAAGTGAGAAGCTGAGAGTGAAGGAGAGAAAGAAAGAAAGAAAGAAGGAGAGAAAAGAAACAAAGAGATAAACCAGAGAAGACGCTACTGCGCAGCCGCGAGCGGAGGTTCGGGTCCGAGGTTCTGGTCCTCATGCGACGGGATTCGAACCCACACCCGAGACATGCGAGAGCCGTGACGTGACGTGACGTGACGTGTCGTGTCGTGTCCGCTCATGTTCGTTGATGTCCGGCTCGGTTCGGACGCTGACCCGCGTGCTCGCGCTCGCGCTCGCGCTGCTCGCGGCGGCGGGTTCGGAGCTGCGGGTTCGAGTCCGTCTGGCGGACGGTCTGGTGACGGACGAGGTTCTGGAGGCGAACAGCGACAGAGACTCCATTTCGGTGGAGTTCAAGCAGGGAGACGGAACCCTGATCACCTTCGTGGCGGACTTTAAACAAGTGAGTCTCTCTTCAGAACCTTCAGAACCTCTGGAGCCTCTGATGGTACTTTAGTCACGTGACTGGTGTTGTGTTAAAAGTTGTTAAAGTTTAATATAAACTTCATTTATTCACAATATTTAGTTTTTACATTCAATTGGTTGAAATAACTCTTTTCAATGTGTTTTCCATCTGGATCCGTGGCTCTGTTGAAGGGTTTGTGACGCTCGTTCACAGAGGTCTGCCTGCACAACAACACACACTGTGAACACATGAAAGTCTACACACACTGTGAACACATGAACATCTACACACACTGTGAACACATGATCGTCTACACACACTGTGAACACATGATCGTCTACACACACTGTGAACACATGATCGTCTACACACACTGTGAACACATGAACATCTACACACACTGTGAACACATGAACGTCTACACACACTGTGAACACATGAACATCTACACACACTGTGAACACATGAACGTCTACACACACTGTGAACACATGAACATCTACACACACTGTGAACACATGATCGTCTACACACACTGTGAACACATGATCGTCTACACACACTGTGAACACATGATCGTCTACACACACTGTGAACACATGATCGTCTACACACACTGTGAACACATGAACATCTACACACACTGTGAACACATGAACATCTACACACACTGTGAACACATGATCTCTACACACACGTACATGAATACATTACACAACTGTGAAAATGTCTAACACCTGTGAAACATGACATCTACACACACTGTGAACACATGATCGTCTACACACACTGTGAACACATGAACATCTACACACCATCTACACACACTGTGAACACATGAACATCTACACACACTGTGAACACATGATCGTCTACACACACTGTGAACACATGAACATCTACACACACTGTGAACACATGAACATCTACACACACTTAACACAGCCTACACACACACCTTTTTTTTTTTTTAAGTAAATTAAGATGTCTACACACACGTGAACACATGAACATCTACACACACTGTGAACACATGAACATCTACACACACTGTGAACACATGATCGTCTACACACACTGTGAACACATGATCGTCTACACACACTGTGAACACATGATTGTCTACACACACTGTGAACACATGATCGTCTACACACACTGTGAACACATGAACATCTACACACACTGTGAACACATGGACATCTACACACACTGTGAACACATGGACATCTACACACACTGTGAACACATGATCGTCTACACACACTGTGAACACATGAACATCTACACACACTGTGAACACATGGACATCTACACACACTGTGAACACATGAACATCTACACACACTCGTGATCTCTCTCTCTCTCTCTCTCTCTCTCTCTCTCTGAGAAGACGGTAGTTAACGACACATGTGTTTAGATGATGTTCTTCACTTGTAAGTCCGCCCTCTTTCTCCCCCTCATCCCTCCATCCCTCGTCCCGGCGTGATGTCTTCCTGTCCTCGGCCCGACATGTGGTTCTGATCCGGCTCAGGATTCATGGAAAGTTGGAGCTGAAGTGCAGCCGAGACACGTGGCAACAATATAAGAGACTTCAGAGTCAGGAGAACCTTCTGCTCCACGACCAGAGTCACATGATTGTTCAGGTTATTATGGGATAGAAATCCATCTCAACAAGAAGTAAATATTGATCTAAAACATGGACAACATCTCCTCAGAGTCTCCTGTTGAGAAAGATCTAAACCCTTTGAAACGATGACTTGATGAGAACCAGAGAAGGAACGAAGAGTCGAGCGAAGGATGTTTGTGTCGGAGCTTCTGACACTTTTCCATCAGATAAAGGTGGTGTTTGTTCACGAGTGAGGGGAGGGTGTTGTCTCTGCACTGTGTTTGTGTCCTGAGAAGGACTCCAGAAGATGACGGGTCCGGTCGAGGCGGCCTCGTTCAGACCAGGACCAGACGTCCTCGTGGAAGAGCTGGATCTTCTGAAGTGTTTTGAAGTCTCAACGCTGGTGTCGAGCGTGTCATTAAAGCAGCAGGAAATAAGACGCGTCTCTGAACTAATGTCACCTTACCTTACCTTAATGTCACGCTTGAAGACCTGGCGCGACTCAAGGAAACTAGACTTGAGACTTTAAGACCAGGAACAACTGTTTGGAGGTCATCACGGGTCTGGGACCACACGAGGATTGTGGGTAAGATGTGACGTTGTTTGAGGAGAGGCGTTTAGAACTGAAGCTCGGGTCCGACCAGAAGGAGGTCAAGGGACTGCTGGTGGAAAGACTCCATAGGAAGAGCTGAAGAACTTCAGTTGCTCCTGTGACCTTGAATGAAAGATCTCAAGGTTGTTTAACACGTTCAGAGAAAACCTCGAGGATAGAAACTGGAAAAACGAAACACACTTTTAAGTTTTACACTACAAAGCATTGAGTCGTCAAAGTATATGTTTGTTTGAACTGAGACAATATTATCAACAACAACAACATAACTATAGAGTCGACACACAAGTGTATCTTCATGTGTTGTCCTCAGGTGAGATGACGCAGGTGCGTGAATACTAATCATTAGACATCAGAGGTAAACCATGGTCACATGTTGAGATTTTGAAAACTTTGAACCCAAGAGAAAAGAAAAGGCGAGTCATGAAGGTTAAAGTTTGTTCCATGATGTGTCTCTGATGGTTTTAGTCCTTGTACGCTGCCGTCTCCTCTGTCAACGCTCTGGTGTTAACATTATTATTGTTTAACTCCATCACGTTTATTTCAAACCCTGAAGATGAGCTTCATGAACATCTGATAAAGATCTTAAATGTTACAATAATGAAACTGTAGAGAACGTTGAGTGTTGAGACACTTGAATGATCTTCAGGATCTTCTCTCTTCGTGTGAGACCAGTTGAGATGACCTTTGACTTCTGTGGTGATAAATGGTCTTGTATGTTTAAAGTTGTACAGATTAAACTTCATGATGTGCTGAATGTTCTTGACGTGCTGCTTGAAGTTCAAGTTGGGATGAAAGACCAAGATATTTAAATGGTTGTATCTTCTCACCATGGACCAGCACAGAAGAAGCTGCCGACACATCTTGTCGTATAACTGAACCTTCACAGCTCTACACACATCAGGTCCATTATTTACATGAGACTGAATAACATTGGTCCGAGTACTGAGCCTTGTGGGACACCAGCAGTGCAAGAAAGAATGATCTGTTTGTTGTTTTCTGACAGATATGATTTCATCCAGCAGAGGGCGCTGTTAGAGAAATCAGTTAATTTAGTGATTCAAACTCTGAGGTTCATCGTGTCAAACGCTTCAGGTCAACAACACAAAACCTTCCTGGTCTAGTAGATGTTTACAAGTCTCTGTGGATGATGATCCTCAACATGCATGGATGGAGCTCTGACTATGAAGATGTTCAGTGAGTTGCTTAGCAACCCATGTCTCTGGCATTTTTGAAATAATGTAAGTACTTTGTATTTATAGAGCTTTTCCAGACCAGGGTCCAAATCAATCAAAACAATATTCAATAAAATGTATACTTAAAAGATCAAAACAACACTGAGAACATCACAAGTCTCAGAGAATCAAGATTCTGTGTGTTGAGATGTTTCTTGAAGGAGTCAGTAGATCATCAAACACAGATGTTTCTTGAAGGAGTCAGTAGATCATCAAACACAGATGTTTCTTGAAGGAGTCAGTAGATCATCAAACACAGATGTTTCTTGAAGGAGTCAGTAGATCATCAAACACACATGTTTCTTGAAGGAGTCAGTAGATCATCAAACACAGAGATGTTTCTTGAAGGAGTCAGTAGATCATCAAACACAGATGTTTCTTGAAGGAGTCAGTAGATCATCAAACACAGATGTTTCTTGAAGGAGTCAGTAGATCATCAAACACAGATGTTTCTTGAAGGAGTCAGTAGATCATCAAACACACATGTTTCTTGAAGGAGTCAGTAGATCATCAAACACACATGTTTCTTGAAGGAGTCAGTAGATCATCAAACACACATGTTTCTTGAAGGAGTCAGTAGATCATCAAACACATGTTTCTTGAAGGAGTCAGTAGATCATCAAACACACATGTTTCTTGAAGGAGTCAGTAGATCATCAAACACTGATGTTTCTTGAAGGAGTCAGTAGATCATCAAACACACATGTTTCTTGAAGGAGTCAGTAGATCATCAAACACAGATGTTTCTTGAAGGAGTCAGTAGATCATCAAACACACATGTTTCTTGAAGGAGTCAGTAGATCATCAAACACAGAGATGTTTCTTGAAGGAGTCAGTAGATCATCAAACACAGATGTTTCTTAAAGGAGTCAGTAGATCATCAAACACAGATGTTTCTTGAAGGAGTCAGTAGATCATCAAACACACATGTTTCTTGAAGGAGTCAGTAGATCATCAAACACAGATGTTTCTTGAAGGAGTCAGTAGATCATCAAACACAGATGTTTCTTGAAGGAGTCAGTAGATCATCAAACACACATGTTTCTTGAAGGAGTCAGTAGATCATCAAACACACATGTTTCTTGAAGGAGTCAGTAGATCATCAAACACAGATGTTTCTTGAAGGAGTCAGTAGATCATCAAACACAGAGATGGTTCCAAAGCTTAGGAGCAACAGTCTGGAAGGATTTCTCTCCTCTGATCCGGAAGTTCAGGAACCATCAGTAGATTCTGATCCACAGACCTCAGAGCCCGAGCTGGGGTGTAAGTCTGGATCAGATCATGAAGGTCTGACCATGAATAGATCTGAAAGTAAGAACCAGAATTTTAAAATGATCCTGAAAGTAACTAGTGAAGAGTTTGAAGGACAAATGTAAGTTCTTCTACTAGAGCGACTCAGAGTATGAACTGCAGGCGACACACATCCTTCTTGTTTACACACTAAATAAACACAATAGTGTAAACGACACAAACACATGGATTATAAGATCATGTTGTGACAACATTTAACTTTAGAGATTTTTCTTTCTCCTGTCTATATTGGGGTCACTCTTTTCTATTGAGGTCACTCTTTTCTATTGAGGTCACTCTTTTCTATTGAGGTCACTTTTCTATTGAGGCTCTTTCTATTGAGGTACTCTTTTCTATTGAGGTCACTCTTTTCTATTGAGGTCACTCTTTTCTATTGAGGCACTCTTTTTTTGGGGTCACTCTTTTCTATTGAGGTCACTCTTTTCTATTGAGGTCACTCTTTTCTATTGAGGTCACTCTTTTCTATTGAGGTCACTCTTTTCTATTGAGGTCACTCTTTTCTATTGAGGTCACTCTTTTCTATTGAGGTCACTCTTTTCTATTGAGGTCACTCAATCCTCCATGAAGTCGTTCCCATCTAATGATTGATTGACAAGAAGCTTCTCGAGGTGGTTTGTCACCAGATGTGACTTTGAATATTTGAACGACCTCCGCGACTAAATGTAGTTTAACTGACGTCTATAGAATATCATTTAACGTTAATTCTTCGATCTAATGACGCGTCCAACATATTGATCAGTGTCTACTTGGAGCTGATCGTCATGGTTACCAAGAGATATTTAGATGTTCACATTATTTTTCCGTTTCAATGATTAATATAAAAGAACGTTTGTTTCATCACTTGTGATGAAGTTTTGTCGCTCATTGTTTCTTTCATCATCACAAGGTCGTCTGAAGGTTTTGCATTTGATCCTTAATTAACTGATCGACACGATTGAAGGATTCCATCTCAACGTCTCATTAGACTGAAGGTCCTCCTCAGATGTTGCTGGACATGTTTGGTATCAACACTGGATCTGCATCTTCTGCTCCTGGTTGTTCTCGAGCAGAAAGTGAAGTTATGGTCTCAAAGATTAGATGTTTGTAAAAGTTATTCTTGTAGGTTCATGAACCATCTGTGTTGGATTGTTCATTAGTTTCAGTTCTTCAGTGGATCTGAAGGTCAACATTGAAATATGTTCTTTCATCTTCTGCGTCCAAACATGTTTCATCTGTTTCCAGTTACAGGGAAGTGTGGGAACTGAGAGGAGACACAGATGTGTGTCAAACATGTTGTTGAATCATCACAATCTTAACACACACACACACACACACACCCCCCCCCCCCCCCCCCCCCCCACACACACACACACACACACACACACACACCAGCGGATGTGACTCACCTGTTGTGCAAGAAGGTCACGATGAGTTAAAGGTTTGTTGAAGCTCCTCATGTTTCTTGATGAGCAATAACTTCACAATCGTGACGAACAACACAAACTGAGACGCTGGAAAGTGTGTGTTTTTGTTGTTCTTTCATTCCTCGACTGAGAAGATCTTGTGTGTCGAGCTCAGGTGTTGCCGCCACGCCTCGTTCTCTTTGTCACCTGCAGCAACTTGTTTGTGTCGCCGCCTGAGGAACCTTCAGACGACACCGTGTCGTTGAGTCTTCACGAGTCCAGGCGTTCAGGACGTGAACACAAGAACCAGCATCGAAATGTGCCTCCGATGAACTTTGACCTCTTCAAGTTCGACTTTCAATCCACAACCGTAACCATGACGACATGAAATATTATCTTCTTTCTTCAAACGATCCTGACTTTATGACGATTGTTAAAGTTCATCGAACTTCATGTTTCACGTCGACTAATGTTGATTCTTTTCATCTGTTCTTTTTAGAGACAAACATGTTTGTTCATTTTAGTGTAGCGACTGGACCTCAGCCGTCTTCGTCCATGAAGACACTTGACAACATCTAAACACCTTCAAACTGTTCTTGAAGCTCCACATGAAGAACTGATCAGAGAAGAAACGAGTCTATATTTGAAGAGTACTGGGTTCAAAGTATTTGTATAAACCACAAGTACTAATATTTCAGAGTACTCAGTGGACTGTGTCTCGGGAGGAGCTTCAGATGTTACTCAAGTACTTTCCAAATACTTCCTGTTCATCTGGTTTAAGGTCTGAAGCCACAGACGGATTAAAAGTCTGAACTAGTTTAACTTGAGCTGGTTAAAGACGCACACGATTGTTTCCAGAACAACTTGTTGTCGCCTCAGAGTCTGTGAACTTCACTGAAGATAAACTTTTGTTCGGCCTTCAAGGCCAGTGTGGCCCCTCAGTTGATGTCTTTATCCTCCAGATGTCCTGCTGCTGATGAAGAAAAGCTTTTCTTTCCCACGGACTCTGGAGAAGATAAAAGAGCAGATTC
The DNA here is from genome assembly GCA_016630915.1 of Callionymus lyra. Taxonomy (NCBI): domain Eukaryota; kingdom Metazoa; phylum Chordata; class Actinopteri; order Syngnathiformes; family Callionymidae; genus Callionymus; species Callionymus lyra. The sequence goes on along the minus strand of JACEEU010000871.1, from coordinate 25,838,273 downwards.
CACACTTTGACCAGGATTAGTGTGTGTTTGTGTAGTTCTAGTGATCGAGTCCATGACTTGACTGAACCTTCATGAGATGTTTCTCAACAGTTCCTCGTCCTCATCATGAAGACGTTGTGAGCGAATGTTTCCATCTTCTTATCTTCTTCATTTCCTTCTGTTCGTCTCCTCGTTTCCTGGACGTAAACAGTTTGTGTTTAGATGATCCTGGTGTTTAGTGCAGATTGTGTCGTTGATCTTTGAGTTGTCATGGTTTTGTGTTGTTGACAAGAGGTGTGTGTGTGTGTGTGTGTGTGTGTGTCGGGGTTCTGTCCACACAGGTGTGACGGCTGTGACGCTGCATTCCAGTCTTCAGTCTGTAATTAACTCCAGCGGCTCCTTTTGTCCTGAGACCCCTGAGACCCCTGAGACCCTGAGACCCCCGACATGATCTTTAATCCTGAGCTCCTGCTCTGGACGTCATGAGCGTCAAACAACGTGAGGTCTGGAGTCGTTTAGTCAAGACTGTGAGCCAAACACACACCTGTTGTTGTTGTTGTCCAAAGATCTCCAGACGAATGTGGACTTTAGATCCACGAGTGTCTTCAGCTTCACTGACATCGTCTCACATGAACTTATTTCACTGATTCTTGATGTTGATCATAAAATCATTTTCTCAAGTCAAGAAGTCTCTGGTTCGACCTTCACTGGAGTCGACTGTCGTGTTAAGATCTTACAAACATCCAAACGTGTCAGCGTGGTTCAGGGTTGTGGGACCATGAGCAGGAAGTGAAGCTCACTGGATCAACATGTGAGCTGAGCTGCGACGCTGAGGTCACTCTGGGTGTCGAACCTTCTGCGTTTCTTCAGAACCACTTTCAGAACCAGGGAATCTGAGGAGGCTTTTGTGGGCCTCAATAATCTCACACTGGTGACCTCCTGGTCTTAGTGGGGCCACTGGTCCTGCATGAATGCTGACCTGTGTTCTGGACCATCAGCAGTTTATCTGAAGTGGACTCAGTCCTGGGTGTGGGAGCAGCAGGAGTTGGTATTTATAGACACGAGGTCTCCGGAGAACCTTCTGTGGCGTTTCCTTCTACGATTTCATCCACTTTAGATCCTGGACCTGCTGATTTTCTCCAGACGTTCCCTCAAACCCCTCATTTCACGTCTGTGGTGGAGGCTGGAGGTGGTTCTTACAGGCCTTGGATTTATTTTCATGCTCTTCTGGGCTCCGAGAAGTTTTCTTTCCTCAGCGAGTCATATCTGAGCAGAATGAAGTCCCTGGTTCTTCTGGATCCAACGGATCCTTCAGAACCAGGTCTCGTTGTTGAGGTTCTTGTTTGTGTCGACGTCTGCCGTGGAAACGTAGATCATGATGAAAAGAATTGTTGTTGAGAACGTTTGTTCCCTAAAAGAAAAATACCATGAAAAAGTGTATTTTCAACAAAAAACTACATATTTATTGAGACGTTACTTTAAAATACACTTTTTCTCCAAAATGTGGCATCAACTTGAGGAATGTTTTCATTCCTAGTCTTGAATTGGTCCAGAAGGTCCTTCAAAAGGAGCCAAAATACATTCAAGCCCTCGGTCTCTGGACCAGCAGTTGATACGTTTCTTCATCTGGTCTGTAGTTTGAAACCTGCTTCAGTGTGACCTGTTGGTATGAAGCAGTGGCAGGATCTGCTTCCATCATCTCAGAAGCTCCAGCAGATCTTCAGGACCTGCAACAGAAACAAACATCAGATGAAGATTCACATGAAAACAAACATCAAACCTTCTCAACATTTAGAAAGTCTTGACTTCACTGAAGGATTTCATGAAGTGAAAAGTCTTTAACTTCAGACGACAGACATGGAGTTACTTGGACAGTAGAAACTCTGTTGGTGGAACTTGTTGTGTCTCTTCTTCTTGTGTCTCTTCTTCTTGTGTCTCTACTTGTGTCTCTACTTGTGTCTCTTCTTCTTGTGTCTCTTCTTCTTGTGTCTCTTCTTCTTGTGTCTCTTCTTCTTGTGTCTCTTCTTCTTGTGTCTCTACTTCTTGTGTCTCTTCTTCTTGTGTCTCTACTTCTTGTGTTTCTCTTCTTCTTGTGTCTCTTCTTCTTGTGTCTCTTCTTCTTGTGTCTCTTCTTCTTGTGTCTCTCTCTTGTGTCCTCTTCTGTGTCTCTTCTTGTTTCTCTCTTCTTGTGTCTCTTTTTTTTGTCTCTTCTTCTTGTGTCTCTTCTTCTTGTGTCTCTACTTCTTGTGTCTCTTCTTCTTGTGTCTCTACTTCTTGTTTTCTCTTCTTCTTGTGTCTCTACTTCTTGTGTCTCTTCTTCTTGTCTCTACTTCTTGTGTCTCTTCTTCTTGTGTCTCTTCTTCTTGTGTCTCTTCTTCTTGTGTCTCTTCTTCTTGTGTCTCTTCTTCTTGTGTCTCTTCTTCTTGTGTCTCTTCTTCTTGTGTCTCTACTTCTTGTGTCTCTTCTTCTTGTGTCTCTACTTCTTGTTTCTCTTCTTCTTGTGTCTCTTCTTCTTGTGTCTCTTCTTCTTGTGTCTCTTCTTCTTGTGTCTCTACTTCTTGTGTCTCTTCTTCTTGTGTCTCTACTTCTTGTTTCTCTTCTTCTTGTGTCTCTACTTCTTGTGTCTCTTCTTCATGTGTCTCTACTTCTTGTTTCTCTTCTTCTTGTGTCTCTTCTTCTTGTGTCTCTTCTTCTTGTGTCTCTTCTTCTTGTGTCTCTACTTCTTGTGTCTCTACTTCTTGTGTCTCTTCTTCTTGTGTCTCTTCTTCTTGTGTCTCTACTTCTTGTGTCTCTACTTCTTGTGTCTCTTCTTCTTGTGTCTCTTCTTCTTGTGTCTCTCTTCTTGTGTCTCTTCTTCTTGTGTCTCTCTTCTTGTTTCTCTTCTTCTTTGTTTTGTCTACTTCTTGTGTCTCTTCTTCATGTGTCTCTACTTCTTGTTTCTCTTCTTCTTGTGTGTCTTCTTCTTGTGTCTCTTCTTCTTGTGTCTCTCTTCTTGTGTCTCTACTTGTGTCTCTACTTCTTGTGTCTCTTCTTCTTGTGTCTCTTTTTTTGTTTCTCTTCTTGTGTCTCTTCTTCTTGTGTCTCTTCTTGTGTCTCTACTTTTCTTCTGTGTCTTCTTCTTGTGTCTCTTCTTCTTGTGTCTCTTCTTCTTGTGTCTCTTCTTCTTGTGTCTCTTCTTCTTGTGTCTCTTCTTCTTGTCTCTACTTTTGTGTCTCTACTTCTTGTGTCTCTTCTTCTTGTGTCTCTTCTTCTTGTGTCTCTTCTCTTCTTCTTGTGTCTCTTCTTCTTGTGTCTCTACTTCTTGTGTCTCTTCTTCTTGTGTCTCTCTTCTTGTGTCTCTTCTTCTTGTGTTCTTGTGTCTCTTCTTCTTGTGTCTCTTCTTCTTGTGTCTCTCTTCATTGTGGTCTCTACTTCTTGTGTCTCTTCTTCTTGTGTCTCTTCTTCTTGTGTCTCTTCTTCTTGTGTCTCTTCTTCTTGTTTCTCTACTTCTTGTGTCTCTTCTTCTTGTGTCTCTACTTCTTGTGTCTCTACTTCTTGTGTCTCTACTTATTGTGTCTCTTCTTCTTGTGTCTCTACTTCTTGTGTCTCTACTTCTTGTGTCTCTTCTTTTTGTATTGTGTCTCTTACTTCGTGTGTCTCTTCTTCTTGTGTCTCTACTTCTTGTGTCTCTCTCTTTTCTTGTGTCTCTTATTGTGTCTCTCTTCTTGTTGTCTCTTCTGTGTCTCTTCTTGTGTCTCTTCTTCTTGTGTCTCTTCTTCTTGTGTCTCTACTTCTTGTGTCTCATCACGTCTCTTCTTCTCCTCCAGAATGTGAAGATCTTCCGGGCTCTGATCCTCGGTGAGCTGGAACGAGGACAGAACCAGTACCAGTCCTTGTGCTTCATCTCGCGCCTCAGCAGGAACGAGATCATCCCGAGTGAGTCCATGGCTCGACTGCGACAGGTTTGTTGTGAAGAAGGTTTAACTTTAAACCTGTGATTCTAATCATCAACATGTTCCGAGAAGATAAGAATCGAATCAAACCTGACATGATTACGATCTTAAATCAAAACCATAATGTTCTACCTCAACACTCGACTCATGGCGTCAGTGAAGGATGTCAAACTTCTCTCCACAGAAAAACCCTCAGGCGGTGCGTCTGGCGGAGGAGCGTCGAGGTCTGGAGCAGCTGAACATGAACGCCGCCGTCAACGTGAGCCGAGCAGCACCGCTGAGCCCTTACCTGATCGACCTGTGCAGCGGCGCTACAGACGCCGTCTTCACCCGAGAGTCGGACGTCAAGCACTGGCTGGACAAAGGTCGTGACCTTCTCTGCTTCCTTCCATGATTTATTGTGTAGTTGACGAACACACTGTTGTGTCGTTGACGAACACACTGTTGTGTCGTTGACGAACACACTGTTGTGCCGTTGACGAACACACTGTTGTGCCGTTGACGAACACACTGTTGTGTCGTTGACGAACACACTGTTGTGTCGTTGACGAACACACTGTTGTGCCGTTGACGAACACACTGTTGTGCCGTTGACGAACACACTGTTGTGCCGTTGACGAACACACTGTTGTGTCGTTGACGAACACACTGTTGTGTCGTTGACGAACACACTGGTGTGTCGTTGTTCAACTATCTTCGTTGTGTGTCTGCAGGTGTGGACGGATCCTTGTTCCAGGTCCTGCCTCCGGCGGCGAGCGTGGTTGCGTGTCACGCCACCGCAGACGTGTGGCAGGCGTGCGAGTGCAGGTTGACGGTGCGACTGGAGTGGTATCCATGTTTGCTCAAGTACTGCCGCAGCCGCGACACCAGCGGACGAGGATCCTCGTACAAGTGCGGCATCAAGAGCTGCAGCAAAGGATTCTTCTTCACCTTCTACGTCGCTCACAAGCAGCTGTGTCTGTGGGACGAGGACGCCTGACGTCGTCACGGCGACCGCAGGTCCTGCTGTGATCAAACCTCCTGCAGACGATCGATGCTGGTTTTATTTATTGACTGTTTGTATGAAATCATTGAGACTTTGGTCAAGTTCAGGTTCTTTCTTGTGCCTCACTTTGATTGGTCAGGAGGGAGGAGGTCTGACGTCACAAGTATCATCTCCTGGTCTATACTGCCCCCTGCTGGTTCAACTGCGACGGTTCAGGGTCAAAGCTGCACTTCCTGTGGGACCAAAGTCTTTAACTTAATGTTTGTCAACAATGAAGAGCCAAATGATTCAAAGATTTTATCTCTTGTGCCTTAACTTTTATATCTCTTAACATTTGAACTGTTTTCCACAGATTGTGTTAATAAAGTTTCTCTTTGCACTGCATTAATGTTTTTATTGATGCTATAAACTTGTTTCACCTGCAGTTCTTCCTTCACAGCACTAGGTGTCGACATTGATCATAACATTGGTTTGCAGTACATCTTCATAAATGAAGAAATAATGATTATATGAAGGTTTGAAAACACTGACGTTCTAGAACTTCTTCAATGAAATGACCTTGAATGTGAAGAGAATCATTTGATTGTTTATTATTATTTATTACTTTTATAAACATTATAAACGTTCAAGTCCAGCAGCCGCTTAGTTCGCCTGGTGGAGGAGTGGCTCCTGCAGGGGGCGTGGCTTGTGCTCCTGCATGGAAGTAGCATCTTTAGGAAGAACTTCAGCTTCTTCTCCACGTTCTTGGTCCAACATCTGCTCCTGCAGAAGATCCAACATCCACGATGTGACACGAGCACACGAGCACACGGGGACAGGTGAGTCACGAGCAGCAGGTGTTTTTAAATAAGTCCAAAGATGGTGTTTTTTAGCAACATGCTAACTGCTAACTGTCGTTTCTATGACAAGAGAATAAAATGATTGAAGATCATAATGTTTTCTTTGACTGGATGAACATCTACTGGATTAAAGATCTTCATGGACGTCATTGTTTTATGAAGGACTTCATCTCGTAATGTCATGTTTGTGTGAGAAACACATGATTCACCAGACGTTCCTACACCAGAGTGACAGAATAATAAAGTGTATTTATCTGTTGTTGTTTATCTAATTATGAGTTAATTTAATTTTCAATGATTTAGATATAAAACCTCCATCAATGTCAATATATTCATGAGCGGCTTCACCAGAGGGACGAAATATTTATACATTAAATATACTGTATATGTTGTTAGTAAACAAGGTTCACTTCAGTGATGAAGCGTCTTGTTGACTTGATGTCAGTTCAGTGTCGTTTGACAACAGGAAGTGACACGTGTGACTCCTCACCCTCTCACCCTCTCACCCTCCTCACCCCTCTCACCCTCTCCCCCTTCTCACCCTCCTCACCCTTCTCACCCTCCTCACCCTCTCACCCTCTCACCCTCTCTCCCCCTTCTCACCCTCCTCACCCTTCTCACCCTCCTCACCCTCTCACCCCTCTCACCCTCCTAACCCTCTCACCCTCTCACCCTCTCACCCTCTCACCCTCCTCACCCTCCAAACCCTTCTCACCCTCTCACCCTCTCACCCTCCTCACCCTCCAAACCCTTCTCACCCTCCTCACCCTCCTCACCTCCCCTCCTCACCCTCACCCTCCTCACCCTCTAACCTCCTCACCCTCTCACCCTCCTCACCCTCTCACCCTCTCCCCCACCCTCCTCACCCCTCCTCACCCTCTCACCCTCCTCACCCTCTCACCCTCACCCTCTCACCCTCTCACCCTCCTCACCCTCCTCACCCTTCTCCACCCTCTCACCCTCTAACCCTCCTCACCCTCTCACCCCCCCTCACCCTCCTCACCCTCTCACCCTCCTCACCCTCCTCACCCTCTAACACGCCTCACCCTCCTCACCCTCTCACCCTCCTCACCCTCTCACCCCTCACCCTCCTCACCCTCTCACCCCTCCTCACCCTACCTCACCCTCCCTCACCCTCCTAACACGCCTCACCCTCTCACCCTCTAACACTCCTCACCCTCTCACCCTCTAACACGCCTCACCCTCTCACCCTCTAACACCTCACCCTCCTCACCCTCTAACACGCCTCACCCTCCTCACCCTCTAACACGCCTCACCCTCCTCACCCTCTAACACTCCTCACCCTCCTCACCCTCTAACACGCCTCACCCCCTCACCCTCTAACACGCCTCACCCTCCTCACCCTCCTCTCACCCTCTAACACGCCTCCACCCTCCTCACCCTCTAACACGCCTCACCCTCCTAACCCTCTCTCACCCTCTCACCCTCTAACACGCCTCACCCTCCTCACCCTCTAACACTCCTCACCCTCTAACACTCCTCACCCTCTCACCCTCTAACACGCCTCACCCTCTAACACTCCTCTCACCCCTCTAACACCCTCACCCTCTAACACGCCTCACCCTCCTCACCCTCTAACACGCCTCACCCTCTAACACTCCTCACCCTCTAACACTCCTCACCCTCTCACCCTCTAACACGCCTCACCCTCCTCACCCTCTAACACTCCTCACCCTCTAACACCACCTTCACTCTCTAACACGCTCACCCTCCTAACACCTCCTCACCCTCTAACATCGCCTCACCCTCTAACACTCCTCACCCCTCTGACCCCTCCTCACCCTCCTCACCCTTCTAACCCACGCCTCACCCTCTCACCCTCTAACACTCCTCACCCTCCTCACCCTCTAACACTCCTCACCCTCTCTCACCCCTCTCTAACACTCCTCACCCCTCCCTCACCCTCTCACCCTCTAACACTCCTCACCCTCTAACACGCCTCACCCTCCTCACCCTCTAACACTCCTCACCCTCTAACACGCCCTCACCCTCCTCACCCTCCTAACACCCTCACCTCTAACACTCCTCACCCTCTCACCCTCTAACACTCCTCACCCTCCTCACCCTCACACCCTCCTCACCCTCTCACCCTCTAACACTCCCTACCCTCTCTCCCACCCTCCTCACCCTCCTCACCTCCTCACCCTCCTCACCCTCTCACCCTCTCACCCTCTCACCCTCTCACCCTCCTCACCCTCTAACCTCTCACCCTCTAACCGCCTCACCCTCCTCACCCTCTAACACTCCTCACCCTCCTCACCCTCTAACACTCCTCACCCTCTAACACTCCTCACCCTCTCACCCTCTAACACGCCTCACCCTCTCACCCTCTAACACGCCTCACCCTCTCACCCTCTAACACTCCTCACCCTCTAACACTCCTCACCCTCTCACCCTCTAACACGCCTCACCCTCCTCACCCTCTAACACGCCTCACCCTCTAACACTCCTCACCCTCTAACACGCCTCACCCTCCTCACCCTCTAACACGCCTCACCCCTCTCACCCTCTCACCCTCACCTCCACCCTCACCCTCCTCACCCTCCTCACCCTCTCACCCTCCTAACACGCCTCACCCTCGCCCTCCTCACCCTCTAACACGCCTCACCCTCTAACCTCCTCCTCACCCTCTAACCCTCCTCACCCTCCTCACCCTCTAACACGCCTCACCCTCTAACACGCCTCACCCTCCTCACCCTCTAACACTCCTCACCCTCTCACCCTCTAACACGCCTCACCCTCTAACACGCCTCACCCTCCTCACCCTCTAACACGCCTCACCCTCCTCACCCTCTCACCCTCCTCACCCTCCTCACCCTCTAACACTCCTCACCCTCCTCACCCTCTCACCCTCTAACACGCCTCACCCTCTCACCCTCCTCACCCTCTAACACTCCTCACCCTCTAACACTCCTCACCCTCCTCACCCTCCCTTCCCCCCTCACCCTCTCACCCTCTAGCACTCCTCACCCTCTAACACGCCCTCACCCCCTCTCACCCTCTAACACTCCTCACCCTCCTAACACGCCTCACCCTCTCACCCTCTCACCCTCTTCTCACCCTCACCCTCTAACACTCCTCCCTCACCCTCCTCACCCTCTCACCCTCCTCACCCTCACCCTCTAACACTCCTCACCCTCTAACCACTCCTCACCCCTCTCACCCTCTAACACTCCTCACCCTCTCACCCTCTAACACCCCTCACCCCTAACACCCTCACCCTCCTCACCCTCTAACACGCCTCACCCTCCTAACCTCCCTCACCCTCTCACCCTCTCACCCTCTCACCCTCCTCACCCTCCCTCACCCTCTCACCCTACTCACCCTCTCACCCTCCAAACCTCCTCACTCGCCTCACCCTCTCACCCTCCTCACCCTCTCACCCTCCTCACCCTCTCACCCTCTCACCCTCCTCACCCTCTCACCCTCAAAACCCCTCCTCACCCTCTCACCCTCCTCACCCTCTCACCCTCTCACCCTCCTCACCCTCTCACCCTCCTAACCCCTCCTCACCCTCTCACCCCTCACACCCTCTCACCCTCTCACCCTCCTCACCCTCTCACCCTCAAAACCCTCCTCACCCTCCTCACCCTCTCCACCCTCCTCACCCCTCTCACCCTCTCACCCTCCTCACCCTCTCACCCTCCTAACCCCTCCTCACCCTCTCACCCTCCTCACCCTCACACCCTCCTCACCCTCAACCCTCCTCACCCTCTCACCCTCCTCACCCTCCTCACCCTCCTCACCCTCTCACCCCCTCACTCCCCCTCACCCTCTCACCCTCCCTCACCCTCTCACCCTCCTCACCCTCTCACCCTCCTCACCCTCCTCACTCACCTCACCCCCCTCCTCACCCCTCCTCACCCTCCTCACCCTCCTCACTCGCCTCACCCCCTCCTCCACCCTCTCACCCTCCTCACCCTCTCACCCTCCTCACCCTCCTCACCCTCCAACCCTCCTCACTCGCCTCACCACCTCACCCTCCTCACTCGCCTCACCCCTCCTCCCTCACCCCTCCTCACCCTCCCCTCACCCTCCTCCCTCACGCCTCACCCTCACCCCTCACCACCCCTCCTCACCCTCTCACCCTCCTCACCCTCCAAACCCTCCCCCCTCCTCACTCCCACTCACCCACCCTCCTCACTCGCCTCACCCCTCCCTCACCCTCCCTCACCCTCCTCTCACCCTCTCACCCTCCCCACCCTCCTCACCCTCCACACCCTCCCTCTCCTCGACCCTCCTCCCACCCTCCTCACCCTCCCTCTCACCCTCCTCCCCCTCCTCACCCTCCAAACCCTCCTAACCCCTCCTCACCCTCCTCACCCTCCTCACCCTCTCACCCTCTCACCCTCCTCACCCTCTCACCCTCCAAACCCTCCTCACCCTCCTCACCCTCTCACCCTCCTCACCCTCTCACCCTCCTCACCCTCTCACCCTCCTCACCCTCCTCCTCACCTCACCCCTCCTCCTCACCCCTCCTCACCCTCCTCACCCTCCTCACTCGCCTCACCCCTCCTCACCCTCTCACCCTCCTCACCCTCTCACCCTCCTCACCCTCCTCACCCTCCAAACCCTCCTCACTCGCCTCACTCACCTCACCCTCCTCACTCGCCTCACCCCTCCTCACCCTCCTCCTCACCCTCCTCACCCTCCTCACCCTCCAAACCCTCCTCACTCGCCTCGACCCTCCTCCTCACCCTCCTCACCCTCCTCACCCTCCTCACCCTCTCACCCTCCTCACTCGCCTCGACCCTCCTCACCCTCCTCACTCGCCTCACCCCTCCTCCTCGCCCTCCTCACCCACTGAGCCAGTAACTGTGGTTCTATTATAGTGAAGCAAAGACGGATTGTTTTTCTCCCAAAAAGCTCAGAAAAGCTTAGTCTTTTCGCTTGTCAGAACACTTCTTCCAGTCGTGTGTCTCAGTTCCTCCTTCTCCAGAACATCTTCTTCCAGTCTGTCTCGATGATCTCCTCCTGCTCAGAACCATCTTCTTCCAGTCGTGTGTCTCTGATGTTCCTCCTCCTGCTCCAGAACCATCTTCTTCCAGTCGTGTGTCTCTGATGTTCCTCCTCCTGCTCCAGAACCATCTTCTTCCAGTCGTGTCTCTGATGTTCCTCCTTCTGCTCCAGCAGGACCATGATTGTGGTCTGGGCCCTGCTGAGCCTCGTGGGTTGGGTCTCGCTCTACTTTCTTCTGTGTGGAGTCAACCGTGGACGGAGCTGCGAGTGGAACTGTCGCCTCGTGACTCTCTTCCACGGCGTCCTGGCCGTCTCTGTGACAACATACATCGGATACGTGGACGGACCCTGGCCCTTCACTGACCCTGGTACTGTTACTAGAGGTTTCTTTGAATATATAGACTATTGACTAGAAACTCATGATCTATGAAGATGATGAGGATGGTGATGAAGATGATGATGAGGATGAAGATGTTGTCTCCACAGGAACCATCAACACTTCTCTCCAGATCACTGCGATGGTTCTGAGTCTTGGTTACTTCATCTTCGACATGTTCTGGTGCGTCTACTTCCGCACTGAAGGTCCAGTCATGCTGGCCCATCACTCCATGAGCATCCTGGGGATCCTGCTCACGCTCTGGCTCGGGGAGTCCGGCATTGAGTCGTGTGCGGTTCTGTTCGGCAGCGAGGTCACCAACCCGCTGCTCCAGGCCCGCTGGTTCCTCAAGCAGACGGGTCGGTACCGGACGCTGGCGGGCGACGTGGTGGACGTGCTCTTCGTGCTGCTCTTCGTCCTCATGAGGATCTTCGTGGGAGGAACGATGTTGTACTGTGAGCTGGTCTCACCCAGACCCAGGTTCTTCATCAAGTGTGGAGGCGTCGCCATGTACCTCCTGTCCTGGGTCTTCATGGTGGACATCGTGAGGTTTGCTCTGAGGAGGAGCTCACGCTGGCAGAAGACTCGCTCGGAGAAGAAGACGGACTAACAGGTCCTCATAGGATGGATTCAACACAAGGTCATCGAGGCATCTTTGTGAAGATCATCGTGAAGCAGCTTGTGACCCTGGGCTGTTGAAGACTTTAACATGTACTTGTCCTGCTCGCAGGCAGGGGGCGACAAAGTACACGTTTCCATCCGTGTATGTTGGTAACGAGGTGTTTGTGGTGCTAAAAACTTTATTAAAAACAAATAACAAGATGTTTCTGTAACCTGTGCTCAGGGAAATAATGAAGAATAACAGGAACATAAATGTGCATTTTCTCTTTAAGTGACTATTTAACTGTGTTTCATTAAAAGATTAAATTAATTAAAAGTGGTTCTAAAAGAAAAACATGACATTAACAAGAAAAATGTTTCTTAAGTTTGTTCTTGCCTTGAATTAAATGATTTACTTCCATGTTATATTTATAGTTTAATCATTTAATGTTTGTTTTCATCTCTGTTGTTACACTTATTGACTTAAATCAGACACAAAACACTTGAATGAAGTTGATCTTATTGACACATATTTTACTATAAGGATATACACAGTGATAGTAATACTATTATAGTACTGAAGTATGTTTTACCATCTAGTACTGATGTATTCTGTAGACATACTTATTATTGCTCCAGCTTGGATGTTTCTTTAGCTCTTAATGCATCTTCATTTTATGACATGTTTAGTTTTAAACTCTGAGATTTTAAAAGTCTGATGTTTCAACATTTGTCCACAAGATGATGTGACGTCATTCATGAGCGACTCGGTGTAGAGCAGGTTCTTCAAAACTAACAATTATATTTGATTATATTCACCAGAAATTCTGAATTGTTTATTTGACTCTTTATGTGAACTTCAGTGACACTCTTAAGCTGCAATAAAGGTGAGCAAATATAGAGTAAAAACATTGATTTGTTTATCAATATTGTTTTTTACTGAAAAGCTAATCATTTATTAAATATAGTTGAACATGTTTCTGTATCGTTACAGATGTAATTAGTGGATTAATTGATTAATGTTCTTATAATTAATTATTATGTTTTTAATATTCTTTATTAATTTGCATTAGTTTAAACAAACTAGTGCACGTTAGTAGTTAGTACAGTGTGTGTCAGTATAATCGCTGGTTTCTGGAGGATTTATGATGAAATATAATATTATAATCCTTGTTTACATCCAAGAACTACTTTCCTGTCGCAGCTTCTCATCCCGGCGGAAGTGGTTGTGTCGCTAGCATCAGCAGTTAGCATCAGCAGCTAGGTGGCGAGGGCGTTGCTAGCGGCAGAAAGTTGGATTTTCCACCTTTTCCACAACTTCTGTCCGGATTCAAAGGACTCCTCGCGTTGGGAAAATAAGGCTTTATCAATTTACTACAAGTTCCTAAACTCCTGGCGGACTTTCCTCGTGTTCAGGAGCCAGTTTGTGACTTTGTTAGCGGCTGTGCTAGCCTGTTAGCAGCTAGCCTGTTAGCCTGTTTCCATCCTCGGGAACTGAGCCGAGAAACGATCCTGGAAACATGGAGTCAAGGAAGGTCTCGCAGTGTTAGCCTGGAGGAGACTTGATTTATGTGGTTGCTTCAAGTGACGCGTTGTTTATATTATTATTGTTATAGATGTTTCATAGTTTGACTCCACAGTTAAGTTTATTTTCCTGAAAAAATCATCTCTAAACGTGGCTAAAGTAGGTTTTGGTTATTTTTCATCAGTGTCTTGTGTGTCAGTGTTCAGTGAAGTTAGTGGAATAAAGTCCAGACACTCGTCCTCAGACAGCAGAGCAGATGGAAGCAGGAGTCACAGCATCTTTGTAGAGCTGGAGCCTCGAGAGCTTCGATGGTCATCACTGGACCTTCTCAAGGTTTCTGAGCTAGTCCTGCTTTTCTCCTCCATCGACCTGGACCTCCTCGTCTGCGCAGCTAACACGGACCAGGCCCAGAAGAACCTTCCAGGTGTTTAATGTTGTGTTTGACAAGAGGGAGCAGTTGTGTTTTTTTGCTCCTGCAAGTTATTTATTTCCTTCACCATCGACGCGTTTCTCCTCCTGGACTGAGATGATTCCATGACAAGGTCACTCCATGACACTCCATGACATCACAGCATCACTCTCTGGAAAATGATCATCGGATATATTTGGTTAAAAATCTAGACCCGGAAGCCCAATGAGTGACACACAGTCCAGCTTCACTGACAGGTACAGTATGACCTTTGCAGTCTTGTTGTTCGTGTGTTCATGTGATCATGTGTTCATGTGGTCGTTTGTTCATGTGTTCATGTGGTCGTGTGTCATGTGATCATGTGTTCATGTGGTCGTTTGGTCATGTGTTCACATAGTCGTGTCTTCATTTATTCGTTTGTTCATGTGATCATGTTGTCATGGGATCATGTTGTCAGGTGGTCATTTGGACATTTGTTAATGTGATCATGTGTTCACATAGTCATGTGTTCATGTGATCATGTTGTCATGTGTTCATGTGATCATGTGTTCACATAGTCATGTGTTCATGTGATCATGTTGTCATGCGTTCACGTGGCCATGTGATCATGTGTGATCATGTGTTCACATAGTCGTGTGTTCATGTGATCATGTCGTTCACATGTGATCATGTGATCATGTGATCATGTGTTCATGTGATCATGTTGTCATGCGTTCACGTGGCCATGTGATCATGTGTTCATGTGATCATGTGTTCATGTGATCATGTTCTGCCGTTCATGTCAGAGATCATGTTGATCATGCTCATGTTCATGTGATCATGTGTGATCATGTGTTCATGTGTTCACATAGTCATGTGATCATGTGTTCATGTGATCATGTGTTCATGTGATCATGTGTTCACATAGTCATGTGTTCATGTGATCATGTTGTCATGCGTTCACATAGTCATGTGATCATGTGTTCATGTGATCATGTGATCATGTGCGTCATGTGGAGTCATGTGTTTCATGTGGTCATGTGATCAACGGTGTGATCATGTGATCATGTGATCATGTGATCATGTGTTCACATATGTTGTCATGTGTTCATGTTTCTGTGATCATGTATGTGTTCACATAGTCGTGTCTTCATGTGTTCATGTGATCATGTTGTCATGTGATCATGTTGTCATGTGATCATGTTGTCATTTGTTCACATAGTCGTGTCTTCATGTGTTCATGTGATCATGTTGTCATGTGATCATGTTGTCATTTGTTCACATAGTCATGTGATCATGTGTTCATGTGATCATGTGTTCACATAGTCGTGTGTTCATGTGATCATGTTGTCATGCGTTCACATGGTCATTTGTTCATGTGTTCATGTTGTCATGTTGTTTAACAGGAATGGCAGATGCATGTTTTCACGAGTGTGGACACGCGTGTTGACTCAGTCATTATATCATGTAACTATCATGTCATTATAACTTTGCTGAGCTCAGCACAGACACTTTACACGTCTGAAGGCTCGTCTGTTGATCCTTGTGTACGTTTCAACATCACTATTACCTCTAAGCCTTTAAAACTCTTGCTACACCTATTAGAACCATCTCAGGATTTAGAGCAAACTGAAGTTAATCACCTTATCTGAGGCGTCAACTTGACCTGGAAGCTGTTCATTCATTGGTCAATCCTGTGGTTGAATCCTGTGGTCGACGCCACGATGTGACCGTTGTTGCCTGTAATGTGTATCATATCTACTGCCATCAGTGTGTGGATGTTGAAGCGCTTTGTGACCCTGGTCTAGAACACTCAACAAATAACCGTTGATAACCATCGATCTCGTGCCAATACTCACCCCTAGTTTCTAGTGATCCCCTGAGAGTTAAATAAAGAAGGTTGTTGATATAGTGACGTGTCATCACATGTATTTAGACACAGCTGCTCATCCTATGGTCATATTAAACTTATTATGATGGTATGAATTCATTCATAATTATAGTACATATGAGACGCAGCAGTGGCTGTAAATACACTTCAAGGTTTGTTTTATTTTAAGATTTTTTTGATGTTTGCAGCTCAAGTTATAGATAGTATTTGAAATAGTTAATTTGTAAGAGAAGCAGTTTATTCATATATAAAGTCCTTCATTATAGAAAGTCTCATTAATTTATGATTCATAGAGAGTTAGCACCATAACAAGCTAACCAGGTTAGCAGTATGTATCATTTCTGTGAGTAATACTTTAGTGTTTAGATACTTTCACTGGTTCAGTCATACGATTACAAGACTCTGGTAGTGTGGATGAAATAAACAACCTTTAGTAATAGGAGTGTGTATCGTGCATGCGATGTGTATCATGATACAGTGTCGACAATACAATATATTCTAATACTGTAGGAACAACGATCAAGTGAGTTTCGTTCAAACAATCAACTTACTGAAGATCTATATTTGTATTTCACAAGAAAAGTACAAGAGAAATCAAGTGAATATTTGTTAATTGTTATTAAAAAATCAGTAGAAAAAGTTGATACAAAAATGTATTATTGATTTAGTTATTTAAGGTCCTCAATATTTCCTGACACCTCAGATCTATATGATTTAATTCACGAGACAGACTGGGCTGAACAAAAATGATCCAGTAGCTTCTCTTTGGACGTCAACCACGTTAAGTTGCATGAGCGTGAAGGTCTGCTGGTGTTCACTCTTCGTAAGATGATGTGCAGTCGTCGAGGCAGCAGTTACACATACCTGCAGAGAGAGCAGGATTACACACTGGAATGCATTTGCTGCATCCGACGCTTGAAGCTCATTGCTCAGGTTCAGCTACGAAAGGTTATGAAACGAGCACATGAACTAGAGGCTTAACTGTGTTTTACACCAGCCTTCACCCGTTGATGTGTCACTAGACTCTTTTCATTGAGTACAATCGGTTACATGTTACATCGAAAACATACTCGTGTTTTGGCTAATCTCATGTATATCTGTGTACTCCTGTAATATGATTCATTTATTAAGTAGTTGTTGTGATCAAAAAGTAATTGTTAAATATACACATGTTAAATCTGGCTGATCATCTTTAATTCAAAGTCAAATATGGATCACATGCTTCAACAATCCCTGTAACGGTTGACATTTTGGGGAAAATGCCTGGCGTGTGATGCAATATTCAGTCAGGCCTGGACGACTGTGGCAGCGAGTGAACTATAATATACTGACCTCAGTGGACGCTGCCTGGTCAGAGCAACATTTGGAAAGAATCAGTCTTTGATTTAAGAACTATTTGTCACTATGAGATAACTTTTCCATATAGAACATATTGCACGTTCTGAATGTCTAACTTGTGATAAAAGTATTTACTGTCGTTGGTGCAGGTTCATGTGATAAAGTCGATTCTCATGATGCAGCTTCTTTGCACTTGTTTTGAAAATATAATAAATGAATATGAATAATGAAGTTGACAACAGCTTTGTCGTTTTAATATGTAGTACTACGTAGATAAAGTGTTGACTATTGAACTCATTGCTAGTTTGATTCCCACCTGGAAACGTACTGTTGGCAGGTTGTCTCAGTAGTTTAATTCCAACCTGATGTTGGAGTCGATGCTAAACGTGTAGCCTGAGGTGGTTCAGTCAGCTGGTTCTGAAGCTTAACTTGCTGTGAAATTGCAGCTGGTGAGTCATTGCCTGAGATTCAATCATAGTTTTATTGATCCGTTGGTCATTGGTTCAGTCGTTCTGTCTAAACGGACGGTGACGGGAGCGGATCCTGGATTAAAACTAGTTCTTTGCTCTGGTGGGTTCGGGTTCGGCTCTGGTGGGACGAGAGTCTCACGTCAACTGGGCTCGGGTGCTACTAGCCCTTTGTCATGGAGTTCTGCTGATCTCCACGTTTTTCCCACCCTCTCCTCTCGCCCTGAGGCCCTCCCGGGAAGTGCTGCTGGTGACATCACTAAATGGTTGACAAAGGCTTTCAGTGGAAGGTGATTGTGCGGGTCAGGTACTTTAGGGAGGCTGGTTTGGTGAAATATCTGCTCATAATGGTCTTACTTTTATCCTGCATGACTTCATTACCTGCAACATGTTGCCTCTACTTTAGGTTGCATTATAAATGATGGGAACATTGGCCTCTGATGACATATATTCAAATATATATTTCAAACAAAATGAAAAATAGTCTTTCCTTGATCTCTAAGCAAGTCTTGGCTCTTCTCTATAGCAATATCTTTTTCTCAGGCATTTTTTATTGCTTTTCTGCTCATAATAGTCCATGTGGAGAAAACACATGTGGTGGTTCTTTTATTCCAAAAATATCCTAACAAAACAGTTTCCTTCATAAGTTGGAGCATAAGAATAACCCTTGCACTGCCCAGCAGACCAGGCTCCTATTATAGGACAGAAACAATCTCTGTATAGATGCACGAGTGAGTCGGACGTTTGTGATATAGAAGCTTTTATTGTCAGGGTTGTAAACACGACATAGAATGTTTTTGTGGTGACAGTAGAGAATTAAATGTATTTGAATCCACACGTGCCGGCTCAAGACATTTGATAGATTTAACACAAGTATAGAAATGCTTTAATTTCTAATGGTTTTATTCCCCCAGAAATAAAACTTGTTCACAAGGTAGCTTCATATTTTACCTTCATATTGTATAAAATCAATTGAATAATGCTGTGATTTATTTGATTCTCCTGTATTTCACTGAGTGAGTCGGGAGTGTTAAGCTAGTATCTTCCTCAATGAAAGCCGAGGAAGCCTCTGCAGTTGACATGAATGTTTCTACCTTGTGTGAACAACAGCTGTTCACGCCTGCATAGTCTCCTGTACTTGATCATGCAGCTGCTAGCATCAGAGGAAGCTGTGTCAGCTGCTCTGAGTCCTCCATTCAAACCAGTGTCCAGAAGTCACTAAGACGCTGATCTCATCTACAGAGAAGAGTAATTGTTCACTAAAGATCTAAACAATTCAGGCTCGAATCTACCTGTTCTGAGCTAGATTTGTTGAATCATGTTCTTATATTTGAAGTAAACAAAAGACGATGCTTTCCTGAATCACTTTATTCACGTGACGCAGCCATGATGTTATAATGAGGCTCCAGACCGAGCCAGTGTGTTAGGTTAGGTTAGGTTAGGTTAGTTTGGGTTAGGTTAGGTTAGGTTAGAAAGAACTCGATTAGTCGTCATCCTTGTAGACCAGACACCAGTGTTGATGCTTCCTGCCTCATAAAGACTCGCCACAGAGATGAGTCAGAGGTTTGTTGTGTTGCTCAAGGGAATCCAGGACTTGCTGCACCAGAGTTTTTAGAAAAGTACGTTCACTTGAAATGATGATGGTCTTGAACGTAGTTCATTGTGCAGCTAATATGAGTCATTTTCATGCTCACACTCACACAATCATACATCATGAATATTCTCAACCAATCACTTAAATGAGCCAAAGAAGGTTAGATTCCCTGAAGCAAGTTTACTCACTTGAGCCAATTAGAAGAATTGTTAGTTTGCAACACTTAAGACAGTTTGACCTCATTATGTTAACCTAGTTAATCTAACGGATATGTTTTACACTGATGTGCTCGTTGGAATTATGCACAGGTATAGATGTCAAGTGAGGATTTGAAGTTGAATTAAATATGTTATCAGCAGATCATTAGGTTAGTTTAGGTAGAACTAAACTTTATTTAGTTTATATTTAAGATGCATTGGATAGATTATGTCTGTTTACTGGTAGTATGGATATTAAATGATTTCCTATGTATGGATTTATAAGACAGAGCCTTGTTCGTTTATATGCAACTTAAGTGGCAACAATTCTCTTTTAAATAGTAGATTTTTCCTTTAAACATTTCTTTAGTTGGTCGAAGTCAGTCTTGTTACCAGCAACACATACTATTAAAGGGCAGAACGTTCTGCTTCTCTCTGTATACACGTGTCTTGGAGGTGGACACTTCCAGGGTTGATGACACGCAGTGACAATCATCCATGTTTGACCAATAACGGCAGTGTAGGTGGGGTCAAGTGTTTTCAGTGGACGGGCTTAAGCACATTTTCTAATGTAAATGTCTTTATGGAAAGAGAGTGATGCGTGGTCACTAACTAGACTCATGCACTGGGAGGTTCTAATACTGGAGCTAAAATGAAGGTTCTGTGGATCATTGATCTGCTTGAATATGTGAAGTCATTCATTTAGCGCTAAATCTTAACACCATCAACATGTTTCTGATTCAAAGACTGATGTATTGAATGATTACGACCGTATCTCTGTTGTCACTGGAGACACAGAGTCACATTAAAGACACATTTATGAGTTTATATAAAATGTAAATATCAGATTCTGATTCTGGAATGTTGGCACCAACAAGAAAATCACGTTTATTTTTCTCCATACAAGCTATAAATGTAACGGTATCTCAAGTTCAGTTCTATTACATTTGACAAGAATATGACAGATACTGAGTTGTAATGTATTAATGTGAAACTTCATCATATCTGTGAGCATCACGATTTAGAGTAGGTTAGTTAGTAAACATTGTTATGACCTAGACTAAACTTGTGTCATGCAGTATTATTATTATCAGTGATCGGCGTGAACTAGTTAGATTTCTCTGTGCACCAGTGATCTCCTGCTACACTGACGAACACACACATCACTGAGCCTTGAGTTAAACACAATTAAACACACAATCACCTGTTATTGATTTAAGGGAAGAGTAATGACATAAACATTGAACAACCTTCGGGAATAAGAAGTCACCTTGAGTTATTGGCACAGGTAATCAAACGGTGATTTAAAAATGTTATTAAACAAACCACAGTTTTTGTTTTTACTAGTACACAGTACATTATGAGCATATTCTACCCTTTGATTTTTACATTTAATTTCCTGTTCCATTACCTGTGCAGATATTTAATTTGGCATTAATGTATTATTTGGTGTTGGTTTATTATTTTTATTTGTGTTGTTTTGTTAAGTGTATTGTAATCTTATTCTTGTAGTGTGAGCTGAGGGGGAGGTTCAACATTTCCTCGATAAAATACCATCTGAGAAAAGTGAGGTGATGGCCAGAGGCGTATACATGTGTTTGAATGTGGGTTCAATCTTTAAGTGCATGAAGCTCGGGGTCTCGTGTGATGCTGATGCTTCTGGACACCATCGTTTGTCACGACATCTCCAGGGACGTTACTTCCACTTAACCAGAGTCGGTACAAGCACAGGAAGTTCAAGTGTTCTTAGAACATCATTGTTGGTTTATCGTCATGAACTCGACGGGAAGAATAGACGTTTAATGTGATGCTGCTTTATTTGTTGATCCTGGTGGACATTTATTGACTTGATGTCCTGTAGATCATTAGATTCACGATGTGTTGTCACCAGAACACATGCTTTCATCACAACAGTCTGGTTCACATTTCATCATTTCATCATAGTTAGGAAAACAGCGGGAGAAGCTTGAAGCTTATCTAGTCCCGCCTCCATTAACTTTAAACATGAAAAACATATTATTATCACATAGTAAATGGTAAAGAATCACAGATATAATCATATCTTAAGTTTGTATAGAAAATCACAGGTATAATCTTTTCTTAATTTGTAAGAAAACACAGGTATAATCATATCTTAATTGTTAAGGAATAATAATACATATTTGCACTTAAGTTTATTTTATTTATCCGTTTTTTTTTAGAATCCATACCAACCTCACGGCACAAAAAAAAGACGATACAAAAGAAAATCACTGTGGTGTTTTTTAAAGAGTGTGAAGACACAAACTCTGATCGTGCTTGAAGAATAAAAACTTGATGAAAGATGACATTTTCAAAAATATATTAACCTTCATGTTCAAAAGTTGTGTCTTTGACCGAGTTTCTTTCATACCAACCTGAACCTAACTATTGTAGCAGCTCAGCTGACATGTACAGTGGAAGATACACTTGTTTTAAAAACTAACATAAACATGTGGTAGTTTTGTGCTTCATGCATTACCGTGATCCTAAACTCTGAGGTTGATTATTGTAAGTAAGTAAGTAATATTGATTTATATAGCGCTTTTCCAGACCAGGGTCACAAAGCGCTTAAACAATCAAAACAATACCCAAAAAAGTACATACTTTAAAGATCAAGATAATACTGAGAACAACACAGGAGTTCGAGAAATTCAAGGAAAAGCCTGAACAAATAGAAACGTCTTAAGATGTTTCTTGAAGGAGTCAGTAGATCATCAAACACAGATGTTTCTTGAAGGAGTCAGTAGATCATCAAACACAGATGTTTCTTGAAGGAGTCAGTAGATCATCAAACACAGATGTTTCTTGAAGGAGTCAGTAGATCATCAAACACACATGTTTCTTAAAGGAGTCAGTAGATCATCAAACACACATGTTTCTTAAAGGAGTCAGTAGATCATCAAACACACATGTTTCTTGAAGGAGTCAGTAGATCATCAAACACAGATGTTTCTTGAAGGAGTCAGTAGATCATCAAACAAACACATGTTTCTTAAAGGAGTCAGTAGATCATCAAACACAGATGTTTCTTGAAGGAGTCAGTAGATCATCAAACACACATGTTTCTTGAAGGAGTCAGTAGATCATCAAACACACATGTTTCTTAAAGGAGTCAGTAGATCATCAAACACAGATGTTTCTTGAAGGAGTCAGTAGATCATCAAACACAGATGTTTCTTGAAGGAGTCAGTAGATCATCAAACACACATGTTTCTTGAAGGAGTCAGTAGATCATCAAACACAGATGTTTCTAGAAGGAGTCAGTAGATCATCAAACACACATGTTTCTTGAAGGAGTCAGTAGATCATCAAACACAGATGTTTCTTGAAGGAGTCAGTAGATCATCAAACACAGATGTTTCTTGAAGGAGTCAGTAGATCATCAAACACACATGTTTCTTGAAGGAGTCAGTAGATCATCAAACACAGATGTTTCTTGAAGGAGTCAGTAGATCATCAAACACACATGTTTCTTGAAGGAGTCAGTAGATCATCAAACACAGATGTTTCTTGAAGGAGTCAGTAGATCATCAAACACAGATGTTTCTTGAAGGAGTCAGTAGATCATCAAACACACATGTTTCTTAAAGGAGTCAGTAGATCATCAAGCGCAAAGAGAGAGAAGATTGTTCCAAAGCTTAGGAGCAACAGCCTGAAAAGATTTCTCTCCTCTGGTCCTGAACCGTGTGCGTGGAACCATCAGTAGATTCTGATCCACAGACCTCAGAGCCCGAGCTGGGGTGTAAGGCTGGATCAGATCAGTGATGTAAGGAGGAGCCTGACCATGAATAGATCTGAAAGTAAGAACCAGAATTTTAAAGTTGATCCTGAAAGAAACTTTATTGGTTCAACTGTTGCTTCTATCTTAAGAAGTCTGCTACCTGGCTGAAGCACATGTAGTCTCAGTGCTTTCCTATGAACTATTAAATGTTTCAAATCTGTCCAAACATTATCTCAAGTGAAGCCATACTTTAAGCTCCTAAATGTAAATATAAATGAACATATGGGCCCATGAGGTATTTCAGTAGTTTTGCTACTATAGGTCTCACTGAACACGTGTCTCCCCCACATTAGCAGCTACATTAGAGTAGCATGTTGAACCTCCTTCCTCTCCTTGCTGACAACAGACAGCATAGCGTGAAGAAATGTCTCCCCCGGCCCTCATGTCAGGAATCCTGATGAGGTTTATTGGGGCAGAAAGGGCAGTGTTTTCCCCCGAGGCTGAAGCTTGGATTCTACAACTATTGCTCTTGTCTCTTTATCACCGACACACACACACACACACACACACACACGCACACACACACCTCGCTTGTCTGGGTCTCTTTTCAAGCCTTGACTCAGTGATAACCTCAATATATGTGACGGCTGTGAGTGTGTAGGAAACTTCACGTCACTAAAGCCGTCTTGAGAAAGAATGGCAGAGTCTAGACTTCTTGCATGTTGTCTTTGTGTTCAGCAGCTTTGTGTGACTCAGATGTATAGATTAGATAACCTGTGTGTGTGTGTGTGTGTGTGTGTGTGTGTGTGTGTGTGTGTGTGTGTGTGTGTGTGTGTGTGTGTGTGTGTGTGTGTGTGTGTGTGTGTGTGTGTGTGTGTGTGTGTGTGTGTGTGTGTGTGTGTGTGTGTGTGTGTGTGTGTGTGTGTGTGTGTGTTTGATAATGGACTGTATCTTATAGTGATGGGTCAGAAATGAGCTTTTATTTATCTTAAAGAATCATTTTGATGACATGTTTTTATTGCACATTAACCATAAGTTCAGGGTTTATTTGTTTATTTGAGCTCATGGAACAAAAGGTTCTCCTGGTTCATCTTTAGGTTCATTCATTCTTGTGAGCACCAATCATTTCAACAGGCTCTGGTGATCATTGACGTTCTAATCCTGGCTCCAACATGTCAGAACTTATTGGTGAAGAAACTCTGAACGAGCCGCTCCTAATGAAAGCGTGTTTCCTTCCTCCTGGTGGAACAGAAATAGCAGTGTTGCAGACTCTCCATGACTAGTTCTCCAGAAGTCCTGCTTCTTGCTCCACAGTTTTCCATCAAAACACCAAACCTCAATGGAGCATTCAAGCCCAGGCCCGCTCAGTCCTGATCCCACCCAGTCCCTCCTCTTACTCTCATTTTACTGCCTCGGAATTTCAGTGCAGTCGCACAGACACTCAGACGGGGTTTGATTGTGTTGTTTCCAATAATTATACTGTAGAAAGAAAATGGAGAAAAAGGCCAGTAGATGAAAAATGTAAAATACTTTTATAGACGGTTAAATACGTTGAGAAACAAATGTAAAAAAAAGGAATAATAAAACTAAACATAATGATTATCAATAATACGTATCTTTCATGTCATGATGCTGTTGATGTTTCCCACTGTGGGAAGAATAAACCTTCAAATAATTTCAGTTTTTAAGTTGTTTAACAATGCAGACAAATCGAAAGATAATAATTCATTTTATACATTTACAGTTAAATTTCAATTCAAATAGTTAATTTTCAAACATGATCTTTTATCTACTATCTGTGTTTTTTACAAAATTTGTCCTGTAATATTTGTAAAACACAGACTTTGACTTTGGCTGTTCTTCACTATTCAGTCACAATTCAAAACTGAATACTTGATTCTCCTTAATGTGTTTAAAATATTCCATTGAAAATGCTTGTTTAACCTTGAACTCTGGCTCTTAAACATGTTCATCTTCCAACACTATTGTCTAAATATGTCTCGCACATGTCGCGGCACATTTTCTATTTCACACCAACAAGGCAATTGTGATGTCGGGAAATATGACGCATGTGATGATGCTGTCTTGTCTATTATTAAATAATAAATCATATTCGGGGGCGTCATAGCTCAGATGGTAGAGTGGTTGCCTGCAGTCCAAAAGGTTGCAGGTTCAATCCCAGCTCCAGACAAGCTTGTGTCGTTGTGTCCCTGAAGACACTTCACCCTGATTGCTCCTGATGGTGAGACTTGGCGCAAGTGTGCAGGCCTGCAGCCTACTCCCATCAGTGTGTGTGAATGGCTGAAAAAGCGCTTTGTGACCCTGGTCTAGAAAGGCGCTATATAAATAGAGATTATTATTATTATTATATTTAATGATAATAATGTCCTGAACACGTCCTCCTTTACCACGTCTTTGTTTCTCTTCCTCTTCTTCACTCTTTTCTACATGATCTTTTCACTCTGATAAACTCTTTCTAATCAGTCACTGCCAATGAAAACCACATATGTTTGTAAACATCAAGAGTTCTCATGACTGTCACTCTTGCTGCCACTTATCTGTCACATGTCACATGATCGTCGTCTCCAATCGTTCCATGCGTCTGCACTCTCTTCTTCACCTGCCTTCATTGACAAATCTTCACTCAAAGATTCATTTTTGAAGGTTTTCTTGAAAATACATTTGAATATCACAAATATAAGAAGTTCACCTGTTAAATACCACAACACCATAGTTTGCATTTCCCTCCAAAGACATTTTAATTTTATTGAGCTGGATATTTTTACAGAGGGTTTATTTATTATTTACTAATTCTAAGCCTCTGTGATTCAAACACATTGTGTTTACATCACAGTACAGCAGATGTTCGTTGCTAGTCCTTGTGTCTCTATTTACACACGGAAAGTAGTTTTCTGAGTTGAAGGTAATACTGTGCAAGTGAAAAATTGACTTTGACTTGAAACGTTTTCATCAACATTGTCACCTTAAATATTGTATGTAGAAGATCTTCATAGATGTGATCTGAACAGATGTTGCACAATAGCTGCAAAAAATACTTTTGGACTTTGAAAGCAACATTTGTAGTTGATGCGACCGAGACAGTATTTCTAGTCTAAGTTCTAGTAAGTAGTTCAACGTTGTCTCCTCAAAACTGTGGAGATTTAGGCCTGAGCTTGTGAACTAGACTTAATTCATTTGACTCAGTGTGACATTAAAGTTTGTATAGATGTATAACATTGTTATCTGCATGTGTGGGTAAGATGTTGAATTCTTACTCACTTACTGATGATAATGACCCATAGGGGGCGCTAGGGCTCCCACCGATTTGGCTGTTTTTATATGTTCAAATCTTTTTTATATTTTATTTTAATTATTATTCTTTTTTAGCCAGAAAATAATCATCAACAGTGATGAGTCTGTACGTTTGTAGAATTCTTCAAACTGATGAAACTATAATTGATTAACATTCTGCTAATAATCTTGGTTCGTGTCGTCCTTTATGAACCTATGATCGATCCCTGGTCCTGACAAGATATTTTTGTTTCTTTGTGTGGGATAATGATTAGTTGGTAGAAACGATCTCTTGTGTCCTGGCGCATAGGAAATGTTTTAATCATTTCTAACTAGTTTGTTTTCAAATAATGTTGTGTATTGTGAGGGTAACAGTGATGGATGGACAGCAGCAGCTCTGCGTGGTTTGGATGATCAGGTTATTATTATGTTTCTGTTGAGGTGAAGTCTGCATACAAGAGCTCCACCTGGAAAATGATTCACCAGCCGCCACAAATGTGGTGAATTATTGTTAACTTGTTTACCTTGTTTGCTTGTTTGTCCCATGTGTTGTTTGACTTGACCAATCAAACATTAGTGCATGTGTGAAATCAATAAGATTGATTGGAGCAGTGATTCCGAGGGACTGCAGAACTATAACCTGAAAAAAGTCAAAATGGTCCTGATTTGCTGAGAAACATATGCCAACTCAGTTTTACCATCTCCTGACTCGGGTTTCCCATGTCCCGGTTCAGGCGTGTTTATGTGCAGATTTTTCCATCCCTTCAATTGCGAGGTTTCGAGGGAGTGAGCGACTAAGAGTTTTCTTTGCCTCAAGTCTCTGGAACTTATTACAGTCCTTTTCATAAACGTACCATTGAGCTGCTGCTGCAGAGCCTGAAGTCAAAACACTGTCGTTAATGTTGCTACTTTGAGAATCTTCCTCACGCTGGCTGGGATTCTCACGTTTGTTTAGTGAATAAATGTATATAATATATATATATATATATATATATATTTTACCTTACCTTATATAATGTCTTAGAGACAGGTTTGAATTGAGTCGTGTTCCTTACAGTGAAGATTCATTTGGGAGACACTTTTAAACATGATGTTTTTAAAATGTGATTGTGATGATTTAATAAAATAATTTATACTAACGAAAAGCTTTGAGTGAGAGGTGGAGGAGATCAGTGTCACACACTATCTACTCTATTGAAGCAGGTCCACTGAGTAGGTTCACAATTCATATCCAGGTCAAGTTCATTGAAGGCTTTGTTCCATATTTATCACCTTAAATAACAACTCAACACCCAAGATAGTCAGAGTTTTAAAATGTCACCTTTTCATGAACAGAACACATCTGTTTGGAGGACATGGTTGAAAATACATTTATTTAAATGCATATGACATTTAAATAGTGAAGTTTCATGGTTTTTTTCAGATCAGACGATGTTTGTCAACCATAAAGAAAAGTGAAATGTTTTCTGGACATTCAGCTTATTTGCTTGTGAGGAGCCAATAAAAGTGTTAATGGGGCGAAATATGTATCTTCTTTAAATGATACATTTAAACCATGTTATTCTTAATTAGCACCGTGAAATACTTGTTTGATAAAGGCCATAGTAATGTAGAAAACTGTACTTCTATAGTTTGTGACATTGTGATAAAATAGAGGTTTATGTCCTAAAACAAGTCAGTGTGTAGACGATTGTTACACTTAAGTCACACTGGCTGATGGACTAAATACTGGGACACACACCCATGACTGTCCTGCTGTGA
This sequence comes from Callionymus lyra, assembly GCA_016630915.1. Lineage (NCBI taxonomy): Eukaryota > Metazoa > Chordata > Actinopteri > Syngnathiformes > Callionymidae > Callionymus > Callionymus lyra. The sequence continues at coordinate 25,810,388 of JACEEU010000871.1, read as the reverse complement.
GGAGGCGGTGGGCGTATGACCTGGAAAAGGGTTTAATCTGCATCCCAACCTCTAATGTTAGATCAGGATTAGCATGTTTACCACTCTGGCTCTTAAAGCTGTGAGACTGAAGCTTTAGTGCTTTTGCATATTCATAAGAATATTAACTGTTTTTAGCTTTGCTTCGTCACCTCTGTAACGTACTAATGGACTGTCTTCTCTTTCAGGTTTCCAAAGAAAGCAAACAGGTAACAATCCTCCATGTTGAGTCGCACAACTGTGTATGAATTGTGCAGTTGTCTACGATTTCTAACCAACGCTTGTGTGTAACAGAAGACCTCAGAGTCTGAACTAAACGTACCGTCTCTCTCCGCCCTGTCTAACTAATGTACCGCACACACACACACACACACACACACACACACACACACACGTACACATACACATACACACACACACACACACACACACACACACACACACACACGTACACGTACACATACATACACGCTCACTCACACACACTCACACACTCACACACACACTCACACACTCACAGAGGGACAAAGGGGTCCCTCTTCTAAGAGCCCATCACTGCCTCTCACTATGAGCAGAACACTGGTCTTTCACAGTCGGACCAGCATGGTCAGTATCAGCCATACATGGCTCGCTGAGGTCGGAGCTGCAGTCTGGCCCTGTGGCACCTCTTGTAGTGTCCTCTCTCTCTCTGGACTCTCTCTGGACTCCGACACGAGTAGACACAGTAGACACAGTAGACACAGTAGACACAGTAGACACAGTAGACACAGCCTGTCACATGACACAGGAGACACAGTAGACACAGTAGACACAGTAGACACAGTAGACACGGGAGACACAGGAGACACAGTAGACACAGTAGACACAGTAGACACAGTAGACACAGGAGACACAGGAGACACAGGAGACACAGGAGACACAGGAGACACAGGAGACACAGTAGACACAGTAGACACAGTAGACACGGTAGACACAGTAGACACAGTAGACACAGGAGACACAGTAGACACAGTAGACACAGGAGACACAGTAGACACAGGAGACACAGTAGACACAGTAGACACAGGAGACACAGGAGACACAGGAGACACAGGAGACACAGGAGACACAGGAGACACAGGAGACACAGTAGACACAGGAGACACAGAGACACAGTAGACACAGGAACACAGCCGGAGACACAGGAGCACACAGGAGACACAGGAGACACAGGAGACACAGGAGACACAGGAGACACAGGAGACACAGGAGACACAGGAGACACAGGAGACACAGGAGACACAGGAGACACAGGAGACACAGTAGACACAGGAGACACAGGAGACACAGGAGACACAGGAGACACAGTAGACACAGGAGACACAGGTAGACACAGGAGACACAGAGACACAGGAGACACAGGAGACACAGGAGACACAGTAGACACAGGAGACACAGGAGACACACACAGGAGACACAGGAGACACAGGAGACACAGGAGACACAGGAGACACAGGAGACACAGGAGACACAGGAGACACAGTAGACACAGGAGACACAGGAGACACAGGAGACACAGGAGACACAGTAGACACAGTAGACACAGTAGACACAGGAGACACAGGAGACACAGGAGACACAGGAGACACAGGAGACACAGGAGACACAGGAGACACAGTAGACACAGGAGACACAGGAGACACAGGAGACACAGGAGACACAGGAGACACAGTAGACACACTTCCATGAGTCTGTGAATCCTCTTCATCGCTGCCCAACTTCTTTGGCATATGAAGTCCATTAAAACAAAACTGTTTCAAAAAACAAAAGTATCTCAACCGTCTCCACCTGAACACGTCCTCCTTCACCACGTCTTTGTTTCTCTTCCTCTTCTTCACTCTTTACTAAACATACCAAGAACCTTTTCTACATGATCTTTTCACTCTGATAAACTCTTTCTAATCAGTCACTGCCAATGAAAACCACATATGTTTGTAAACATCAAGAGTTCTCATGACTGTCACCCTCCCGCCCACTTATCTGTCACATGTCACATGATCGTCGTCTCTAATCTTTCTCGTCTGTTCACTCTTGCTGCCACTTTCTCTTGAAAATACATTTGAATATGACAAATATAAGAGGTTCACCTGTTAAATACCACAACACCATAGTTTGCGTTTCCCTCCAAAGACATCTTGAATTACTAACTAAACTAGAATGTAATTTAACTTAAGAACAATGATTTACTATAAATTCATGTCTATATTGTATCCTGTTTAGATAAAGGCGTGCATTTAAATGACAATCAGTTGCTTGAAAACGTAATAATGAATTGAGTTATGTGGTTAATTGTACATCAGCTGCGTCCAAGCAATGCTCAGAGTCTGTTTCCTCCACAGAACCAGCAGCATTCTGAGTAAAGACCTCCCTCCAGACAAGAAACCCAAAAGTGAGAAAGCTTCACTGTCGTCCAATGAGTTTGACCCTACAGGTAACAACAGCTTTTATTTATGCTCCTTATTTTACTGTCACGGTTTCAAAACGATCTGTCGCTCATACATGTGTCATGTCTCCGAGACACACTTTATAAACATGAACACGTGTCATAATGACGCTTTTAAAAGTAGTTCTGAAGCCTTTTCAATATCATTCTGTTGAAAGTCATGATTTATTTAGTTTGTTATGACAACTTTCTTACACATTTAGTAGTTCTCACCTTCAGTCGACACAACAAATCATGAGTCGAAGGTATAACTTGAGGACAATAGTTTGTATCATTTGTTTACGTCTGAAATCCAGACCCAGAAGGATGTAAAGTGCTAGCAATGACGTGTTGCTCAAAACCACAGATCCTCAGATTCTAGTCCTCATTGAGAAGAACAAACAGATGGTGACAGATGTTTGAGAAGCATCAGTGGATTAACTAAAGCCTATTATCTATGTGTTTGTTCCTATTTTTGTGTTTCCAAACCCAAGTCAGTGTAATTGTGAGTAACAATACAACATCAACACAACATGACACGTTTGTATAGATACATGTATGTTGTGTCACAAACCTCAGGTTTAAGTTTACATGAAGTGTTTGGTCCTGGTTTATGTTTCAAGTGAAGTTCTTTTAGGTATTTAGTTTGAGCTTCACTGAGAAGTGGTTTGGATGGAGAGGTTTGTCAGGCCAGGATGATGGAGATAAGGAGTGTGTGTTCAAAACAAAGCAGAAGATCCTCTGCAGCACATTATGTTCAGTGACACGAACATCCTCTGGATCGTCCTCAAGGCTTCCATCGAACTGTGTGTTCAACACCTTTTTACCAGTTTTTACCTGCGCTGGAGTCTGTTTGCATGATCTTCACCCGCATGTTTGTCTCTTTGGTTCACGGTCATGATCTCATGACACATTCTTCTGATTATCTTCGGTTTACATCGTCTGTCGACGTGGTTTGGAGACATTTTAGAGATTTTAGTTTTTGATGCGATGACCAAACGGCATCTGCAGCAGATGCTTGTTTTTAAAGTTAACATTCAAAGTATTAAAGTTATTCACATAATATTCAAATTGAAATTATTTTAAAGCTGCAAACATAAGAAAATGTTTTTAAAATATTTATATTTGTTCCCAAAGCAAACTTTTCAAATACATCAGGGATAAATGTTCAATCCAACCGAGGTTCTGACTGTAAAATGAAGCTTAATAGGATTTTTTTAACCAAACCAACTGAATCACAGATCATCAGATGATCTTCAGTTCATCGGAAATCTTCTCCACATCTTCTTCCTTCTGACGATACATTTAATTGATTTGTTTCCAAACCAATGTTTTACTTGTATTTTCTCTTCACCCATGATCTATTCTCCACCATGATTCTTTTCTCCTCCTCTTCTCCTGGTGTCCATGTTGTGTTTGTTGCTGCTGAAGCTCTGGTCCTGCAGGAGAGCAGCAGTGTGATAGCAGAAGACAAGCCTGAGTCTTGTGGTAAGAAGAGTGACAGCTGCGACGAACACGCTTCATTTTCTGATCCAAATGTTTGTTTCAACACGTGTTCCATGTGAACACATGTGTGCGGACAGAAGTCGCTTATAAGTAAAGTTTTGATGATGATCTGGTTATTGATTCTTACACTGACGTAGAAACATGTCCTTACTTTTAAGAAATCTTAATTCCTTTGATGCTGTGACTGTAAACCTCTGCTGGGGTTCATTGACAAGGTCACGAGGTCAACTTTGAAAGATGCATTTGAACCATTAAATATTGATAACATCCTCAGAGCATTATTTATACACATGTGAAGAGTGAGATACATCAAGTAAAAGAGTGAAACATTAGACTATGAAGTTGATGCTGATGTTTTTTGTTAAAACACTTCCTGATGTTTGGATAATGTTTCCATGGAAGTTTGAATAAAACATGAACTTATATTGATCATGTGACTTCACTGCTGCTCATCCAACTGTAGACACTTTTCAACTTCTTTATTACACACAAGTATTTCATCTACGGCTCATTTGCTTAATGCCATGATTTCTATCATTTCTCCTCTCTTCCCTCCCCCACTGCCTCTCTCCCCCTCTCTCTCTCCCTCTCTCTCTCTCTCTCTCCCTCTCTCTCTCTCTCCCCCTCTATCTCCCCCTCTCTCTCTCCCTCTCTCTCCCTCTCTCGCTCTCTCTCTCTCTCTCTCTCCCTCTCTCGCTCTCCCCCTCTCTCTCTCCCTCTCCTCTCCCTCTCTCGCTCTCTCTCTCTCTCTCTCTCTCTCTCCCTCTCCTCTCTCTCTCTCTCGCTCTCTCTCTCTCTCTCTCTCGCTCTCTCTCCTCTCTCTCCTCTCCCTCTCCCTCTCTCTCTCTCTCTCTCCCTCTCCCTCTCTCTCTCCCTCTCTCTCTCTCTCTCTCTCTCTCTCCTCTCTCTCCCTCTCTCTCTCTCTCTCTCCTCCCTCTCACTCTCTCTCTCTCTCTCTCTCTCTCTCTCTCCCTCTCTCGCCCTCCCCTCTCTCTCTCTCTCTCTCCCTCTCCTCCCCCTCCTCTCTCTCTCTCTCTCTCTCCTCTCTCTCTCCCCCTCCTCTCTCTCTCTCCCTCTCCCTCCTCCCCCTCCTCTCTCTCTCTCCCTCTCCTCCCCCTCCCTCTCTCTCTCTCTCTCCCCTCTCTCTCCCTCTCCTCCCCCTCCTCTCTCTCTCTCTCCCTCTCCTCCCCCTCCTCTCTCTCTCCCTCTCCTCCCCCTCTCTCTTGCTCTCCCTCTCTCTCCCTCTCCTCCCTCTCCTCCCTCTCTCTCTCCTCCTCCCCTCCCTCTCTCTCCCTCTCTCTCTCTCTCCTCCCCTCTCCCTCTCTCTCTCTCTCTCTCTCTCTCTCTCTCTCCCCCTCTCTCCCTCTCTCTCTCCTCTTCCTCTCTCTCTCTCTCTCTCCTCCCCCCTCTATTAGCTCCTGTTTCTTCCCTCTCATCCCTCCATTCATTGATCCTCTCTCTGGTTCATGTCAGGAAGTCTCAACAACAACATAAACTTGTTCACAACATCATCTGAAGAACACGAATCAGTTTCAAAGCAGTTCATTTTCTGTGTGTTTTGGTTTCAAACCCAGAGCTAGTTTTCTACGTAATTCAAAAACAAAACGTATGAAACTTCATTACTTTTTTATTCTTCTCTCTAGACACAGACGTAACCTTTAAAATCTTGAAACTGAATGTTTTTTCCAGCATTAATTCATGTTTAAAAGATGTGTCACATGATTGGATGAAACATCCTGTTGCTAAACTGTGTAAAAAAACAGTTTTCAAGTGTTTCCTTCGACTCATCATTGAATCCAGAGGTTGAAACACTTTGACAGTAGAGCCTCCATGTGCGGCTGAAGATCTCCTGTCATCACTTGAATCCAGAGAAGCAAACATGTCTTCTCACCACAGGTCTGGTCCAGAGATGCGTCATCATCCAGAAAGATGAGAACGGCTTCGGACTCACCGTCAGCGGCGACAACCCTGTGTTCGTGCAGCTCGTGAAGAAAGGTGAGGCGTCCTGGTGTGTGAGCAGAGTGAGACGCTCAAGTTACACCGTTGTGTAGCCGTGTGGACGCGTGTGTTGACACTCGGATGTGTGTTTCACTTCATTCTTCTTGACACTGGTTTGTGTCCGTATGTTCATGATCGTGAGCCACAACCAAACACGCATCAACTGTCTCGCCTCGGACATGTGTCACCAGAACTGGGGTCACTCAAAGTTCCAGCAGTTTTCTGCTGACTCTCATCGTAATAACTGGTCTCAGATCCCTTTGTTTGGGGTGGAGCCGTGGAACTGGTCCTTCTTGTAACCATTGTTTTGCTCCGTTTAAGTATCACTCGTGTGGTTCCATCAGAGAGACGCCTCACAAATGTCTTGGAATGAATCAACTCTTTGATGGTGTTCTTGTCCTTCTCGTGCCAGATGGAGCCGCCATGCGGGCAGGAGTCCAGACCGGAGACCGGATCATCAAGGTACTTGGAGCTATGACTCGGAGAGTAGATCGCCACCTGCTGGTGTGAAGAGACACATCATCTTTGTTTCTTCTCAGGTCAACGGAACTCTTGTGACGCAGTCCAATCACATCGAGGTGGTGAAGCTGATCAAATGTAGGTCCAGGAGTCAGACTCATGTTGAGATGATGTCTCTGAGGGTTTGACATGTGACCTGCTGTGTTCCAGCCGGATCCTATGTGGCCCTCACAGTACTGGGTCGCCCCCCAGGGCTCGCCCAGATCCCTTTGTCAGAAGCTGAATCTGAAATGTTGGGCGTTAGCATTTCCTCGCCCAGCTCCCCCGCAACAGACGCTCAGAAGAGACTCTCCTCCACACACCCATGGGTACCACTTCCTGTTCCTCTGTTTGAAGATCCTGTGATCTGTGATCTTAAGTCCTCAACCCTGTTCTGATCCAGGCCACGCAGGAGGAGTCTGGCAGGAACCCCTCCCCCAAACTACTGAAAGACTCCCAGGACAGTAAAAAACACATTCCTCAGCACTTCAAGTCCACGGGCTCGTCACAGGTAGATTCACCTGAGATTCATGTTCTGACGTCACTGAACGTCTCTTGATGTGTTCACTTGTTCCAGACTAACTTAATCCTAATCCTCATTCAAGGATTTAGATTTGTTTATGAAAAACAACTCGCCTCGTGTAAAACATCCAAGTTAACCTTGTTTTTTTCTAACGATATCTTGTATAATGTGTACAAATAAATACAGTTTTTATACATTAACGTTGACGCAGCTTCAAATAAAGTAGTCAATGTTTAGAGAAACAAATGTTTGTGGTCAATGATGCTGGTCTGATTTAACTTTGATCTATTATACGTTATCGTCATAATAGTTAACTGTTGTCGTTGTACCTGCAGGAGGCCACAGGTGATGCCTGCATACCTGAGGGCGAGCACACACCTTTCAAAGGAGATCGCGGTACAGACTTGTCCTGGACAAGTACTCCTGTAAGTGTTCACTGAAGATACTCCAGGTTTGAAGAGGATTAATAACCAATCACTTACAGATTTCTGGTGGACTCGGGCTGAGCTCCCTTCATAGTGTCTCCCCACGAGACTCGTCCTGTCCAAGTCCAAAAGGGACGCCAAGAAACAGCATCAACTCCTGCCACTCCCCAGACCCTGAGGACACCACAGATCTGGTATCTGTCCTCCTCATGGAGCTCCTTCTTAAACACTAACATAGAATAGATGCATCACTAGTTAAACATCAATCATAATCAACTAGTATCAACTCTGGTGTCATAAACATCAACTAGTATCAACTCTGGTGTCATTAAACATCAACTAGTATCAACTCTGGTGTCATTAAACATCAACTAGTATCAACTCTGGTGTCATTAAACATCAACTAGTATCAACTCTGGTGTCATTAAACATCAACTAGTATCAACTCTGGTGTCATTAAACATCAACTAGTATAAACTCTGGTGTCATTAAACATCAACTAGTATCAACTCTGGTGTCATTAAACATCAACTAGTATAAACTCTGGTGTCATTAAACATCAACTAGTATCAACTCTGGTGTCATTAAACATCAACTAGTATCAACTCTGGTGTCATTAAACATCAACTAGTATCAACTCTGGTGTCATTAAACATCAACTAGTATCAACTCTGGTGTCATTAAACATCAACTAGTATCAACTCTGGTGTCATTAAACATCAACTAGTATCAACTCTGGTGTCATTAAACATCAACTAGTATAAACTCTGGTGTCATTAAACATCAACTAGTATCAACTCTGGTGTCATTAAACATCAACTAGTATCAACTCTGGTGTCATTAAACATCAACTAGTATCAACTCTGGTGTCATTAAACATCAACTAGTATCAACTCTGGTGTCTCAGATGTTGATGAACGATGTACAATAATCAACTCATTCTTTAACTGCACTAACAAGAAAACTATAAGTTCTAGACAAGAGTTTAAATACATGTTATTTATAAATATAGATATATATAGATATAGATATATCTATATAGATATATATAGATATATATATTTCTCTCTCTATAGATATTTAGATTTTGATTTTTTTCTCTTGGTTTTTTTCTCTTGATATTTATTTTTTTCTTATTTTATCTATAGATTATATATATAGATGTATGATATATATAATCATTTTGATTCGGATCATCAAATGTTCAAAATATCACCTGATTTCATAAAAGTTACATTTCATCAGTTAAAGTAAACCTTGGAAAACGTATTTAGACTTGATTTTTATTTCTATTTTTCAAGGCCAAAAAAATTTTTCCCAAAACAATCTTCTCTTTTTTTTTTTGTTTTTTCCCCCAAATTTTTATCTTCAAATGTATTCAGGTAATGCTAGTTAGTAAACGAGTCAAACGATATACAAGTAAATCAAACACGCGTGAAGCTAGTTTTGAAAGAAGAATCAACACTTATATTGTTAATTATTTTATAATGATCTGTTTTAATACATTTCATTTGAGTAATCAATAAATAATAACATATAATAATAGATTCTATATATATGTAGCATATTTGAGTGACATTTCTACTCTGTCTACTTGTACCACATGTTTAACTGGTGAACAAAGTCAAAATGATATAATTGGGCCACAGCGCCCTCTGTTGTTTGAATCAAGTATAGTCTTAACGTCAACGTGGATGAGTTTGTTAACAACAGGATTCTTGAAGTTAAAGTTAAAACTTTGCGAATTTGAATAAAAAAAACAACCAAATTAGATGCAGAAAAACTCGAATTTCTGCTTTTGTGTTCGATCATTACATTCATTCATTTATAACTGCTGTAAACAACATGTCGGTGTTTAGTATATGATGAGAAGATCGTTGTCATGATGCTGACCTTTGGTCAAATCTTACGAGTAACACATAAATCGTGTGTTTCTGTAGTTTGTTTTCTTGCATGTTTAACGCGTCACTGGTTGTTAAACGATGCTAGAAATGATGGAAGTGAATTGAAAAGATGATTTGTGAGGAAGTGAGTTGTATTTAACCTCCGTCTCTGCAGGACTCTCTGTCTCCCACTGCTGTCAGCAGTCCATCCTGTCGCCTCCCGGCAAGAATCATCGGAGCTGAAGACGATTACTTTGATTCAGACCAAGAACAGGTGTTTAACAACCTCCTCACCTGACCAGAACATGTTGTGTTCACCTGTGGGGTCATGTTGACCCACAAACAGGGTTGAGTTTACAAGAGATTAGCCACTGTAAAAATAGAAAAATGACGACTCCCTCTTAAATGAACATCAAGCAGACAGAATCATCTGGACACACACACACACACACACACACACACACACACACACACACACACACACACACACACACACACATCTCAAATAGCATCTTCTTGTTTCTTCCTCCATCGTGGAATATGACCTTAAAACAACTTTTATTGTCCGAGTCTTTGTCCAGTTTCCTGTCTTGAGCTTCCGTTGACTTCTTCTCCTGCAGACCAACGGTCAGTGCAGTCGCTTCAGCAACATGGAGCAGCTCAAGTCCAGACCGGCTCACCTGGCAGCTTTCCTGCATCACGTCATCTCTCAGTTCGACCCGGCTCCTGTGGTGAGACCTTCGCTCCTGGAACATCTTCTACTGTGCAGCTCCAGGTCTGACCTCTTGACCCCTCACAGCTGTGCTACCTCTATGCTGACCTGTACAAACAGACCAACTCCAAAGAGACGAGGCGGGTCTTCATGGACCTGCACACCTTCTTCATCGACCGTGCGGCTGTAAGTTTCACTCTTTACTCTCTTCGTTAACAAACATGATCTTCATGACCTTTTGTTTCAAATGTTCTACGACCTCAAGTGACAGATTCACTGATGAAGATAAAGTTATTTTTATTTTTTAGTTGCTTATAAGATTCATGTAACTCGTAATGATGTTGAGTTTGTGTGTAAACGTTTAGTAACATTTGTTTCCACTTCAGAATTTGAAGGTCACGGTTCCTGAATCCATATCTGCTGATCTAGGTACGAGCGTCCATGGATCCTTCTGGTCCACAGAATCAAAAGAGATATTATTCTTGACCGTCGCTGCTTTACGAAGCTGTTGTGTTCTGTCACAGATCGACGACGCACAGAGTTGATACCTGAGGAGATAAACCGACAACATGTCCAGACCCTGCAGGAGTCTCTGCTGCCGGACATTCAGAGGAACCTGGACGATTTCAGGTGAATTTCAGTGGAAGCCAGTGATTTGTTCGTGGCGTTACAGAATAAAACGATGAAACAAAAAGATGTTATTAAAATACAATAAAAACAATACAAGAGACGTTAAATTGATTTATCAGTGATTAAGTTTTCAGACGAAGTACTGAGATACTTTTGACCACAAGATAAAACCACAAACGGACTCGACTTTCTTCTTTTGTTTCACTTTTACACTGTGACACTAGGGGGAGCCAGATCACTTTTTTAAAGACTTGTTATTGATCATTTAACAGCATCAAAGAACAATGTTACCAGTAGGTGTGAGTCATGGAGCTTCATGTTTGTTCCTCCTGTGACGAGCAGGCAGAAGCGCAGCATGGGTCTGACGGTGGCCGAGGTGGAGCTGACCCGACTGGACCAGGAGTGTGTGAGGGATCGTGTCACTCTGGAACGCGAGCGCTCCTACGCTGAGAACATCATCACCAAGATAGAAGACATCTTGTAAGAGAACCTGATCTCACCTGAACATGTTGACCTCAGTGTTCGCTAACATTTGGTCACGTTCCAGGGCGACGACGCAGAACACGGAGGAAGAGAAGTGGTGAGTTCAGAACATTCACTTGTAATCACTTTTCATTGAGTCCTAAAAAAAACTGATTTTAAATGAAAGCCATTCTGTTGATGCAGAAAGTGATTCATGGTAAATAATTCAAAGCTCAGTGTGAACGTAACGGTTGAGAGTGAGACGCCATATGTTGCCATCAGACTCCAGATGGTTCGTTTAAAGAACTCGCTTCGACAGATGCTGCGAGTCTTTATACTCACACATGATCTGAGTTCTGGCTTCATGAACGAGCTGCTGACATGTGGACTTGTGGTTCGGCAGCACGACCATGCAGTACGTCATCTACACCTACATGAAGCAGCTCGGCGTGAGGGTGAAGGAGCCTCGCAGCCTGGAGTCCAAACGGGTTCGGATCAACTTCCTGCCCAAGATAAAGGTTTTTACTGTTCACTGAGGATCTCTAGACTCGGGACTGACGTGTGACGTGTTGCAGAAATCTATTAAACCTGAAAAAGAAGGAGAAGAGAAGGTTAAGAAACCCAGATTTCCCAGCATCCTCGGACCTCAGCGGAGACCCAGTCGTATTGAAGCAGCTTCAGGTATTTTGTTGTCTTCCTTCAAAGCTGAAGTCGCCGTCTGTGGGTCGACACGTGTGACCGAGGAACCACATGTTGTCTTCAGTAAACACATAACATGCTAAATTAATAAATGTTTGAATATTATTAGAAATCAAGAGAATTAATTAAATACTAAAGCAAAACATGTCCATATAGATATAGATGTTTATGGATGGATTAAAGAAGATGTCATAAGTCAAGATCATTTGCTTGCACTTCAGTTGTAGTTTGTCATGAACCTGTCGAGGTCTAAACACAGTAACTCTGCTCAGTGGGTAAAGCCCTGGACAGTCGCCCGCGGCCCCAGAAACAATTATCTCAGCCTTCGCTGGGGGCCAACGATCACCCGGAGTCTGGACGCTTGAGAAGCAGCCAATCCAGCGAGGGCTCCGAGCTCACACACTCCAACTCCATCAACACGTCCTCCCCAAACAGCGCCACCTACAGCTCAGATGTCAGCAGAGATACTGATGCAGGTAAGAGATCAAGTCTGTGCCGTCATCAGAGAAAATTCTATTTCCGCAGTTTGTTAAATACATTTGTACTTTAGATTTGAATAAACTAAACCTCAGAGAACTGTTTGTGTGTAACCACAGTGTTCCCCACTAGAGGGAGCCACAAACACATGTCTTGAACGGCGTAGTTGGACTGAAGCCCTAAAGCTGGCTCAGAATTCAACAGGTTAACCTAGAATCTCTCAAACTCTGAACCTCCAGGTGGAACTCCGACCTTTGCACCTTCAAGGTTGAGTGATGGTCTCCCCTCTGACGTCCAAGATGGGTCGTCGTACCCTGCACACCTGGACCTGTACAGCCTGGACCAGCTCCAGGAGGACGAGAGAGAAATCGAAAGGTACATTTTCTACAAATGAAAGTCTTGCTGAGACCGTCCTTGAAAAGATCTAAGATTCTGTCTTGGTCTGCAGAGGTCACGATGGAACCCCGAAGGCTCTGAGAAGGTCTGTAAACCTGAGTTACATGTTAACAATCTTTTCAGCTTCTAGAAGTATTTGAACGGATCCGTTTCTTAGTCGAAACAAATGAATTCAACAAGGTTTCTGAGGGTGTTTGTCTTCATAGGTTGGAAGGTCTCGCTGCAGCCGACGTCCAGAGCGAGGACGACCAAGGAACCGACTCGGAGCACGACCCTCCCAACTGGCAGCAACTTGTGGGGCGAGAGGTCCTGGCTGGTCTGAGGCCTCACGAGATCAAGAGACAAGAAGTCATCAACGGTGAGGAACACCTTCGTCCAGAGTTATTTAAAAATCTTCTTCCAACAGAAAACAAGACACACTTGCGTTTCTTTGACTCTCGGATCTTTACTGATGTTTTTCTAACGTTTTATTCCGTAAATGAAAATTCTCTGCTTGAATAAAACGAACCAGATCCAGACCTTGATGATGAAAAATGCATGAAACTCTGTTTTTAAATCTTTTGATTCAACAGAGAAAAACATGTTGACAATCATTAGGAACAAAGAAAAGTGTTTGAAATCAGTGTGAAAATATATAATCACAAGTTTTAATGTAAACAAAACATGTCAAATATATCATTATAAATATAAAACAATGTGTACATTTGAATAAATGTGCAGCAGTTCTATCAGGCGACGTCATCAGATCTTCTTCTTCTTGATTCTTCTCAGAACTCAAATCTTCTTCTTGATTCTTCTCAGAACTCAAATCTTCTTCTCGATTCTCCTCAGAACTCAAATCTTCTTCTCGATTCTTCTCAGAACTCAAATCTTCTTCTCGATTCTCCTCAGAACTCAAATCTTCTTCTCGATTCTCCTCAGAACTCAAATCTTCTTCTCGATTCTCCTCAGAACTCAAATCTTCTTCTCGATTCTCCTCAGAACTCAAATCTTCTTCTCGATTCTCCTCAGAACTCAAATCTTCTTCTCGATTCTCCTCAGAACTCAAATCTTCTTCTCGATTCTCCTCAGAACTCAAATCTTCTTCTTGATTCTCCTCAGAACTCAAATCTTCTTCTCGATTCTCCTCAGAACTCAAATCTTCTTCTCGATTCTCCTCAGAACTCAAATCTTCTTCTCGATTCTCCTCAGAACTCAAATCTTCTTCTTGATTCTCCTCAGAACTCAAATCTTCTTCTTGATTCTCCTCAGAACTCAAATCTTCTTCTCGATTCTTCTCAGAACTCAAATCTTCTTCTCGATTCTCCTCAGAACTCAAATCTTCTTCTTGATTCTCCTCAGAACTCAAATCTTCTTCTCGATTCTCCTCAGAACTCAAATCTTCTTCTCGATTCTGCTCAGAACTCAAATCTTCTTCTCGATTCTCCTCAGAACTCAAATCTTCTTCTCGATTCTCCTCAGAACTCAAATCTTCTTCTCGATTCTCCTCAGAACTCAAATCTTCTTCTCGATTCTCCTCAGAACTCAAATCTTCTTCTCGATTCTCCTCAGAACTCAAATCTTCTTCTCGATTCTCCTCAGAACTCAAATCTTCTTCTTGATTCTCCTCAGAACTCAAATCTTCTTCTTGATTCTCCTCAGAACTCAAATCTTCTTCTTGATTCTCCTCAGAACTCAAATCTTCTTCTCGATTCTCCTCAGAACTCAAATCTTCTTCTTGATTCTCCTCAGAACTCAAATCTTCTTCTTGATTCTCCTCAGAACTCAAATCTTCTTCTTGATTCTCCTCAGAACTCAAATCTTCTTCTTGATTCTCCTCAGAACTCTTCCACACAGAACGAGCTCACGTGCGGATGCTCAGAGTCTTGGATCTGATCTTTTACCAGAAGCTTTCCAAAGAAGCCATCCTGCCCACAGCAGACGTCAAGAACATCTTCACCAACCTGGAGGAGATTCTTCAACTACATGGTGACCTCATGAAGATGACATCATGGTGTGAGACGTTCTTCTTCAACCTCCTTTTCTAATTTCAGTGAACATCATGGACAAAATGGCTGCCATCCGGAAGAGAAACGAGTCTTCGGTGATCGATCAGATCGGAGACGACCTGCTCTCATGGGTGAGTTCAGCTCCTGCAGTCAAACTGTATTTTCTCTCAAACATCTTGTGATATTGAACACATTTCCAGAAGACGGATGTGGAGGAAACGTGTTGTGCAGCCACAGGTTGAACTGAAAATGGCCTCATAAGAGAAAACCAGATTGATTTCTGCGTCTCAACTGTTTGACAGCTTTAATGTGCACCGTAGAGGTCGTGGGGTCAAACTGTTGACATTTAACCTATGAGTGATCTCTGAGCGGAGAAGGTTGTGTGAGATGTAGAGTTGAAGAGATGTGAGGAGGACACAGCAGGTGGTCCTGTTTCACTGTGAGGGATAAATGTGCTAAACTCTCTCCAGAGGGTCGGACCATTGATCTCGTCTCTCGACCCTAAAGCTCTTGTGTGGAGATCACACGCTGTAGTGAACGTAACCACGGCAACCACACCGACACACAAGTGTGTATCTCGACTAGAAAATATCTACACAAATCACTACTGTAGCAACAACGGCACTAAATCCATTTTTACATGAAATTTAAAAAGTAATCTATTTAATTTTGGACTTTAAAATCCTATTTTTATCAAAGTTTTTTATAGTATATATCTTAACAAAGTGTGTATTAAATAATTATACATTTTTGTTTACTATCAACATGAAAATATTCACAGCATTTGTTCATGTTTGTGTTACAAGTAAACTTCTGGCCTCTAGAGGGCAGCAGTCGTTACGTCCTCCACAGCTAAAGTAAGAATGATGACTGAGGACGAGAGGATACAGTGAGTCCAGCAGCTTTTAAAGCTGATGTTTGGACATATTTTGGTTTGAAAACAAATGAAAGTAGTTACGACTTCAAGAGTCATGTGGTCTGTAAATACTACAACACCAGAGTCAAGTACTGGACAATACTACACATATATACTTGTTACTACACTATCACAACACCAGAGTCAAGTACTGGACAATACTACACATATATACTTGTTACTACACTATCACAACACCAGAGTCAAGTACTGGACAATACTACACATATATACTTGTTACTACACTATCACAACACCAGAGTCAAGTACTGGACAATACTACACATATATACTTGTTACTACACTATCACAACACCAGAGTCAAGTACTGGACAATACTACACATATATACTTGTTACTACACTATCACAACACCAGAGTCAAGTACTGGACAATACTACACATATATACTTGTTACTACACTATCACAACACCAGAGTCAAGTACTGGACAATACTACACATATATACTTGTTACTACACTATCACAACACCAGAGTCAAGTACTGGACAATACTACACATATATACTTGTTACTACACTATCACAACACCAGAGTCAAGTACTGGACAATACTACACATATATACTTGTTACTACACTATCACAACACCAGAGTCAAGTACTGGACAATACTACACATATATACTTGTTACTACACTATCACAACACCAGAGTCAAGTACTGGACAATACTACACATATATACTTGTTACTACACTATCACAACACCAGAGTCAAGTACTGGACAATACTACACATATATACTTGTTACTACACTATCACAACACCAGAGTCAAGTACTGGACAATACTACACATATATACTTGTTACTACACTATCACAACACCAGAGTCAAGTACTGGACAATACTACACATATATACTTGTTACTACACTATCACTATATATCACTATATATCCTTGAATGGTGTTCTTGACACACACACACCACTAACCTTCACTGCTACAGTTCAGCGGAGGGGAGGAGGAGAAGATCAAGATGGCCGTGGGGACCTTCTGCAGTAACCAGCCGTTCGCTCTGGAGATCATCAAGAACAAACAGAAGAAAGACTCTCGCTTCACGTCGTTCATCCAAGTAAGAACCTCCTCCGTGAACGAGCCGTTACAGCGAGAGGTCAACGTTGTTGTGTCTCCAGGAGGCCGAGAGCAACAGACAGTGTCGCCGTCTGCAGCTGAAGGACATCATCCCTGTGGAGATGCTGCGACTGACCAAGTACCCGCTTCTGCTGGACAACATCGTCAAGTACACAGGTGTGCTTTTAACAGCTCTTTAAATTGATTCTCATTCACATCATTATCAGGGACATAAATCAATGAATACTTGAGTGTGAATGAAATACTTTACGTGGTATTAGCATTTGTAGCTTCTTACATCAGTCGTCCTGCAGATGTTTAATGCCACAGAAGTCTTGATGCGATTATATTAATCCTCTTACAAGAACATGTCTCGTGGGCACAGCAGCGTTACGAGGCTGTTTCAAGAATACAAATGTCATTCGTCACGTCAGGGTTTGTAGCGATTATAGTATTAGTTAAATAATCATAGTGTAGTATTAGTTAAAGAATCATAGGTTAGTATTAGTTAAAGAATCATAGTGTAGTATTAGTTAAATAATCATAATGTAGTATTAGTTAAATAATCATAGTGTAGAATTAGTTAAAGAATCATAGTGTAGAATTAGTTAAAGAATCATAGTGTAGAATTAGTTAAATAATCATAGTGTAGTATTAGTTAAAGAATCATAGTGTAGAATTAGTTAAATAATCATAGTGTAGTATTAGTTAGTTGTAGAATCATCATGAAGTATTTGTTGTAGTATCATCATGTAGTATTTGTTAAAGTATCATAATGTAGTATTTGTTAAAGAATCATAGTGTAGTATTAGTTAGTTGTAGTATCATCATGTAGTATTAGTTAAAGTTAAATGTGTTTTGTTAAACATAGTGTAGTATTAGTTAGTTGTAGTATCATCATGTAGTATTAGTTAAAGTATCATAATGTTGTACCTTTAGATGACACGGTGGAGAAGGACAAAGTCAAAATGGCTGCCGACTGTTGCAGGAAGATCCTCAATCACGTCAACCAGGCTGTGAAGGAATCTGAAGACAAACAGGTTTGTGATGTTTTTTGAACCATCTTGTCTGTAAAGTGTCTTCACTCGTCCTCACTCGTCCTCACTCGTTCCCTCTCGACCCCCAGAGGCTGGAGGACTACCAAAGACGCCTGGACCTCTCCTCATTGAAGCAGACGGACAACCCTGTGATCCTGGAGCTCAAAGTAACCGTCCACAGTATTTTAGTACTTTTATTCTTTTCTTTACTACGTGTCTCTTGTTCCTTCAGAACCTCGATCTCACCAAGAAAACCATGGTCCACGAGGGTCCTCTCTCGTGGAAGGTCAACAAAGACAAAACCATAGGTTTGTGTTGCACATCTAGTAGAAGAACATCTCAAACATCATTGACTCCACTTCATGTAGATGTTGTGATGGAACATGACGTGAAGGTCTTGACGAGACAAACGTGACTGAAGCTCTTTCATAGAAACATTTAAAAATAAAATAGTTTAAGTTTTAACATCTCAGTGTTTAGAGATTTAGATGAAGAGCTCATGTGATCTAAGAACTCTGCAGTGCATTGTGGGTTCTCGCTGAAGACAGGTGACTTTAAGGAGAGTCTCATTGCAGAGCTTTACACTCTCCTGCTGGAGGACATCTTGGTTCTGCTGCAGAAGCAGGACGAGCGTCTGATCCTCAAGTGTCACAGCAAGAACTTGGCAGGAAGTGCTGACACCAAACACATCTTCAGTCCCATCATCAGGCTCAACTCTGTGCTGGTGCGCTCGGTGGCCACAGGTGAGCTTCACGTCCACCTTCACCTCCACCTGCCTGAGGCCGACACTGACCCGACTCTTCTCTCAGACAACAAGTCCTTCTTCGTGCTCTCCATGTCCGACAACGGCGCTCAGATCTACGAGCTGATGGCGCCGACCGTCTCGGACCAGAGAACGTGAGAAACCCAACCTTGATGGACTCGAAGTGTCAGGTGTTGATACATGTTCTCTCCACTAGGTGGCAGCGTCTGATCACGCAGAGAGCGGACGCCATGAAAGTCAAACCTCACAGCGTCATCCCGTTACCTCAGCCCGAGTATGTGCCTCACCTGTGCCACACACCTGCTCACCTGTGCCACACACCTGCTCACCTGTGCCTCACACCTGCTCACCTGTGCCACACACCTGCTCACCTGTGCCTCACACCTGCTCACCTGTGCCTCACACCTGCTCACCTCTGCCTCACACCTGCTCACCTGTGCCTCACACTCACACCTGCTCACCTGTGCCTCACACCTGCTCACCTCACCTGTGCCTCACACCTGCTCACCTGTGCCTCACACCTGCTCCACCTCTGCCTACACCTGCTCACCTGTGCCTCACACCTGCTCACCTCTGCCTCACACCTGCTCACCTGTGCCTCACACCTGCTCACCTCTGCCTCACACCTGCTCACCTGTGCCTCACACCTGCTCACCTGTGCCTCACACCTGCTCACCTGTGCCTCACACCTGCTCACCTGTGCCTCACACCTGCTCACCTGTGCCTCACACTCTCACACCTCTGCTCACCTGTGCCTCACACCTGCTCACCTGTGCCTCACACCTGCTCACCTGTGCCTCACACCTGCTCACCTCTGCCTCACACCTGCTCACCTCTGCCTCACACCTGCTCACCTCTGCCTCACACCTGCTCACCTGTGCCTCACACCTGCTCACCTGTGCCTCTGCCTCACCTCTGCCTCACACTTGCTCACCTGGGCCTCACACTTGCTCACCTGTGTCTCACACCTGCTCACCTGTGCCTCACACCTGCTCACCTCTGCCTCACACCTGCTCACCTCTGCCTCACACCTGCTCACCTCTGCCTCACACCTGCTCACCTGTGCCTCACACCTGCTCACCTCTGCCTCACACCTGCTCACCTCTGCCCTCTCACCTTGCTCACCTGTGTCTCACACCTGCTCACCTGTGCTCACACCTGCTCACCTCTGCCTCACACCTGCTCACCTCTGCCTCACACCTGCTCACCTCTGCCTCACACCTGCTCACCTGTGCCTCACACCTGCTCACCTCTGCCTCACACCTGCTCACCTGTGGCTCACACCTCTTCACCTGTTTCTCACACCTGTTCACCTGTGACTCACACCTGTTCACCTGTTTCTCACACCTCTTCACCTGTTTCTCACACCTGTTCACCTGTGCCTCACACCTACTCACCTGTGCCTCACACCTGCTCACCTGTGCCTCACACCTACTCACCTGTGCCTCACACCTACTCACCTGTGCCTCACACCTGCTCACCTGTGCCTCACACCTGCTCACCTGTGCCTCACACCTGCTCACCTCTGCCTCACACCTGCTCACCTGTGCCTCACACCTACTCACCTGTGCCTCACACCTGCTCACCTGTGCCTCACACCTGCTCACCTTTGACTCACCTGTTCACCTGTGACTCTCTTGTAGTGCGGAGAGAGACGCTGGTGTCTCCAGGCTGAGCAAAGACGTCGACCGCACGTCCACCGGCAGCACACAGTCTTCAGGTAAACTCGTCACACCTGCAGCGACACATCTCGTCCCTGATTTAACAAAATAAAAGCCTCATGATTGACTTTTATTTTGCAGCATTTCTTCCGAGCGTGTTGTGTCTTATCCTCGTTCACAGTATTTGTGATGTTCTCGTTGAACGTCTGTATCTTCAGCTGTTTGTTGATCCACCTCTGGACCTCCAGCTGTGACTCATCAGAAACATGTTGTCTTCAGACAAAGAGGGTCCTTCAGGTGGAGGTGAGCAGCAGGTGAAGCCGGAGGAGGAGCAGGAGGAGGAGGAGGAGGAGGAAGGCTTCGTGGACCCAGAGCTTCCATTCCAAGTGAGCGACGACGGTCGAGACTTCTTCAGCCCGTTTCCCTCGAGAGCAGACGAAGCTCTGAAGACACGTGAGGACCTTCATGTCTCCTCCTCAGCCAGACCTTCTCTGACTCTCGGGTCCTGCAGTGGCAGCGTTGAAGCAGGCTCTGGTGAACCAGCTCATGTCGCAGGAGGCCGGCGAGAGGAACAAACGCTCGACCGCTCGTCTGCTGAGGACCACGTCTCTGAGGACCCCCGTGGACAAGTGTGCTCGGGTGCTGGTCCACAACGGCTCGGACAACACCCGGACGGAGGACCCGGCTCAGGACCTTGGCTCCGGTGACACCGGCTTCTTCGACTCTCCAGAGGATTATGGTGAGTCTCGTTCGACTCGTCTCTGCTGAGACTCATGACCTTCAAGATGATGTGAAGAACTTCTGATGAATCATCTCATGGTTCAAGTCCCTCGAGACACTTTGTTCTGCACGAGACGATTGTTGAATCATGAACAAGATCAGGCTCTTGAGTTGAGGAGCATCTGAGAGAGAGAGAGGAACGTGTGGTGGAGAGTAGATGAAAGGAGTAGAAAGATAAAGGGCACCAGGATGGAGCCCTGCAGCACACCTACCTACCTGCAGTGTCAGGATGACAGGACGATCAGATGTCGTTCAACGATTTCTTCAGCACTTGAACAAAGTCCTCACCTCCACACACCTGGTGTCCCTCAGCAGGTTACCTGGTCCTGGAGGGCTACGGTGGTCCTGGCGAGAGCAGCACAGACGACGACCTCCTGGCGGCGACCACAGGGAAGCAGCTCAGCACCTCTCAAGGCTGCGCCGCCGACTCCGGCATCAATCTGAGGTTTTCTTCTGCGTCTCACGCCGGAAGCCTCTCGACCTTCAGCAGACAAGTCCTGTCTCACCTGCGGAGCCTCCAGAGCAACCTGAGCTATCTGAAGGTACTTTGTTCTTCTCGAAGTCCTTCTTGTCTCTGATGCTCTCTTCTCTGCAGGAAGTTGAAGCCAAGTACAATAATCTAGTCTGCCAAAGACCCGAGAGGCCGGCGGCCGACGACAAAGGTGCTTCATCCAACAAATCATCCCACAAATCATCCCACAATCATCCAACAAATCATCCCACAAATCATCCAACAAATCATCCCACAATCATCCAACAAATCATCCCACAAATCATCCATCAAATCATCCAACAAATCATCCAACAAATCATCCCACAAATCATCCCACAAATCATCCCACAAATCATCCCACAAATCATCCCACAAATCATCCAACAAATCATCCAACAAATCATCCCACAAATTATTCACAAATCATCCTACAAATCATCCAACAAATCATTCTACAAATTATCCAACAAATTATTCTAACAAATCATCCAACAAATTATCCCAACAAATCATCCTACAAATCATCCAACAAATCATCCAACAAATTATTCTACAAATTATCTACAAATTATCCTAACAAATCATCTAACAATCATCTAACAAATCATCCCACAAATCATCCACAAATCTCCAACAAATCATCCAACAAATCATTCCTAACAAATTACCTACAAATTATCTAACAAATCATCCTACAAATCATTCCACAAATCATTCTAACAAATCATCCAACAAATCATCTAACAAATCATCCTAAACAATCATTCTTCCCCTATCAAATTATCTAATAAATTATTCTAAACACCCCCCAGATTCGCATCTCTAACAAATCATCTAACAAATTCATCTAACAAATTCCAATCCTCCTCTACAACAATAACATCTAAACAAATTATTCTACAAATTATCTAATAAATTATCTAAACAAATTATCTAATAAAATTATCCTCAACAATTCACCCTCCTAAAAATACAACCCCCCCCAAGGGTCCGGTTCTGGTCTCCTAACCACAAAATTATCCTCCTACAAATTATCTCAAATAAATTATCCTAACAAATTATCCCTTGCTTAATAAAATTATCTCTCCAAATAAATTATCCCTACAATTATCTCAACAAATTATCTCAACAGCAATTCAACCTCCCCTCTCTACAACACAAAAAACAACCTCATCTCCTATCTCAACAATATTATACCCTCAACAAATTATCTCCTACATAACATTATCTAACAAAAATTATCTCTTTACAATTATCTCTACAACCCCATCCAAGATTCACTCAACTCCAAACAATCATCACTCGTCTCACCAACAAATTATCTCACAATAAAATTACAAAAAAAAATTATCTAACAATTATCCCACTCCCAACCCCCATTTTAACGAATTATCTCAACAAATTCATCTCTAACAAATTATCTGTAACAAAAATTATCTAACAAATTCTCTAACAAATTATCTAAATCAAATTATCTCAATAAATTATCCAAATAAATTATCTAATAAATTATCTCAAAATAAATTATCCCTCTAACAAATCCCCCCTACCCCACAACCCGAACCTTCATCAAATTATCTAAAATTATCCAATAATTTATCCTATCCTAACTAAAAACAATTATCTCTATAAATTATCTAACAAATTGACTCCTAACAAATCATCCAATACCATAAAACAAATTATCTAATAAATTATCTCAACAAATTATCTAACAAATTATCTAATAAATTATTCTAACAATTTTTTTTACCTCCCTATTTCAAATTATCTAACAAATTATCCAACAAATTATCTAACAAATTATCCAACAAATCTCACCCTAGGGGGGGGGGGGACCCCCGGACGCCATTATCTAACAAATATCTAACAAATCATCCTCTACAAATCATTTCAACAAATTATCCAATAAAAATCCTCACTCTCCTCCACAAATTCCATCTCAACCAAATTCATCTCTAACAAATTATCTCAAACAAATTCATCCTTAACAAATTCATCCAACAAATTATCTCTAACAAATCATCCAACAAATCAATCTCAAAAAACAAATTATCTAACAAATTATTCTAACAAATTATCTAACATTATCTAACAAATTATTCTACAATATTCCTAACAAATTATCTCAAATCCAACAAATTCAACAAATCTCTAACAAATTATCTCCTTAAACACAAATTATCTAAATAAATTATCTTTACAAATTATCTCAACAAATTATCTAATAATTATTCTAACAAATTATCCAATCTAAATTATCTAATAAATTATTCTACAAATTCATTTCCAACAAATCCTCCACCCCCCCCAACACTTCATCTACAAATTCAAACAAATCATCCAACAAATTATCTAACAAATTATTCTACAAATCATCCAACAAATTATCTAACAAATTATCTAACAAATTATTCATCAACAAATCATCCACAAATCATCAAATAAACAATTACTCAACATACTACAAATTATCACAAACAATTACAAACAAACACAACATTCTACAAATCATCCAACAAATCATCCAACAAATCATCCA
The DNA here is from genome assembly GCA_016630915.1 of Callionymus lyra. NCBI lineage: Eukaryota > Metazoa > Chordata > Actinopteri > Syngnathiformes > Callionymidae > Callionymus > Callionymus lyra. Next base: position 25,786,426 of record JACEEU010000871.1, on the reverse strand, counting down.
ACAAATCATCTAACAAATCATTCCAATAAATCATCCCAACAAAATCACAAATTATCCAACAAATTATCCAACAAATCATCCAACAAATCATTCAACAAATCATCCAACAAATTATCCCACAAATCATCCAACAAATCATCTAACAAATTATCCAACAAATCAAATCATCCAACAAATCATCCAACAAATCATCCACAAATCATCAACAAATCATCCAACAAATCATCCAACAAATCATCCACAAATCATTCCACAAATCATCCCACAAATCATCCAACAAATTCATCCAACAAATCACCAACAAATTATCCAACAAATCACCTACAAATTATCTCCAACAAATCATCCCACAAATCATCCAACAAATCATCCAACAAATCATCTCTACAATATCCAACAAATCATCAACAAATCATCAAATCAACAAATCATCCAACAAAATCATCCACAAATCATCCAACAAATCATCCAACAAATCATCCTACAAATCATCCAACAAATCATCCTCTACAAATCATCCAACAAATCATCCCACAAATCATTCCCACAAATCATCCAACAAATCATCCAACAAATCATCCTACAAATCATCCTACAAATCATCCAACAAATCATCTAACAAATCATCAACAAATCATCCTCACAAATCATCCAACAAATCATTCTAACAAATCATCCAACAAATCATTCCAACAAATCATCCACAAATCATCCAACAAATCATCCCACAAATCATCCACAAATCATCCAACAAATCATCCAACAAATCATCCAACAAATCATCCAACAAAACAAATCATCCAACAAATCATCCAACAAATCATCCAACAAATCATCCAACAAATCATCCAACAAATCATCCAACAATATCCAACAAATCATCCAACAAATCATCCAACAAATCATCCAACAAATCATCCCACAAATCATCCCACAAATCATCCAACAAATCATCCAACAAATCATCCAACAAATCATCCCACAAATCATCCAACAAATCATCATCAACAAATCATCCAACAAATCATCCAACAAATCATTCTACAATTACCATTCCACAAATCATCCACAAATCATCCAACAAATCATCCAACAACACAAATCATCCAACAAATCATCCCACAAATCCTCAACAAATCATCCAACAAATCATCCCACAAATCATCCAACAAATCATCCAACAAATCATCCCACAAATCATCCCACAAATCATCCAACAAATCATCCAACAAATCATCCAACAAATCATCCAACAAATCATTCTACAAATCATCCAACAAATCATTCTACAAATCATCCAACAAATCATCCCAACAAATCATCCCACAAATCATCCCACAAATCATCCCACAAATCATCCCACAAATCATCCAACAAATCATCCAACAAATCATCCCACAAATCATCCAACAAATCATCCCACAAATCATCCAACAAATCATCCAACAAATCATCCCACAAATCATCCCACAAATCATCCAACAAATCATCCAACAAATCATCCCACAAATCATCCCACAAATCATCCAACAAATCATCAAATCAACAAATCATCCAACAAATCATCCAACAAATCATCCAACAAATCATCCAACAAATCATCCCACAAATCATCCAACAAATCATCCAACAAATCATCCACAAACAAATCATCCAACAATATCACAAATCATCCCAACAAATCATCCCACAAATCATCCAACAAATCATCCAACAAATCATCCAAATCAACAAATCATCCCACAAATCATCCAACAAATCATCCAACAAATCATCCAACAAATCATCCCACAAATCATCCAACAAAATCAATTCTACAAATCATCCAACAAATCATCCAACAAAATCATCCAACAAATCATCCAACAAATCATCCCACAAATCATCCCACAAATCATCCAACAAATCATCCAACAAATCATCCAACAAATACAAATCATCCAACAAATCATCCACAAATCAACAAATCATCCAACAAATCATCCAACAAATCATCCAACAAATCATCCAACAAATCATCCCACAAACAAATCATCCAACAAATCATCCAACAAATCATCCCACAAATCATCCAACAAATCATCCAACAAATCATCCAACAAATCATCCAACAAATCATCCAACAAATCATCCAACAAATCATCCCACAAATCATCCAACAAATCATCCCACAAATCATCACAAAACAAAGTCATCCAACAAATATCATCCACAAAACACAAATCATCCAACAAATCATCCAACAAATCATCCCACAAATCATCCAACAAATCATTCCGCAACAAATCATCCAACAAAATCATTCAACAAGATCATCCAACAAATCATCCCCAACGAAAATCATCCAACAAATCATCCAACAAATCATCCCACAAATCATCCAACAAATCATCCCACAAATCATCCAACAAATCATCCCACAAATCATCCCACAAATCATCCCACAAATCATCCAACAAATCATCCAACAAATCATCCAACAAATCATCCAACAAATCATCCAACAAATCATCCCACAAATCATCCAACAAATCATCCAACAAATCATCCTACAAATCATCCAACAAATCATTCTACAAATCATCCCACAAATCATCCAACAAATCATCCTACAAATCATCCCACAAATAATCCCACAAATCATCCGACAAATCAACCAACAAATCAACCAACAAATCATCCAACAAATCATCCCACAAATCATCCCACAAATCATCCCACAAATCATCCAACAAATCATCCAACAAATCATCCAACAAATCATCCAACAAATCATCCAACAAATCATTCTACAAATCATCCAACAAATCATCCAACAAATCATTCCCACAAATCATCCAACAAATCATCCAACAAATCATCCAACAAATCATCCAACAAATCATCCCACAAATCATCCAACAAATCATCCCACAAATCATCCAACAAATCATCCAACAAATCATCCAACAAATCATCCAACAAATCATCCAACAAATCATCCATCACAAATCATCCAACAAATCATCCAACAAATCATCCAACAAATCAAATCCAACAAATCATCCAACAAATCATCCAACAAATCATCCCAACAAATCATCCAACAAATCATCCAACAAATCATCCAACAAATCATCCAACAAATCATCCAACAAATCATCCCACAAATCATCCAACAAATCATCCAACAAATCATCCAACAAATCATCCCACAAATCATCCAACAAATCATCCAACAAATCATCCCACAAATCAAATCATCACAAATCATCCAACAAATCATCCAACAAATCATCCAACAAATCATCCAACAAATCATCCAACAAATCATCCGACAAATCATCCAACAAATCATCCAACAAATCAACCAACAAATCATCCAACAAATCAACCAACAAATCATCCAACAAATCATCCCACAAATCATCCAACAAATCATCCAACAAATTATCCACACAAATCATCCAACAAATCATCCAACAAATCATCCAACAAATCATCCCAACAAATCATCCAACAAATCAACCAACAAATCAACCAACAAATCATCCAACAAATCATCCAACAAATCATCCCACAAATCATCCCACAAATCATCCAACAAATCATCCAACAAATCATCCAACAAATCATCCAACAAATCATCCCACAAATCATCCAACAAATCATCCAACAAATCATCCAACAAATCATCCAACAAATCATCCAACAAATCATCCAACAAATCATCCAACAAATCATCCCACAAATCATCCAACAAATCATCCAACAAATCATCCAACAAATCAACCAACAAATCATCCAACAAATCATCCAACAAATCATCCAACAAATCATCCAACAAATCATCCCACAAATCATCCAACAAATCATCCAACAAATCATCCAACAAATCATCCAACAAATCTCAACAAATCATCCCACAAATCATCCAACAAATCATCCAACAAATCATCCAACAAATCATCCAACAAATCATCCAACAAATCATCCAACAAATCATCCAACAAATCATCCAACAAATCATCCAACAAATCATCCAACAAATCATCCAACAAATCATCCAACAAATCATTCTACAAATCATCCAACAAATCATCCAACAAATCATCCAACAAATCATCCCACAAATCATCCAACAAATCATCCAACAAATCATCCAACAAATCATCCTACAAATCATCCAACAAATCATCCAACAAATCATTCAACAAATCAACAAATCATCCAACAAATCATCCAACAAATCATCCTACAAATCATTCCAACAAATCATCCAACAAATCATCCAACAAATCATCCTACAAATCATCCAACAAATCAACCAACAAATCATCCCACAAATCAACCAACAAATCATCCAACAAATCATTCCACAAATCATCCGACAATTATCCCACAAATCATCCAACAAATCATCCCACAAATCATCCTACAAATCATCCCACAAATCATCCAACAAATCATTCTACAAATTATCCCACAAATCATCCAACAAATCATCCAACCAACAAATCATCCAACAAATCATCCAACAAATCAACCAACAAATCATCCAACAAATCATCCAACAAATCATCCAACAAATCATCCAACAAATCATCCAACAAATCATCCAACAAATCATCCAACAAATCAACCAACAAATCATCCAACAAATCATCCAACAAATCATCCAACAAATCATCCAACAAATCAACCAACAAATCAACCAACAAATCATCCAACAAATCATCCAACAAATCATCCAACAAATCATCCAACAAATCAACCAACAAATCAACCAACAAATCAACCAACATTTCTCCTCCTCCTCCAGAGAAGCGATAGACGTGAACTTCCTGCTGCAGTCGTCAAAGATGAAGCTGTGAGTCGTGTCCTGAACCTTCTGGACGTTCCTGGAGCTTCACGGAGCAGAAGGTTCTGAGGTCGGACTCGTCTGGACCCACATCAGCTCAAGGCAATCAGGGTCGCGGGCTCCTCAGCCCCCCCCTCTGAGAGAACTTATACCAAACTGTACAAAGATGTGACGTATATACATATATATGTATATCTATATATTTGAAACGTGCCACAAGAA
>JACEEU010000871.1:25738864-25773864 GCA_016630915.1 Callionymus lyra | reverse complement strand
ATATATAGATTACAGAGAGGTATATATATAGATACAAGAGGTATATATATAAAGAGATACAGAGAGGTATATATATAGATTCACAGAGAGGTATATTTATATATATGTATAGATACAGAGAGGTATATATATAGATACAGAGAGGTATATATATATAGATACAGAGAGGTATATATATAGATACAGAGAGGTATATTTATATATACGTATAGATACAGAGAGGTATAAATATAGATACAGAGAGGTATATAGATAGAGATACAGAGAGGTATATATATAGAGATACAGAGAGGTACATATAGAGAGATACAGAGAGGTATATATATAGATACAGAGAGGTATATATACATAGATACAGATATGTACATATAGAGAGATACAGAGAGGTATATATATAGAGATACAGAGAGGTATATTTATATATATATATATAGAGATACAGAGAGGTACATATAGAGAGATACAGAGAGGTATATAGATAGAGATACAGAGAGGTATATATATAGATACAGAGAGGTATATATATATATATAGATACAGAGAGGTACATATAGAGAGATACAGAGAGGTATATATATATAGATACAGAGAGGTATATATATAGATACAGAGAGGTATATATATAGGTACAGAGAGGTATATTTATATATACGTATAGATACAGAGAGGTATATATATATATATATAGATACAGAGAGGTATATATATAGAGAGATACAGAGAGGTGTATATATATAGATACAGAGAGGTATATATATAGATACAGAGAGGTATATATATATAGAGATACAGAGAGGTGTATATATATAGATACAGAGAGGTATATATATAGATACAGAGAGGTATATATATAGAGATACAGAGAGGTATATATATATAGAGATACAGAGAGGTATATATATAGAGATACAGAGAGGTATATTTATATATACGTATAGATACAGAGAGTATATATATTAGAGATACAGAGAGGTATATATATATATAGATACAGAGAGGTATATATATAGATACAGAGAGGTATATATATATAGAGATACAGAGAGGTGTATATATATAGATACAGAGAGGTATATATATATATTGATACAGAGAGGTATATATATATAGAGATACAGAGAGGTATATATATAGATACAGAGAGGTATATTTATATATACATATAGATACAGAGAGGTATATATATAGATACAGAGAGGTATATATATATAGATATATATATATAGATTACAGAGAGGATATATATATAGAGATACAGAGAGGTATATATATAGAGATACAGAGAGGTATATTTATATATACGTATAGATACAGAGAGGTATATATATAGATACAGAGAGGTATATATATATAGATACAGAGAGGTATATATATAGATACAGAGAGGTATATATATATAGAGATACAGAGAGGTATATATATATAGATACAGAGAGGTATATATATATGATACAGAGAGTATAGTATATATATATATAGATACAGAGAGGTATATATATAGATACAGAGAGGTATATTTATATATACAATATAGATACAGAGAGGTATATATATAGATACAGAGAGGTATATATATATAGATACAGAGAGGTATATATATAGAGATACAGAGAGGTATATATATAGATACAAGAGAGGTATATATATATAGAGATACAGAGAGGTATATATATATAGATACAGAGAGGTATATATATATAGGATATATAGGAGTATATATATAGAGATATAGAGAGGTATATATATAATATAGAGAGATATAGAGGTATAGATGTATATATATAAGAGATACAGAGAGGTATATATATAGATACAGAGAGGTATATATATAGAGATACAGAGAGGTATATATATAGAGAGAGAGAGGGGAGAGAGAGGTATATATATATATAGAGATAAGAGAGGTATATATATATATAAGATAGAGAGAGGTAGAGATATTTAGAGAGAGAGAGAGAGGTGTAGATATAGAGAGAGAGAGAGAGAGAGAGAGAGAGAGAGAGAGAAAGAGAGAGAGAGAGAGAGAGATAGAGAGAGAGAGAGAGAGAGAGAGAGAGGGAGAGAAGAAGAGAGAGAGAGAGAGAGAGAGAGAGAGAGAGAGAGAGAGAGAGAGAGAGAGAGAGACTCGCTTCACTCTTCGCTGCATCCACTGAAGCACCAGGATCTGAATCTCGTTCTTCTTTCTCTTCTTCGTTCTCTTCCTTCTCGAGACTAAATCTCGAGCAGATTCATCTCAAGACGTTTTTCTGTCTCGTCGTTGTTTCTTCATCATCGTTGATCTTCATGATCGTTGATCTTCAGCTGAACCTCCTCGCGGGTCTCCGAGCAGATCCAGGATCTGCAGCATCATCTCATGATGGTCTGATGGTTCCTCTGGACGTACAGATGGATTAACGTCTTCTGAGGAGACCTGACGAGGTAAGATCTTCACTCATAGTTCCGCAGAAGAATTGTTGCTCGAGGGTCTGCTTCAGACTCGCACAGGTCACGTGATGATGGAGAACAAGTGTTGCGTTCACGACCTTCTGGTCATTTAAACTCAAACATTCTCGTCAAAAGTCACTAATTGACGAGATAAGAGAACGATGACGTTGGCGCCCCCTTGTGGTCACATGACTCCTGCTGAGGATCGAAAGTCTTTTATTTTGTCAGGAAACAATTCAATCTAAACTGTTGGATTTAAATCCACAGACGAAACACTGACATCACGTCTGTTGTTGGGATTTTCAAAATAAATCCATCAAAAGTCATTTTCAAAACATGTCAGATGATGCGTTCAGGGGCTCGGTGTTCATGGATGATCGAATGTAAAATGATCGATGATCGATTATGTGGAAAAATGTTCAAAATAATCCACTTGAATATCATTCAGGAAAATACAGACCTTTTTTTGGTCATTGAACGTTTCTTAAGTGATTGACGTGTTACTTGATAACAGTTTATTTGACTTTATTTAAGTTTATTTGAGTTTGTTTGAGTGTATTTGAGTTTATTTGATTTTATTTGATTTTATTTGACTTTATTAGAGTTTATTAGAGTTTGTTTGAGTTTATTTGAGTTTATTTGAGTTTATTTGAGTTTATTTAAGTTTATATGACTTTATTTGACTTTATTTGATTTTATTTAACTTTATATGACTTTATTTGACTTTATTAGACTTGATTTTATTTTATTTTATTTAAGTTTATTTGAGTTGATTTGACTTTATTTGACTTTATTAGACTTGATTTTATTTTATTTTATTTAAGTTTATTTGAGTTGATTTGACTTTATTTGACTTTATTAGACTTTATTTGAGTTTATTTGTGTTTGTGTGTGTGTGTGTGTGTGTGTGTGTGTGTGTGTGTGTGTGTGTGTGTGTGTGTGTGTGTGTGTGTGTGTGTGTGTGTGTGTATGTTTGTGTATGTTTATGTGAGAACCTTCTTCAAATACTTTAATGAATATTTGTATAAATTCAATCTTTGATTGAAAAACATGTTTTGTCGTTTACACTCAAATCTTTCAATGAAACCTTGAAAAGTCTCAGATAAATAAAGTTTTATCTATGGATCAATAAAGTTGATTAATAATTATATTATTATATTATTATTATTATATTATTATATTATTATATTATTATATTATTATTATTATTATTATATTATATTATTATTATTATATTTTTTTTTATTATAATATTATTATATTATTTATTATTTTTTTTTATTATATTATTATATTTTTTATATTTTTTATTATATTATTATATTATTATATTATTATATTATTATATTATTATTATTATTATATTATTATATTATTATATTATTATTATTATATTATTATATTATTATTATATTATTATATTATTATATTATTATATTATTACACAGAAAGATCTGCTCGTGAAACACAATCTCGTCTGAACTGAGTCTAGAAGCTTCTACAGAGTTTAAAGTCACGACTGCTCTGGTGCGTGTGATTGGTTGAGATGTTATTCTTTAGGTTGGATTAGATTAGATTAGATTAGATTAGATTAGATTAGATTGACTTTATTCACGTTGATATTATCTTCGTCCAACTGCTCAGATGCAGTGACTTCCTGCTGCAGAAACATCTCAACACACTTTGAACCTGAACTTTATCATCAACAATCACCAGAGTTTCAGTTTTGTCCACATTTAGCTGCAAAGTGTTTTCACTCATTGTTTGATTTCTAGCAACAATTGACTAAATTCAGCCTCTGATCAGTTGATCAACAGAGCAGTAGAGCTGGATGTCATCAGCAAACATGTGATAAGAAACATCTGGAAATCTCTGAATGATTTTACCGAGGGGAATCAAGTACAGCAAAAACAATAAAGGACCCAGAACAGAACCTTGAGGGACTCCACACAACAGATCTGCCGATTCAGACCTCATTTGATTGGCAGATGAAACAGAAGGTATGAGGAGAACCACTGGAACACAGACCCGCTTTATATACATACATACTACATAGTGATAGTGTAGTAACAAGTATATATGTGTAGTATTGTCCAGTACTTGACTCTGGTGTTGTGATAGTGTAGTAACAAGTATATATGTGTAGTATTGTCCAGTACTTGACTCTGGTGTTGTAGTATATATGTGTAGTATTGTCAGTATTGACTCTGGTGTTGTGATAGTGCAGTAACAAGTATACATGTGTAGTATTGTCCAGTACTTGACTCTGGTGTTGTGATAGTGTAGTAACAAGTATATATGTGTAGTATTGTCCAGTACTTGACTCTGGTGTTGTGATAGTGTAGTAACAAGTATATATGTGTAGTATTGTCCAGTACTTGACTCTGGTGTTGTGATAGTGTAGTAACAAGTATATATGTGTAGTATTGTCCAGTACTTGACTCTGGTGTTGTTTGTACATTTGTGTTGAAACCAAATATTGTGAAAACACGTGTATTGATCTTAATTGATAATTGATTGACACAAGGAATCCTTTTGTCGTCAATAACACAGAATAAATACTTTAATAAATACTCTAGGATTCTTGCAGTAACAATACCTTTGTTGACACTGAAGTCAGACGTCCACAAAGATCAGCATCAGCTCCTCTGGAGCGAGATCTTCCAGACGACTTCCCTCGACCGTCAGCAAAACCTCTGAACACAAATAGTGTCTTCGAAGCTGAAACGGTGAAGAATCTGCAACAAAGAGATTTTCATGTTCCTGCTCAGTGATGGTCAGTCAGCGTCGATCCTGCGAGAGATGGAGCGTCTTCTCCTCCATAGAAGCTCAACACAATCAACACACAAGACACTCACAAGAAACACACAAGAAACACACAAGAAACACACAAGAAACACACAATAAACACACAAGAAACGGACAAGAAACGGACAAGAAACACACAAGAAACTCACAATAAACACACAATAAACAAACAATAAACACACAAGAAACTCACAATAAACACACAATAAACTCACAATAAACACACAATAAACTCACAATAAACTCACAATAAACACGCAATAAACACGCAATAAACTCGCAATAAACTCAAGAAACTCGCAATAAACACACAAGAAACTCACAATAAACTCACAATAAAGCCAGTCTTCACAAGTCATTTTAAAACAACTACACAAACGATCACTGACACACGTGTTGTGATCAATAAACGTCGAACAGGAAGTTCACTCGTCTTCGCTCAGAAGCGTCTAAACTGCCGTCGACTCTTTCTTTAGATTTTCTTCTTCAAACGAGTGAAAACACAGTTATTTTCCAAACAGAGTTTAGTGAGAATCCAGTGACTGACAGACGCGAGTCAAAGGAATAACAAATGAAAGCTTGTGATGCAGAAGATTCTCGAGTCTCGTTACGATTGTTTTCTGCTTTTCATCACTTCAGGCTCTGGTTACACAAGTCAGTCTGAGATCATGTGTGAAGAACCTTCTCTCTGGTCAAGACTCTGGATCCTCCTCTGGTTCTGGATCCTCCTCTGGTTCTGGATCCTCCTCTGGTTCTAGATCCTCCTCTGGTTCTGGATCCTCCTCTGGTCTTAGATCCTCCTCTGGTTCTGGATCCTCCTCTGGTTCTGGATCCTCCTCTGGTTCTGGATCCTCCTCTGGTCTTAGATCCTCCTCTGGTTCTGGATCCTCCTCTGGTTCTGGATCCTCCTCTGGTTCTGGATCCTCCTCTGGTCTTAGATCCTCCTCTGGTTCTGGATCCTCCTCTGGTTCTGGATCCTCCTCTGGTTCTGGATCCTCCCTGTTCTCGACCCCTGGCTTAGATCCTCCTCTGGTTCTGGATCCTCCTCTGGTTCTGGATCCTCCTCTGGTTCTGGATCCTCCTCTGGTTCTAGATCCTCCTCTGGTCTTAGATCCTCCTCTGGTCTTAGATCCTCCTCTGGTTCTGGATCCTCCTCTGGTCTTAGATCCTCCTCTGGTCTTAGATCCTCCTCTGGTTCTGGATCCTCCTCTGGTCTTAGATCCTCCTCTGGTCTTAGATCCTCCTCTGGTTCTGGATCCTCCTCTGGTTCTGGATCCTCCTCTGGTTCTGGATCCTCCTCTGGCACATGAGGCTCCAGAACCACCTGAGGCTCCAGAACCACGTGAGGCTCCAGAACCACGTGAGGCTCCAGAACCACGTGAGGCTCCAGAACCACGTGAGGCTCCAGAACCATGTGAGGCTCCAGAACCATGTGAGGCTCCAGAACCACGTGAGGCTCCAGAACCACGTGAGGCTCCAGAACCACGTGAGGCTCCAGAACCACGTGAGGCTCCAGAACCACGTGAGGCTCCAGAAGGATCATATCCACTGCAGTACGTGAGACAGTGATGAACGAGGCGAACACGAGTCCAGAACCTTCAGTGATCCTGACCCACCGGTCCTGACGCCAGTGTTGAGGCTGATGTCGGCTTTATTTACACATCATTGATCCAAACGTTGATTCTTCTCTTCAGACTCTTATGGTGTCGATTCTTTAATGTCTTACATTGAATTCAAAGACATATTTCTAATTAAACAAACACCAAGTAAAGATTATAAGACGTATTTAACAGATATTTTCCATTTAAAAAAATCTCATTTCCTTTAAAGAGATTAAAGAGATTTAATCAGCAAATGATTTATTTTAGCCGAGCTTTAAATAATAACGAAACTGAGTTTCATTTCAGAAGTGGTTTGTTGTTGAAGCCTCTAAAGTTACTGCTCATAACAGTGGAACTAAGATGTTGGAGTCACTCGAGGCGACGTTCATTTGGAGTCAATTTCATGGCAGTTCATAATGAAACTGAGATGTTCTTCTGGTGTCGACGCAGATGAATGTCTGGTGATCATGAAGAAGGTCAGTTTGAATGAAAGACGCTTCAGATCGTCTCCAAGAAATCAACGTGAAAATGTCAGACGTTCCTGCTGCTCTCCTGTGCCCTTCAAAATAAAAGCTTCTCAACTAGAGTCCAGAACACGACACTTGTTGGAGTTTAATGAGCAGCTTTTTAATCACAAACGTTCGGCTCGACGGACGTGTGACGAATAAAGTCGAGAATCTCAAGGAAACGTTTCGGTGAAGCTTTGGTTTGAACTTGAAAAACTGGACAAACGAGGTCATTAATATTCGTTTGTCATCGAGACGAAACATTTTCTTTCTAATCTCATTACAAGTGAAACAATTAGTTGTAATGTCGTTAACGCACGAGATCAACATAAATCAAATATTCAATCTTTGAAATATATTCGTATCATCTCTCGTTTTAACCTGATATTCCAGGAGCCGTTCAATGAAAATTAACTAAAACCAACATATTCTTTATTTTGGAATCAATTTAATGAAACATTAACGTCTTTAATTCACTTTGAGAAAACATTAGTGTCATAAGAAAGTTTCAAGAGTTCATGCTAAACATGCTTTTGTTCGCGTGTCAGGATCAAGTTTTCCTTAAAGCAACAATACATAAGTTCTAAAATACTGTTTCTAGCGCCCCCACTGTCAGAACCGTGTAACTGCAATGTTGAAGCCAGATGTCAGAAAAGGTTGTGTACGTTTCCTGGAAGAGTCGTAACTGTTGCAAACAAAGAAAAAAACACATGTATGAACAACATTCATCAACCTTGACGACGTGTTATTGTGATATTATTACAACAAATCAAGCATTAGCTACAGTTCTCAGATCAGTGGACTGCGACGTCTTGAAGGCTCTACAGTAAATCTCACGTTTCCTCGCTGGCCGGCGTCCCGGCCGTCGACCTCACACTTCGCTTTGATTTGTGAATGTGAATTTTATCAAACATCAATATTCTTTTTCTTGAATCACATCCAGATTCTATAGACGCCGCGTGAGAAGAACATTTCCTGCGATACGTCGTTTCTCTCACTGGACACAAACCTCTGGTTACGATCGAGTCTAATAGGTTTTTGTGGTTTAAACATTGAAGTAGATCATCGTCCTTCACTTATTTCTATTTTCTCTTCTTTCTGATCTGTTTTTCTTTCATCTGCTTTGACTACGACGTGACAAGTTATGTCTCAATATGAAGATCTTTCCAAACCAGAGTCACAAAGAACTTTTACAATTAAAAACAATATACAGTTAAAATATAAAATAAAAAAAACATCAACATAAGACAAACACAAGAGTCTCAGAGAATCAAGGAAAAGCTCAAATCAAAGTGTCTTGAGATGTTTCTTGAAGGAGTCAGTAGATCATCAAACACAGATGTTTCTAGAAGGAGTCAGTAGATCATCAAACACAGATGTTTCTTGAAGGAGTCAGTAGATCATCAAACACAGATGTTTCTTGAAGGAGTCAGTAGATCATCAAACACAGATGTTTCTTGAAGGAGTCAGTAGATCATCAAACACAGATGTTTCTTGAAGGAGTCAGTAGATCATCAAACACAGATGTTTCTTGAAGGAGTCAGTAGATCATCAAACACACATGTTTCTTGAAGGAGTCAGTAGATCATCAAACACACATGTTTCTTGAAGGAGTCAGTAGATCATCAAACACACATGTTTCTTGAAGGAGTCAGTAGATCATCAAACACAGATGTTTCTTGAAGGAGTCAGTAGATCATCAAACACACATGTTTCTTGAAGGAGTCAGTAGATCATCAAACACAGATGTTTCTTAAAGGAGTCAGTAGATCATCAAACACAGATGTTTCTTGAAGGAGTCAGTAGATCATCAAACACAGATGTTTCTTGAAGGAGTCAGTAGATCATCAAACACAGAGATGTTTTTAAAGCTTAGGAGCAACAGTCTGAAAGGATTTTTTTCTGGTCCAGAAGTTCAGGAACCATCAGTAGATTCTGATCCACAGACCTCAGAGCCCGAGCTGGGGTGTAAGGTCTGGATCAGATCATGAAGGTCTGATCATGAATAGATCTGAAAGTAAGAACCAGAATTTTAAAATGATCCTGAAAGAAACTAGTGAAGAGTTTGAAGGAGAAATGTAAGTTCTTCTACTAGAGCGGCTCAGAGTATGAACTGCAGGCGACACACATCCTTCTGGTTGAGACACTAAATAAACACAATAGTGTAAACGACACAAACATTATAAGAGCAGTAGAGCTGGATGTCATCAGCAAACATGTGGAAGAAACATCATGATTTGACCACCAGAAGAATCCAGTACAAACAATTAAGGACCCAGAACAGATCAGTTAAACTTGTCAAGTCTATTCAAGTATGTTAGGCTTCGAATGACACTTGGTTTTATATATTGTGAGGAGTTTGATCCGAGAACCACAAGATTTTGTGGATTATTTTCATTTATCAGTCGTGAGATACAAACATGTTTTTTCTGGCTGAACCTCAAGTGAAAGATCTGAGGACTGAAGGTTCGTCTGCTGGTCCATGTTGTTCTCAGTGACCAGAGTCTCTGTAGGACCTGCAGCTTGAGCTTCAGTCAAACCAGCAAAAGAAGCTCAAAGAAATGAGATGTTTCTGATACAATCATTTCTCTACAGTTATTTCCATTGAAGTGGAAGAAGAATCTATTTTAGTTGAAGAAATGTGTTTCAACTCTTTCTTCATCCACGTCAACATCTGCGCTTGAGGCTCGGATCGTTGGAATAAAGTGAAGAACCTTCTGCAGCCAAACCTCCTCAGAGTGGAATCACATCAACACGTCACAGTTTCTCAGTCAACGTTGGTCTGCTGACAAGAAGGTCCTTCACTTCTCTTCACGATGTCACTTTTAATTCCACAGCTTTTCAAACGCGTGAGAACGACAACCTGTCGCTTGAATATATTTCCATTTACGAGCGAAAACATTAAAGTTTAAGCTTTATTTATGAAGCGACATTTGCAGCCGAGAAACTCAGTCCAACGAACAAGTCAGTAATCAAAGGAATGAATGAGAAGCTTTTCTGTTTAATAGTCATCGATCTGCGTTTATCTGATGGGATTTGCATCCGTTGTCCAACAGAATCTTTCATTCCTGCTCAGTCGCTTGTTATTTTAACATGTTTGATGAAAAAAAATCGGAAAAACCAACCCCTTTTCCATCAAATTTTTCCCAAAAAAGGAAATTTTTTTAAAAAAAACTTTTTTTCCCAAAATTCCCCCCGGCCCCGCCAAAAAAAACAAAACCCGACCCCCCCGCCCACAAAAAAAAAAAAAACACCCCCCTCCCCCCCGCCGCGGCCCCCCTTTTTTCCAACCCCAGGTAATTTTTTTCCCCCCCCCCTCAAGCCCCCCGCGGGGGGGCAGTAAGCCCAGATTGTTTTTCGCTGGGGTGGTGTGGTTTAAGCTTTAGGTTGTTTGGGGTTTGGGTTTTTTTTGTGTGTTTTTTTTTTTTTTTTTTTTTTAGGTTTTTGTTTGATGTTGGTGTGGTGTTGGTGGGGTGTTTGAACAGAGGGGGGGGCGGATGTGGGGGGGGATGTTGGGGGGGTGTTGGGTGGGTGGGGGTTGGATGGGGGTTGGATGTGGGGGGGGGGGGGGGGGGGGTTGGGTGGGGGGGGGGTGGAGAGATGTTGGATACAGATGTTGGTCAGACTGTTGGTCAGATTGTTTCGAAGTTCAGATGTTGACTCAGATGTTGGTCAGATGTTGATGTTCAGATGTTGGTCAGATGTTGGTCAGATGTTGGTCAGATGTTGGTCAGATGTTGATCAGATGTTGGTCAGATGTTGGTCAGATGTTGATCAGATGTTGGTCAGATGTTGGTCAGATGTTGGTCAGATGTTGATCAGATGTTGGTCAGATGTTGATCAGATGTTGGTCAGATGTTGGTCAGATGTTGGTCAGATGTTGGTCAGATGTTGGTCAGATGTTGGTCAGATGTTGGTCAGATGTTGGTCAGATGTTGGTCAGATGTTGATCAGATGTTGGGGGGTGGTCAGATGTTGGTCAGATGTTGGTCAGATGTTGGTCAGATGTTGCCAGATGTTGAGTCAGATGTTGGTCAGATGTTGGTTTTCAGATGTTGGTCAGATGTTGGTCAGATGTTGGTCAGATGTTGGTCAGATGTTGGTCAGATGTTGGTCAGATGTTGGTCAGATGTTGGTCAGATGTTGGTCAGATGTTGGTCATGTCAGATGTTGGTCAGATGTTGGTCAGATGTTGGTCAGATGTTGGTCAGATGTTCAGATGTTGATCAGATGTTGGTCAGATGTTGGTCAGATGTTGGTCAGATGTTGATCAGATGTTGGTCAGATGTTGGTCAGATGTTGGTCAGATGTTGATCAGATGTTGGTCAGATGTTGGTCAGATGTTGGTCAGATGTTGGTCAGATGTTGATCAGATGTTGGTCAGATGTTGGTCAGATGTTGGTCAGATGTTGGTCCTCATCCGTCATAATTAGTCTCAAGAGCCGTTAGTTTGGATGTAAAAGCTGATCTTGTGTCTGCGTCAGAAACATGTGAATGTTTTGAACTATGAACTTTCAGACTCCTTTCATTGAGGTGTTTAACTTGTTGCTTAAGTTATCAACACAGTTGTGTGTTTGTCATGATCGAACCTTGTTGTGAGAAGTGTGTGACATGTGTGTATTTTCAAACTGTCCTCACGCTTCCATCAACATCTTCAACAGACTGAATCCTGCGTCACTGGTTCACGAGTTCATGTCTTTTATTTTAGTGTCGACGCCAGAAGACGATGCGACTCTTTCCGTTCTTCTCACAGGTGCCGACTTACAATATCGGGGTAACTCCTGGCAGCCGTGGTTGCTATAGCAACACGTCAGATTTAGAAAAGTAAAAATACATGAGAAGCAGCGACAACAGGTTTCATGACGAATATAAATGACAAGAGTTTGTTTATATCTGTGATTAAATGAGTGTTAAAGGTGGAAGATGTTCTCGCTCAATTATAGAGGAAAAGAAAAAACTATTTGATAAATTCCTATTTATCTAAACATTAAGTTTATTCTGATCTTTGAAAAATAATACTTTTCTCTCTGATGCTCGTGTTTTGAAGTTTCATTAAAAACATTTCTTATGGTTGTCAAGCTTTCAACCATTAAAACCCAAAAGCTTTTGATATTTGTGTAACTTTCAATTCTTTCTAAATCTGCTCTTGTTCTGGTGAGTTTCATGAAAAGTACTGGAGCGTCAGAGGCGTGTCAGTGATCATGAGTCACGATGCTGGACGAGGAGGTCGTTGATGACGAGCAGTGACTAGAAATCTGAGGAGTTCACGGTCATTATGGCTTCAAACATCTCCGTGGAAATCAAGGCTTTAGACGAAGACGTGAAACTCTTCACACAACAGTAAAGACACGTAAAGACACGTAAAGACACGTAAAGACACGTAAAGACACGTAAAGACACGTAAAGACACGTAAAGACACGTAAAGACACGTAAAGACACGTCACTACTTTCATGTCCATCTAGTGTCGTTGTTGATCAGGGAAGTTGTCTCAGAGTCGACTTTGTTTTCTCTATCGTGGCAGAAATGTCGTGGAGTCGGTGAATTCATTGATTTTCCGGAAGGATCTCGTGATCTCTGGTGGATTCTCTCGGATCCGCTGTCAAAACTGTCCAAAGTGACAACATGGAGACGTCCGTCCTCGAGGCGCTCGGAGCCTCAGATGAAGAGTCACGACACTGAACCAGAGGAGCCTCTGAAGTCGAGGGAATCCAGTCTGTTCATCACAACAATGAGATCAAGAGTTCAGATGTGAATCCAGGATCAAACCTTCGACGAAGAATCAAGGTTTGGATCCATCGTGTCCTTGATGGAAAGACTTGATGGAAAGACTTGATGGAAAGACTTGATAGAAAGACTTGATGGAAAGACTTGATGGAAAGACTTGATGGAAAGACTTGATGGAAAGACTTGATGGAAAGACTTGATGGAAAGACTTGATGGAAAGACTTGATGGAAAGACTTGATGGAAAGACTTGATGGAAAGACTTGATGGAAAGACTTGATGGAAAGACTTGATGGAAAGACTTGATGGAAAGACTTGATGGAAAGACTTGATGGAAAGACTTGATGGAAAGACTTGATGGAAAGACTTGATGGAAAGACTTGATGGAAAGACTTGATGGAAAGACTTGATGGAAAGACTTGATGGAAAGACTTGATGGAAAGACTTGATGGAAAGACTTGATGGAAAGACTTGATAGAAAGACTTGATGGAAAGACTTGATAGAAAGACTTGATGGAAAGACTTGATGGAAAGACTTGATGGAAAGACTTGATAGAAAGACTTGATGGAAAGACTTGATGGAAAGACTTGATGGAAAGACTTGATGAAAGACTTGATGGAAAGACTTGATAGAAAGACTTGATGGAAAGACTTGATGGAAAGACTTGATGGAAAGACTTGATGGAAAGACTTGATGGAAAGACTTGATAGAAAGACTTGATAGAAAGACTTGATAGAAAGACTTGATGGAAAGACTTGATGGAAAGACTTGATGGAAAAGATGAGAAAGACTTGATGGAAAGACTTGATGGAAAGACTTGATAAAACTTGATGGAAAGACTTGATGGAAAGACTTGATGGAAAGACTTGATGGAAAGACTTGATGGAAAGACTTGATAGAAAGACTGTAGAAAGACTTGATGGAAAGACTTGATGAAAGATTGATGAACTTGATGGAAAGACTTGATAGAAAGACTTGATGGAAAGACTTGATGGAAAGACTTGATAGAAAGACTTGATGGAAAGACTTGATAGAAAGACTTGATAGAAAGACTTGATAGAAAGACGCGAGACATAAGATGATCTTCTGTGAGAGAATCAAATCTTTAACGGTCAAGTGTCTCGTTGCAAGTTTCCGTGTGAAAAACTCTCCACTTGAAGAAGATCGTTTCAAGAAGAGAAGATTCGTCACAACTTTTATTTTTCTTTTAGTTTGATGATGATGTGAAAAACCTTTGAACAGAAACCATTTTAGAAACAAGTCATTACAAGAATTAAATACTCATTAAGTGTTTAAGTTTCAAACATGAAGCTTATAAATAAGTGACATTAACTCATCATTTTAACTATGCAATAAATCAATAGCCTTTTAAAATACGTCACTTTAATTGTTTTCAGCTCATAGTTATTGAAGGCATTAGTTTTTATATTTATCTTTAACCATAAATGTTTATAATTCTCAGACCTTTAAAATAAAACAAGACCCAGAGACACAGAAACATTCTCATGTCCTGGAGCTTCATGACCGTCAGTCGCTTCACTTCTGCAGCGACTCTGAGGTCACATGACTTCAAACCAGCCTCACCTGGAGGGGCGTGGCCTACAGCTCAGCCTCACCTGGTGCTTCTACCTGCTGTCACCAGGCTGGAGGGGCGTGGCCTACAGCTCAGCCTCACCTGGTGCTTCTACCTGCTGTCACCAGGCTGGAGGGGCGTGGCCTACAGCTCAGCCTCACCTGGCGCTTCTACCTGCTGTCACCAGGCTGGAGGGGCGTGGCCTACAGCTCAGCCTCACCTGGCGCTTCTACCTGCTGTCACCAGGCTGGAGGGGCGTGGCCTACAGCTCAGCCTCACCTGGTGCTTCTACCTGCTGTCACCAGGCTGGAGGGGCGTGGCCTACAGCTCAGCCTCACCTGGTGCTTCTACCTGCTGTCACCAGGCTGGAGGGGCGTGGCCTACAGCTCAGCCTCACAGTGATGTTTTCAGGCTCGAAGGAACGTCTTTAACGTGATCAACGTTCCTGTCATCAGATTCGTGATGTTAGTTCATCAGATGTTGCTTTGAAGAGAAATAATCCAGTTGGTTCTGAACTTGATCTGCTTCACACTCAAGACTTCACGGCTCAAGAACATCGTGTTTGTTTCCTCACGAGACCCTAGAACTGATCTGGGTTCTGGTCTCGTTGAGCGGAGGTTGTTGGAGCGTCGGACCTAATGATCCGTCGTCCCTGTGATGTTGGATCGTGTTCTGGCCGCGTTTGAACGTGTGGAGAAGGAGACCTCGTCGTGTTTGAACGTGTGGAGAAGGAGACCTCGTCGTGTTTGAACGTGTGGAGAAGGAGACCTCGTCGTGTTTGAACGTGTGGAGAAGGAGACCTCGTCGTGTTTGAACGTGTGGAGAAGGAGACCTCGTCGTGTTTGAACGTGTGGAGAAGGAGACCTCGTCGTGTTTGAACGTGTGGAGAAGGAGACCTCGTCGTGTTTGAACGTGTGGAGAAGGAGACCTCGTTTTGAAGTTTGAACGGTGTTTGAACGTGTGGAGAAGGAGACCCCTCGTGTTTGAACGTGTGGAGGAAGGAGACCCGTGTGTTTGAACGTGTGGAGAAGGAGTCAAGCTCTTGTGTTTGAACGTGTGGAGAAGGAGACCTCGTCGTGTTTGAACGTGTGGAGAAGGAGACCTCGTCGTGTTTGAACGTGTGGAGAAGGAGACCTCGTCGTGTTTGAACGTGTGTGTTTGAACGTGTGGAGAAGGAGACCAAGTTCTTGTGTTTGAACGTGTGTGAGAAGGAGACCGAGTCGTGTTTGAACGTGTGTTTGAACGTGTGTTTGAACGTGTGCAGACGAGTCAAGTTCTTGTGTTTGAACGTGTGTTTGAACGTGTGTAGACGAGTCAAGTTCTTGTGTTTGAACGTGTGTGAGAACGTGAGACCAAAGTCTCTTGTGTTTGAACGTGTTTGAGACCGTTGTGTTTGAACGTGTGCAGACGAGTCAAGTTCTTGTGTTTGAACGTGTGTTTGAACGTGTGTTTGAACGTGTGCAGACGAGTCAAGTTCTTGTGTTTGAACGTGTGTTTGAACGTGTGTTTGAACGTGTGCAGACGAGTCAAGTTCTTGTGTTTGAACGTGTGTTTGAACGTGTGCAGACGAGTCAAGTTCTTGTGTTTGAACGTGTGTTTGAACGTGTGTTTGAACGTGTGCAGACGAGTCAAGTTCTTGTGTTTGAACGTGTGTTTGAACGTGTGTTTGAACGTGTGTTTGAACGTGTGTTTGAACGTGTGTAGACGAGTCAAGTTCTTGTGTTTGAACGTGTGTAGACGAGTCAAGTTCTTGTGTTTGAACGTGTGTAGACGAGTCAAGTTCTTGTGTTTGAACGTGTGTTTGAACGTGTGTTTGAACGTGTGTGAGCAGACAGTGACAGCTCCTTGTGTTTGAACGTGTGGAGAAGGAGCAACCGCTCTTGTGTTTGAACGTGTGGAGAAGGAGTCAAGTTCTTGTGTTTGAACGTGTGGAGAAGGAGACCTCGTGTGTTTGAACGTGTGGAGAAGGAGACCTCGTCGTGTTTGAACGTGTGGAGAAGGAGACCTCGTTGTGTTTGAACGTGTGGAGAAGGAGACCTCGTCGTGTTTGAACGTGTGGTGAAATGAGACGTCGCCGTGAAGTTTGAACGTGTGGAGAAGGAGACAAGTTCTTGTGTTTGAAGTCGTGTTTGAACGTGTGGAGAAAAGGAGACCCCCCTTCGTGTTTGAAACGTGTGGAGAACGAGTCAAGTGCTCGTGTTTGAACGTGTGAGAACGAGTGGAAAAGACCCCGTCGTGTTTGAACGTGTGTTTGAGACCGTCGTGTTTGAACGTGGAGGAAGAAAACCTCGCGTGTTTGAACGTGTGGAGAAGAACGACCTCGTCGTGTTTGAACGTGTGGAGAAGGAGACCCCCTGCGTGTTTGAACGTGTGGAAGAAGAGACCTCGTCGTGTTTGAACGTGTGGGAGAAGAAGACCCCGTCGTGTTTGAACGTGTGGAGAAGGAGACCTCGTCGTGTTTGAACGTGTGGAGAAGAAGACCTCGTCGTGTTTGAACGTGTGGAGAAGGAGACCTCGTCGTGTTTGAACGTGTGGAGAAGAAGACCTCGTCGTGTTTGAACGTGTGGAGAAGGAGACCTCGTCGTGTTTGAACGTGTGGAGAAGGAGACCTCGTCGTGTTTGAACGTGTGGAGAAGGAGACCTCGTCGTGTTTGAACGTGTGGAGAAGAAGACCTCGTCGTGTTTGAACGTGTGGAGAAGAAGACCTCGTCGTGTTTGAACGTGTGGAGAAGAAGACCTCGTCGTGGACCGAGCTGCTCGACACCTGCTGGGACAGAGTCCTGCTCGCTGGACGCCATTTCTCTCCATTCAGCGCCGCTCACCTGTGCTGCTGGTCACATGACCGGCGCTGCTGGTCACATGACCGGCGCTGCTGGTCACATGACCGGCGCTGCTGGTCACATGACCGGCGGACAGATGGATGTCCTGCTGCAGAGAGTCGTGAAGGTTTAGGTGCAAATATCGTCCAACATGTCGTCAAACATCATCCGTCGAATCTTGAAGCAGCGAAAACACAACTTTTGAAACGATTCATTATTTTGATGTCATCGTGTCGAGAAGCTTCATCGTGTCCTCAACGTTTCCAAGGTCAGCGTTGATGGAAGATTCATGGAATCCTCTTGGTTGGTTGTAGATGAAGAACGTTTGGGCTTCTTAAGGAGACACTGAACCAGGAGCAGACAGAAGATCTGGACTCGTGGGTTCGCTTGAGTCGACTGAAGATATGAGAAGATGTTTGGACTTCATGTCACGCTTGATGTTTCTGAGGGTTCTACCATCCTTCCTCCCAGCCGGTCACAGCAGGAGTCAACAATGAGTCTGGTTCTGCTCCAGGTTTCTTCTAAAAGGAAGTTTTTCCTCGTCATAGTTACTGTACAGTGTTTTGTTTCTTGCTCTTTATTGATCTATTTTTCCTTAATCAACTCTAGTCTTTTTTTTTTTTAGTCTTTTTGAAAAAAGGTGTTTTATTGACATATAAACATATATAAAGTATGTTTTCACGTTAAAAAGGTGTTTTATTGACATATAAACATATATAAAGTATGTTTTCACGTTAAAAATGTGTTTTATTGACATATAAACATATATAAAGTATGTTTTCACGTTGAAAAAATGTGTTTTATTGACGTATAAACATATATAAAGTATGTTTTCACGTTAAAAAGGTGTTTTATTGACATATAAACATATATAAAGTATGTTTTCACGTTAAAAAGGTGTTTTATTGACATATATACATATTTAAAGTATGTTTTCACGTTGAAAAAAGGTGTTTTATTGACATATAAACATATATAATGTATGTTTTCACGTTAAAAAGGTGTTTTATTGACGTATAAACATATTTAAAGTCTGTTTTCGTGTTAAAAAGGTGTTTTATTGACATATAAACATATATAATGTATGTTTTCGTGTTAAAAAGGTGTTTTATTGACATATAAACATATTTAAAGTCTGTTTTCGTGTTAAAAAGGTTTGACGTCTCCTGCTCTTGTGCTTCTGATCCGTCGACTCATCATTCAGTGAATCACGAGCCACATTAAAAATCTTCCATCTGGTGTTTACGTCTAAAAATGTCGTGTGAATATTACTTCAGTTTAAACATGATCTCTTTTTAAATTTGGATTGATTTCCTCAGACTTGATCCGATCAGTAACACGAGTTAAATAAGATAAATAAGTTATAATAATAAGTCTCAGGTTCATCTTTGTCTACCATCGTCAGAGAGAAACAAAGGGTCAATAAATACATGGCTTCGGTGAATCATATCAATCTGTGAGTGAAAACATCTGTGAGTGAAAACATCTGTGTGTGAAAACATCTGTGAGTGAAAACATCTGTGTGTGAAAACATCTGTGTGTGAAAACATCTGTGTGTGAGAACATCTGTGTGTGAGTGAAAACATCTGTGTGTGAAAACATCTGTGAGTGAAAACATCTGTGTGTGAGTGAAAACATCTGTGTGTGTGTGAAAACATCTGTGTCTGAAAACATCTGTGTGTGAAAACATCTGTGTGTGAAAACATCTGTGAGTGAAAACATCTGTGTGTGAGAGTGTGAGTGAAAACATCTGTGTGTGGGTGGGAAAACATCTGTGTGAGGTGGAAAACATCTGTGTGTGAGTGAAAACATCTGTGTGTGGAAAACATCTGTGAGTGAAAACATCAGTGTGAGGGTGAAACATCAGTGTAAGAGTGAAACATCAGTGTGAGAGTGAAACATCAGTGTGAGAGTGAAACATCAGTGTGAGAGTGAAACATCAGTGTGAGGGTGAAACATCAGTGTGAGAGTGAAAACATCTGTGTGTGAGTGAAAACATCTGTGTGTGAGAAAAACATCTGTGTGTGAGTGAAAACATCTGTGTGTGAAAACATCTGTGTGTGAGTGAAAACATCTGTGTGTGAAAACATCTGTGTGTGAGTGAAAACATCTGTGTGTGAAAACATCTGTGTGTGAAAACATCTGTGTGTGAGTGAAAACATCTGTGTGTGAAAACATTGTGAAAACATCTGTGTGTGAGTGAAAACATCTGTGTGTGAGTGAAAACATCTGTGTGTGAGTGAAAACATCTGTGTGTGTGGAGTGAAAACATCTGTGTGTGAGTGAAAACATCTGTGTGTGAGTGAAAACATCTGTGTGTGTGTGAAAACATCTGTGTGTGAGTGAAAACATCTGTGTGTGAGTGAAAACATCTGTGTGTGAGTGAAAACATCTGTGTGTGACTGAAAACATCTGTGTGTGAAAACATCTGTGTGTGAGTGAAAACATCTGTGTGTGAGTGAAAACATCTGTGTGTGAGTGAAAACATCTGTTTGTGAAAACATCTGTGTGTGACTGAAAACATCTGTGAGTGAAAACATCTGTGTGTGAGTGAAAACATCTGTGTGTGAGTGAAAACATCTGTGTGTGAGTGAAAACATCTGTGTGTGAGTGAAAACATCTGTGACTGAAAACATCTGTGAGTGAGATGTGGAGAAACATCTGTAGTGTGAGTGAAAACATCTGTGTGTAAGTGGGTGAAAACATCTGTGTGTGAGTGAAAACATCTGTGTGTGAGTGAAAACATCTGTGTGTGAGTGAAAACATCTGTGTGTGAGTGAAAACATCTGTGTGTGAGTGAAAACATCTGTGAGTGAAAACATCTGTGTGTGAGTGAAAACATCTGTGTGTGAAAACATCTGTGTGTGAAAACATCTGTGTGTGAAAACATCTGTGTGTGAAAACATCTGTGTATCCCTGAAATCAAAACTTTTAATTGATATGATTTTAAACACCTTTTGAACTGATTGAGTCTCATTTTAATTATTGTTGTTTCTTTATGAGCTTTTTTATCTTTAAGAAAGACTTTAAGTAATAGAACAAAATAAAACCATCATTTAATATATAACACGTGTGATTGTAGCGACAACATGTGTTACTGTTTCCACATTGTTGTGTGTTTGTGATCATTGTTGAGTTTGTTGTGTTGTTGTTTCTGAGAACAATAACAATATATTTCATGAATATTTAAGATAGTCTATTGTTTTATTACCTTAACGTTTGAGTTAGACTTGTTGTGTTTTTGTTTGTAGTTTCTTAACGTTTGAGTTAGACTTGTTGTGTTTGTTTGTAGTTTCTTAACATTTGAGTTAGACTTGTTGTGTTTGTTTGTAGTTTCTTAACATTTGAGTTAGACTTGTTGTGTTTGTTTGTAGTTTCTTAACGTTTGAGTAAGACTTGTTGTGTTTGTTTGTAGTTTCTTAACGTTTGAGTTAGACTTGTTGTGTTTGTTTGTAGTTTCTTAACGTTTGAGTTAGACTTGTTGTGTTTGTTTCTAGTTTCTTAACGTTTGAGTTAGACTTGTTGTGTTTGTTTCTAGTTTCTTAACGTTTGAGTTAGACTTGTTGTGTTTGTTTGTAGTTTCTTAACGTTTGAGTTAGACTTGTTGTGTTTGTTTGTAGTTTCTTAACATTTGAGTTAGACTTGTTGTGTTTGTTTCTAGTTTCTTAACGTTTGAGTTAGACTTGTTGTGTTTGTTTCTAGTTTCTTAACGTTTGAGTTAGACTTGTTGTGTTTGTTTCTAGTTTCTTAACGTTTGAGTTAGACTTGTTGTGTTTGTTTCTAGTTTCTTAACGTTTGAGTTAGACTTGTTGTGTTTGTTTCTAGTTTCTTAACGTTTGAGTTAGACTTGTTGTGTTTGTTTGTAGTTTCTTAACGTTTGAGTTAGACTTGTTGTGTTTGTTTCTAGTTTCTTAACGTTTGAGTTAGACTTGTTGTGTTTGTTTCTAGTTTCTTAACGTTTGAGTTAGACTTGTTGTGTTTGTTTCTAGTTTCTTAACATTTGAGTTAGACTTGTTGTGTTTGTTTCTAGTTTCTTAACATTTGAGTTAGACTTGTTGTGTTTGTTTGTAGTTTCTTAACATTTGAGTTAGACTTGTTGTGTTTGTTTGTAGTTTCTTAACGTTTGAGTTAGACTTGTGTTTGTTTGTAGTTTCTTAACATTTGAGTTAGACTTGTTGTGTTTGTTTGTAGTTTCTTAACGTTTGAGTTAGACTTGTTAGTTTTGACTTGTTGTGTTTGTTCCTAGTTTCTTAACATTTGAGTTAGACTTGTTGTGTTTTTTTCTAGTTTCTTAACGTTTGAGTTAGACTTGTTGTGTTTGTTTCTAGTTTCTTAACGTTTGAGTTAGACTTGTTGTGTTTGTTTCTAGTTTCTTAACGTTTGAGTTAGACTTGTTGTGTTTGTTTCTAGTTTCTTAACGTTTGAGTTAGATGTTTGTTTGTTTCTAGTTTCTTAACGTTTGAGTTAGACTTGTTGTGTTTGTTTCTAGTTTCTTAACATTTGAGTTAGACTTGTTGTGTTTGTTTCTAGTTTCTTAACGTTTGAGTTAGACTTGTTGTGTTTGTTTCTAGTTTCTTAACGTTTGAGTTAGACTTGTTGTGTTTGTTTCTAGTTTCTTAACGTTTGAGTTAGACTTGTTGTGTTTGTTTCTAGTTTCTTAACATTTGAGTTAGACTTGTTGTGTTTGTTTCTAGTTTCTTAACGTTTGAGTTAGACTTGTTGTGTTTGTTTCTAGTTTCTTAACGTTTGAGTTAGACTTGTTGTGTTTGTTTCTAGTTTCTTAACATTTGAGTTAGACTTGTTGTGTTTGTTTCTAGTTTCTTAACATTTGAGTTAGACTTGTTGTGTTTGTTTCTAGTTTCTTAACATTTGAGTTAGACTTGTTGTGTTTGTTTCTAGTTTCTTAACATTTGAGTTAGACTTGTTGTGTTTGTTTCTAGTTTCTTAACGTTTGAGTTAGACTTGTTGTGTTTGTTTCTAGTTTCTTAACATTTGAGTTAGACTTGTTGTGTTTGTTTCTAGTTTCTTAACGTTTGAGTTAGACTTGTTGTGTTTGTTTCTAGTTTCTTAACGTTTGAGTTAGACTTGTTGTGTTTGTTTCTAGTTTCTTAACATTTGAGTTAGACTTGTTGTGTTTGTTTCTAGTTTCTTAACGTTTGAGTTAGACTTGTTGTGTTTGTTTCTAGTTTCTTAACGTTTGAGTTAGACTTGTTGTGTTTGTTTCTAGTTTCTTAACGTTTGAGTTAGACTTGTTGTGTTTGTTTCTAGTTTCTTAACGTTTGAGTTAGACTTGTTGTGTTTGTTTCTAGTTTCTTAACATTTGAGTTAAACTTGTTGTGTTTGTTTCTAGTTTCTTAACATTTGAGTTAGACTTGTTGTGTTTGTTTCTAGTTTCTTAACGTTTGAGTTAGACTTGTTGTGTTTGTTTCTAGTTTCTTAACGTTTGAGTTAGACTTGTTGTGTTTGTTTCTAGTTTCTTAACGTTTGAGTTAAACTTGTTGTGTTTGTTTCTAGTTTCTTAACGTTTGAGTTAGACTTGTTGTGTTTGTTTCTAGTTTCTTAACGTTTGAGTTAGACTTGTTGTGTTTGTTTCTAGTTTCTTAACGTTTGAGTTAGACTTGTTGTGTTTGTTTCTAGTTTCTTAACGTTTGAGTTAGACTTGTTGTGTTTGTTTCTAGTTTCTTAACGTTTGAGTTAGACTTGTTGTGTTTGTTTCTAGTTTCTTAACGTTTGAGTTAGACTTGTTGTGTTTGTTTCTAGTTTCTTAACATTTGAGTTAGACTTGTTGTGTTTGTTTCTAGTTTCTTAACGTTTGAGTTAGACTTGTTGTGTTTGTTTCTAGTTTCTTAACGTTTGAGTTAGACTTGTTGTGTTTGTTTCTAGTTTCTTAACGTTTGAGTTAGACTTGTTGTGTTTGTTTCTAGTTTCTTAACGTTTGAGTTAGACTTGTTGTGTTTGTTTCTAGTTTCTTAACGTTTGAGTTAGACTTGTTGTGTTTGTTTCTAGTTTCTTAACATTTGAGTTAGACTTGTTGTGTTTGTTTCTAGTTTCTTAACTGTTTGAGTTAGACTTGTTGTGTTTGTTTTAGTTTCTTAAGTTTCTTAACATTTGAGTTAGACTTGTTGTGTTTGTTTCTAGTTTCTTAACATTTGAGTTAGACTTGTTGTGTTTGTTTGTAGTTTCTTAACATTTGAGTTAGACTTGTTGTGTTTGTTTCTAGTTTCTTAACATTTGAGTTAGACTTGTTGTGTTTGTTTCTAGTTTCTTAACATTTGAGTTAGACTTGTTGTGTTTGTTTGTAGTTTCTTAACATTTGAGTTAGACTTGTTGTGTTTGTTTCTAGTTTCTTAACATTTGAGTTAGACTTGTTGTGTTTGTTTCTAGTTTCTTAACATTTGAGTTAGACTTGTTGTGTTTGTTTGTAGTTTCTTAACATTTGAGTTAGACTTGTTGTGTTTGTTTGTAGTTTTTTTCTAACATTTGAGTTAGACTTGTTGTGTTTGTTTCTAGTTTCTTAACATTTGAGTTAGACTTGTTGTGTTTGTTTCTAGTTTCTTAACATTTGAGTTAGACTTGTTGTGTTTGTTTCTAGTTTCTTAACATTTGAGTTAGACTTGTTGTGTTTGTTTCTAGTTTCTTAACATTTGAGTTAGACTTGTTGTGTTTGTTTCTAGTTTCTTAACATTTGAGTTAGACTTGTTGTGTTTGTTTGTAGTTTCTTAACATTTGAGTTAGACTTGTTGTGTTTGTTTGTAGTTTCTTAACATTTGAGTTAGACTTGTTGTGTTTGTTTGTAGTTTCTTAACATTTGAGTTAGACTTGTTGTGTTTGTTTGTAGTTTCTTAACATTTGAGTTAGACTTGTTGTGTTTGTTTCTAGTTTCTTAACGTTTGAGTTAGACTTGTTGTGTTTGTTTCTAGTTTCTTAACATTTGAGTTAGACTTGTTGTGTTTGTTTGTAGTTTCTTAACATTTGAGTTAGACTTGTTGTGTTTGTTTGTAGTTTCTTAACATTTGAGTTAGACTTGTTGTGTTTGTTTGTAGTTTCTTAACATTTGAGTTAAGACTTGTTGTGTTTGTTTGTAAGTTTCTTAACGTTTGAGTTAGACTTGTTGTGTTTGTTTGCTAGTTTCTTAACATTTGAGTTAGACTTGTTGTGTTTGTTTCTAGTTTCTTAACATTTGAGTTAGACTTGTTGTGTTTGTTTCTAGTTTCTTAACATTTGAGTTAGACTTGTTGTGTTTGTTTGTAGTTTCTTAACATTTGAGTTAGACTTGTTGTGTTTGTTTCTAGTTTCTTAACATTTGAGTTAGACTTGTTGTGTTTGTTTCTAGTTTCTTAACATTTGAGTTAGACTTGTTGTGTTTGTTTCTAGTTTCTTAACATTTGAGTTAGACTTGTTGTGTTTGTTTGTAGTTTCTTAACATTTGAGTTAGACTTGTTGTGTTTGTTTCTAGTTTCTTAACATTTGAGTTAGACTTGTTGTGTTTGTTTCTAGTTTCTTAACATTTGAGTTAGACTTGTTGTGTTTGTTTCTAGTTTCTTAACATTTGAGTTAGACTTGTTGTGTTTGTTTGTAGTTTCTTAACATTTGAGTTAGACTTGTTGTGTTTGTTTGTAGTTTCTTAACATTTGAGTTAGACTTGTTGTGTTTGTTTCTAGTTTCTTAACATTTGAGTTAGACTTGTTGTGTTTGTTTGTAGTTTCTTAACATTTGAGTAAGACTTGTTGTGTTTGTTTGTAGTTTCTTAACATTTGAGTTAGACTTGTTGTGTTTGTTTCTAGTTTCTTAACATTTGAGTTAAGTTAGACTTGTTGTGTTTGTTTCTAGTTTCTTAACATTTGAGTTAGACTTGTTGTGTTTGTTTCTAGTTTCTTAACATTTGAGTTAGACTTGTTGTGTTTGTTTGTTTCTAGTTTCTTAACATTTGAGTTAGACTTGTTGTGTTTGTTTCTAGTTTCTTAACATTTGAGTTAGACTTGTTGTGTTTGTTTCTAGTTTCTTAACATTTGAGTTAGACTTGTTGTGTTTGTTTCTAGTTTCTTAACATTTGAGTTAGACTTGTTGTGTTGTTTTTGTAGTTTCTTAACATTTGAGTTAGCTTTTCTAACATTGTTAAACTTGTTGTGTTTGTTTCTAGTTTCTTAACATTTGAGTTAGACTTGTTGTGTTTGTTTCTAGTTTCTTAACATTTGAGTTAGACTTGTTGTGTTTGTTTCTAGTTTCTTAACATTTGAGTTAGACTTGTTGTGTTTGTTTAGTTTGTTTAGTTAGACTTGTTGTGTTTGTTTCTAGTTTCTTAACATTTGAGTTAGACTTGTTGTGTTTGTTTCTAGTTTCTTAACATTTGAGTTAGACTTGTTGTGTTTGTTTCTAGTTTCTTAACATTTGAGTTAGACTTGTTGTGTTTGTTTCTAGTTTCTTAACATTTGAGTTAGACTTGTTGTGTTTGTTTCTAGTTTCTTAACGTTTGAGTTAGACTTGTTGTGTTTGTTTCCTAGTTTCTTAACATTTGAGTTAGACTTGTTGTGTTTGTTTGTTAAGTTTACTTAACTTGTTTGAGTTAGACTTGAGTTAGACTTGTTGTGTTTGTTTCTAGTTTCTTAACATTTGAGTTAGACTTGTTGTGTTTGTTTCTAGTTTCTTAACATTTGAGTTAGACTTGTTGTGTTTGTTTGTAGTTTCTTAACATTTGAGTTAGACTTGTTGTGTTTGTTTCTAGTTTCTTAACATTTGAGTTAGACTTGTTGTGTTTGTTTCTAGTTTCTTAACATTTGAGTTAGACTTGTTGTGTTTGTTTGTAGTTTCTTAACATTTGAGTTAGACTTGTTGTGTTTGTTTCTAGTTTCTTAACATTTGAGTTAGACTTGTTGTGTTTGTTTCTAGTTTCTTAACATTTGAGTTAGACTTGTTGTGTTTGTTTGTAGTTTCTTAACATTTGAGTTAGACTTGTTGTGTTTGTTTGTAGTTTCTTAACATTTGAGTTAGACTTGTTGTGTTTGTTTCTAGTTTCTTAACATTTGAGTTAGACTTGTTGTGTTTGTTTGTAGTTTCTTAACATTTGAGTTAGACTTGTTGTGTTTGTTTCTAGTTTCTTAACATTTGGTAAATTTGAGTTAGACTTGTTGTGTTTGTTTCTAGTTTCTTAACATTTGAGTTAGACTTGTTGTGTTTGTTTCTAGTTTCTTAACATTTGAGTTAGACTTGTTGTGTTTGTTTCTAGTTTCTTAACAGTTTGAGTTAGACTTGTTGTGTTTGTTTCTAGTTTCTTAACATTTGAGTTAGACTTGTTGTGTTTGTTTCTAGTTTCTTAACATTTGAGTTAGACTTGTTGTGTTTGTTTGTAGTTTCTTAACATTTGAGTTAGACTTGTTGTGTTTGTTTCTAGTTTCTTAACATTTGAGTTAGACTTGTTGTGTTTGTTTCTAGTTTCTTAACATTTGATGTTTTAAGTTTGAGTTAAACTTGTTGTGTTTGTTTCTAGTTTCTCAACGTTTGAGTTAGACTTGTTGTGTTTGTTTGTAGTTTCTTAACATTTGAGTTAGACTTGTTGTGTTTGTTTCTAGTTTCTTAACGTTTGAGTTAAACTTGTTGTGTTTGTTTCTAGTTTCTTAACATTTGAGTTAGACTTGTTGTGTTTGTTTGTAGTTTCTTAACATTTGAGTTAGACTTGTTGTGTTTGTTTCTAGTTTCTAACGTTTGAGTTAGACTTGTTGTGTTTGTTTCTAGTTTCTTAACATTTGAGTTAGACTTGTTGTGTTTGTTTCTAGTTTCTTAACGTTTGAGTTAGACTTGTTGTGTTTGTTTCTAGTTTCTTAACATTTGAGTTAGACTTGTTGTGTTTGTTTCTAGTTTCTTAACATTTGAGTTAGACTTGTTGTGTTTGTTTCTAGTTTCTTAACAGTTTGAGTTAGACTTGTTGTGTTTGTTTCTAGTTTCTTAACATTTGAGTTAGACTTGTTGTGTTTGTTTCTAGTTTCTTAACATTTGAGTTAGACTTGTTGTGTTTGTTTCTAGTTTCTTAACATTTGAGTTAAACTTGTTGTGTTTGTTTCTAGTTTCTTAACATTTGGTTTAGTTAGACTTGTTGTGTTTGTTTCTAGTTTCTTAACGTTTGAGTTAGACTTGTTGTGTTTGTTTCTAGTTTCTTAACGTTTGAGTTAGACTTGTTGTGTTTGTTTCTAGTTTCTTAACGTTTGAGTTAGACTTGTTGTGTTTGTTTCTAGTTTCTTAACGTTTGAGTTAGACTTGTTGTGTTTGTTTCTAGTTTCTTAACATTTGAGTTAGACTTGTTGTGTTTGTTTCTAGTTTCTTAACGTTTGAGTTAGACTTGTTGTGTTTTTAGTTTCATTAAACTGTTGTGTTTGTTTCTAGTTTCTTAACATTTGAGTTAGACTTGTTGTGTTTGTTTCTAGTTTCTTAACGTTTGAGTTAGACTTGTTGTGTTTGTTTCTAGTTTCTTAACGTTTGAGTTAGACTTGTTGTGTTTGTTTCTAGTTTCTTAACGTTTGAGTTAGACTTGTTGTGTTTGTTTCTAGTTTCTTAACGTTTGAGTTAGACTTGTTGTGTTTGTTTCTAGTTTCTTAACGTTTGAGTTAGACTTGTTGTGTTTGTTTCTAGTTTCTTAACATTTGAGTTAGACTTGTTGTGTTTGTTTCTAGTTTCTTAACGTTTGAGTTAGACTTGTTGTGTTTGTTTCTAGTTTCTTAACGTTTGAGTTAGACTTGTTGTGTTTGTTTCTAGTTTCTTAACGTTTGAGTTAGACTTGTTGTGTTTGTTTCTAGTTTCTTAATGTTTGAGTTAGACTTGTTGTGTTTGTTTCTAGTTTCTTAACGTTTGAGTTAGACTTGTTGTGTTTGTTTCTAGTTTCTTAACATTTGAGTTAGACTTGTTGTGTTTGTTTCTAGTTTCTTAACGTTTGAGTTAGACTTGTTGTGTTTGTTTCTAGTTTCTTAATGTTTGAGTTAGACTTGTTGTGTTTGTTTCTAGTTTCTTAACGTTTGAGTTAGACTTGTTGTGTTTGTTTCTAGTTTCTTAACGTTTGAGTTAGACTTGTTGTGTTTGTTTCTAGTTTCTTAACGTTTGAGTTAGACTTGTTGTGTTTGTTTCTAGTTTCTTAACGTTTGAGTTAGACTTGTTGTGTTTGTTTCTAGTTTCTTAACGTTTGAGTTAGACTTGTTGTGTTTGTTTCTAGTTTCTTAACGTTTGAGTTAGACTTGTTGTGTTTGTTTCTAGTTTCTTAACGTTTGAGTTAGACTTGTTGTGTTTGTTTCTAGTTTCTTAATGTTTGAGTTAGACTTGTTGTGTTTGTTTCTAGTTTCTTAACGTTTGAGTTAGACTTGTTGTGTTTGTTTCTAGTTTCTTAACGTTTGAGTTAGACTTGTTGTGTTTGTTTCTAGTTTCTTAACGTTTGAGTTAGACTTGTTGTGTTTGTTTCTAGTTTCTTAACGTTTGAGTTAGACTTGTTGTGTTTGTTTCTAGTTTCTTAACTTTGTTTGTTTGAGTTAGACTTGTTGTGTTTGTTTCTAGTTTCTTAACGTTTGAGTTAGACTTGTTGTGTTTGTTTCTAGTTTCTTAACATTTGAGTTAGACTTGTTGTGTTTGTTTCTAGTTTCTTAACATTTGAGTAAGACTTGTTGTGTTTGTTTCTAGTTTCTTAACGTTTGAGTTAGACTTGTTGTGTTTGTTTCTAGTTTCTTAACGTTTGAGTTAGACTTGTTGTGTTTGTTTCTAGTTTCTAAACGTTTGAGTTAGACTTGTTGTGTTTGTTTCTAGTTTCTTAACGTTTGAGTTAGACTTGTTGTGTTTGTTTCTAGTTTCTTAACGTTTGAGATAGACTTGTTGTGTTTGTTTCTAGTTTCTTAATGTTTGAGTTAGACTTGTTGTGTTTGTTTCT
Source organism: Callionymus lyra (assembly GCA_016630915.1). Taxonomy (NCBI): domain Eukaryota; kingdom Metazoa; phylum Chordata; class Actinopteri; order Syngnathiformes; family Callionymidae; genus Callionymus; species Callionymus lyra. The sequence goes on along the minus strand of JACEEU010000871.1, from coordinate 25,744,512 downwards.
AGTTTCTTAACGTTTGAGTTAGACTTGTTGTGTTTGTTTCTAGTTTCTTAACGTTTGAGTTAGACTTGTTGTGTTTGTTTCAGGTCGGCCAGGTCTCACGCTGGAGAAACAGGTTCAAAGGTTGCTGAGGATATAAAAAGGAGTTTCTAGTGTCGCAGTCGAGGCTGCAGAGAGAATAACTCCATTCATGCAGCGTCACACATGCCGTCCTCGTGTCGTTGCAGACGATTCTTCTCCAGAACTGCTTGAATCTGTTCGACCTGCGAATCAAGGATTTATTCTTTAGGAGACATTTAGATCCTTCTCAACATACATGATGCTGTGGTCGACTCTGTGGATCCACACACTGATGAGAAGGAGAGACTCAGTGATACTCGTGCCGCACAGAAAATGCTCTTTTAATCTCTTATTGGCAAGAAAGTCGCAGGTATTGTGTCCTCGTGCAGCTATTGATCAAACAGACAGAGTTTCATTGTTCATGCTCACCATGTAGAGCAGGAACGACGACGTGAGCAGTTTTTTAGAGAGAGTGGAGGTTGAGTCTCACGTTTGTATCTGTGTTTCCCCGTGTCCTTGAATCTCTCCATTAATGATACTATTGTGTCGTTCTCTGGCAGAATCCACTGAATAATACAAATAAACCTGCGTTCATTTATAAAGATGGTTTATGGTTTATGTTCTTAGTATGTTTTATTTAATCACATTTTCTTCTTTGTCATTTCTCATCCATTCTTAATAATAATGAAGCACTTTTACCATCACTCTTTAGAATCTATAGTAAGTAAGTAAGTAATTTTTTATTTATATAGAGCTTTTCCAGACCAGGGTCACAAAGCGCTTAAACAATCAAAACAATATTCAATAAAGTATAAACTTTAAAGATCAAGATAAAACTGATAACACAACAGGAGTTCCAGAAAATGAAGGAAAAGCCTGAACAAATAGAAACGTCTTAAGATGTTTCTTGAAGGAGTCAGTAGATCATCAAACACAGATGTTTCTTGAAGGAGTCAGTAGATCATCAAACACACATGTTTCTTGAAGGAGTCAGTAGATCATCAAACACACATGTTTCTTGAAGGAGTCAGTAGATCATCAAACACACATGTTTCTTGAAGGAGTCAGTAGATCATCAAACACAGATGTTTCTTGAAGGAGTCAGTAGATCATCAAACACACATGTTTCTTGAAGGAGTCAGTAGATCATCAAACACAGATGTTTCTTGAAGGAGTCAGTAGATCATCAAACACACATGTTTCTTGAAGGAGTCAGTAGATCATCAAACACACATGTTTCTTGAAGGAGTCAGTAGATCATCAAACACAGATGTTTCTTGAAGGAGTCAGTAGATCATCAAACACACATGTTTCTTGAAGGAGTCAGTAGATCATCAAACACAGATGTTTCTTGAAGGAGTCAGTAGATCATCAAACACAGAGATGGTTCCAAAGCTTAGGAGCAACAGCCTGGAAGGATTTCTCTCCTCTGGTCCTGAGCCGTGTTCAGGAACCATAAGTAGATTCTGATCCACAGACCTCAGAGCCTGAGCTGGGGTGTAAGTCTGGATCAGATCATGAAGGTCTGACCATGAATAGATCTGAAAGTAAGAACCAGAATTTTAAAGTTGATCCTGAAAGAAACTGGAAGCCAGTGAAGAGTTTGAAGGAGAAATGTGAGTTCTTCTACTAGAGCGGCTCAGAGTTCTGAATCAACTGCAGACGAGACGATCCTTCTTGTTAAGACATGAAAACAAACTGTTAAAATAGTCCAGACGAGAAGAAACAAACACATGGATTATAAGATCCAGATCATGTTCCGACAACATTTTCCTAAGTTTAGAGATTTTTCTCAGTTGAAGGAAACAGTTTCTGGTCAGTTTTCTTCAGTGTTGAACAAGAGACATGTCTTTATCAAATACAACACCCAGGTTTCTCAGGCTCAGTTTGACAGACTGACCATAAGTCACTCAAGTACTGACTCAACCCTGGAATCTTATCATCAACAATCACCAGAGTTTCAGTTTTGTCCACATTTAGCTGCAAAGTGTTTTCACTCATTGTTTGATTTCTAGCAACAATTGACTAAGTTCAGCCTCTGATCAGTTGATCAACAGAGCAGTAGAGCTGGATGTCATCAGCAAAAATGTGATAAGAAACATCTGGAAATCTCTGAATGATTTTACCGAGGGGAATCAAGTACAGCAAAAACAATGAAGGACCCAGAACAGAACCTTGAGGGACTCCACACAACAGATCTGCCGATTCAGACCTCATTTGATTGACAGATACACTAAAACTGCGCCCAGAAAGGTAAGATGAGAACCATTCTAACACAGACCCAGACAGTCTTCATCCCTCAGTCTTCTCAGCAGGATCTGGTTCAACTGTGTCAAAGGCTGAGGACAGATCCAAGAGAACCAGAACATCATGATGTCACTGGACACCTTCAGTAAGATGTAGATGTTTACAGAAGCCAGAATGAAACTTCTCATGGATGTCGCTCTGATCCAGGAACAGCTGCTCAGACACAACCTTCTCCAAGATCTTGGACAAGAATGAAGATCAGAAATAGACCTGAAATTACTGAGGTCAGTCGGGTCTAAGCCTGGCTTCTGAGCAGAGGCTCCACAATGGTTTAAATGCATTAAAACCCTGTGGAAAGAGAGGTTCATCATATCAGTAACTCAGGGACCAATTACATCAAATATAGCAGCAATTGTTGTTATTATTAGTTATTATGAGTTATTAAGTTTATCAAAATATATGACTTTGATATTTCAGTTCATTTTAACTCTAATATACAACATTCATTTCAAAAGTAGATTAAAATGCAAAGATTACAAACTTTTTATGTTCGTTGACTTTCTTAAATAAATAAAGTTCATATTTATATATCAATAATTGCAGCACTTTATCATTTGTCATCCATTCTTAATAATAATGAAGAAGAAAACAACAATAATAAAGTCAGTTTCTCTGTTTATTTTGCCGCCGGGGCGGATTTTTCCAGACAGAACAGCCGAGACAACAGACCTGTCAATCAACTTTGACAAGGACATCAAATATGTATCATTCCAGGCTGTTCTGCAAATAAATGCCAGTTTGCAAGTCGAGAAAATAAACTCTTGAAGAACCTCATGAACACAACAGCCTTTGTTTTGTTATCTTCGATCTCTGAAGCTGCTTTGATCCGTTTATCAAAAACATCATCGTTTATAAAACTGTCGAATCGAAGATCAAGATTTACACGACATTATCGACAGCATTGTTCATTATTTGACACATTTGGTTTTTCTATGAATCTCCTCGTGAGTCACTGTGAGTCACTGTGAGTCACTTCTATGAGTGAGTCACTCGTCAAAGTCTGTCACATCAAGACTGACAGCTGTCATGTCACGAGTGCTAATGGTTTTTGCTTGAACTCTTTTTTTTAATTTTAAACCTTTGTTTTTTAATTTTTTTTTTTTTCCCTTTTTTTTTCTTGTTTTTTTCTTCCCAAAACCCCTTTTTTTTTTTATAGGGGGGGGCGGTTGGTTTTCCTTTTTTTTGGTTTTTGAAATACTACAGTTTCATGTTTGAAATACTACAGTTTCATGTTTGAAATACTACAGTTTCATGTTTGAAATACTGCAGAACAGTTTCATGTTTTGAAATACTACAGTTTCACTGCTCTTTGAAATACTACAGTTTCATGTTTGAAAATACTACAGTTTCATGTTTGAAATACTACAGTTTCATGTTTGAAATACTACAGTTTCATGTTTGAAATACTACAGTTTCATGTTTGAAATACTACAGTTTCATGTTTGAAATACTACAGTTTCATGTTTGAAATACTACAGTTTCATGTTTGAAATACTACAGTTTCATGTTTGAAATACTACAGTTTCATGTTTGAAATACTACAGTTTCATGTTTGAAATACTACAGTTTCATGTTTGAAATACTACAGTTTCATGTTTGAAATACTACAGTTTCATGTTTGAAATACTACAGTTTCATGTTTTGAAATACTACAGTTTCATGTTTGAAATACTACAGTTTCATGTTTGAAATACTACAGTTTCATGCTTGAAATACTACAGTTTCATGTTTGAAATACTACAGTTTCATGTTTGAAATACTACAGTTTCATGCTTGAAATACTACAGTTTCATGCTTGAAATACTACAGTTTCATGCTTGAAATACTACAGTTTCATGAACACAGTCGCTGGACTCCTGGAATCGTTGTGTTTCTTCCTCAGAGTTGAAATGTAACGACTTGAACACGTCGAGCTCGACTGTCGTCTTCTTTCTTCTCTTTCTTCTGACAATTAACCAGACGCTCGCGACGTCTTCCCTTGAAAGTGTTCGTCCAGAAATCCCAGATTTCATTATAGATAAAGCTGGAGTCTGAAGTCCTGACCTCTCCATGGATGGTGTCCACGGTTAAGTGCTTTGATTAAACACACATGAAACCACTCTCACGTCAAACTGACGCCTCAGAGAAGCAGATCCTGCAGTTGCTGATGATGCTTCAGTCGTGGATAACAAACGACTTCAGGAGGTGAACATCCTTCTGAACATCTTCTCCAGAAACATGTACGAACGGCTGCACTTTGACTTCAGGCGAGAATCAAACCTCGTTCCATCGTCGCAGGACGGGTCGACCAACACAGACGACGTGTTGTTTGTTGACAAACACACGGAATAACAAGTATGTTCAGCTGAACATGTAGACTTTATATCTACAGTAACGTCTCCTGAACCACCTGGAGGTCGAAGCAGGAGCTTCTGGTTCAAGAATCACCAGATGTTGAGATGATCGGACGACGAACTCAGTGATTGATCTTCTGTACAAACCAATATAAAGACACGTAAACAAGTCGATTCTTTTCACTATTGTGACTCGTAGAGACGACTGTGTGTAGTTTTGATTAAACACACATTATATTTAATTAAACACACATTATATTTAATTACACACACATTATATTTAATTACAGTCCATCTGGAAACTCAGAGATAAAGTTAATTTGGAGAAAGTCAAGAATTCATTTTGATTTCAGTTTGTTTGCGAACACAGATCATGACGATCAGTTACTTTTACCATCACTGACCAGAATCTACGCTATTTTTTTTCTTTTTTTTTTTTTTTTTTTTCTTTGAGTTTCTTTGGGGAATTTTGTTCTTATGAGTTATTATGAGTTACTATGAGTTATTATGAGTTATCTATGAGTTATTATGAGTTATACTATGAGTTATTATGAGTTATTATGAGTTATTATGAGTTATTATGAGTTATTATGAGTTATTATGAGTTATTATGAGTTATTATGAGTTATTATGAGTTATTATGAGTTATTATGAGTTACTATGAGTTATTATGAGTTATTAAGAGTTATTATGAGTTATTATGAGTTATTATGAGTTATTATGAGTTATTATGAGTTATTATGAGTTATTATGAGTTATTATGAGTTATTATGAGTTATTATGAGTTATTAGAGTTATTATGAGTTATTATGAGTTATTATGAGTTATTATGAGTTATTATGAGTTATTATGAGTTATTATGAGTTATTATGAGTTATTATGAGTTATTATGAGTTATTATGAGTTATTAAGAGTTATTAAGAGTTATTAAGAGTTATTAAGAGTTATTAT
>JACEEU010000871.1:25733431-25738764 GCA_016630915.1 Callionymus lyra | reverse complement strand
TGTGTAGTTTTGTCCAGTACTTGACTCTGGTGTTGTGATAGTGTAGTAACAAGTATATATGTGTAGTATTGTCCAGTACTTGACTCTGGTGTTGTGATAGTGTAGTAACAAGTATATATGTGTAGTATTGTCCAGTACTTGACTATAGTGTTATGATAGTGTAGTAACAAGTATATATGTGTAGTTTTGTCCAGTACTTGACTCTGGTGTTGTGATAGTGTAGTAACAAGTATATATGTGTAGTATTGTCCAGTACTTGACTCTGGTGTTGTGATAGTGTAGTAACAAGTATATATGTGTAGTATTGTCCAGTACTTGACTCTAGTGTTATGATAGTGTAGTAACAAGTATATATGTGTAGTATTGTCCAGTACTTGACTCTGGTGTTATGATAGTGTAGTAACAAGTATATATGTGTAGTATTGTCCAGTACTTGACTCTAGTGTTATGATAGTGTAGTAACAAGTATATATGTGTAGTATTGTCCAGTACTTGACTCTAGTGTTATGATAGTGTAGTAACAAGTATATATGTGTAGTATTGTCCAGTACTTGACTCTAGTGTTATGATAGTGTAGTAACAAGTATATATGTGTAGTATTGTCCAGTACTTGACTCTAGTGTTATGATAGTGTAGTAACAAGTATATATGTGTAGTATTGTCCAGTACTTGACTCTGGTGTTGTGATAGTGTAGTAACAAGTATATATGTGTAGTATTGTCCAGTACTTGACTCTGGTGTTGTGATAGTGTAGTAACAAGTATATATGTGTAGTATTGTCCAGTACTTGACTCTGGTGTTGTGATAGTGTAGTAACAAGTATATATGTGTAGTATTGTCCAGTACTTGACTCTGGTGTTGTGATAGTGTAGTAGCAAGTATATATGTGGGTTTGTTCAAGTATTTGACCTGGTGTTTTTGTGGTGTAATAACAAATATTTTTTTTTTTTTTTGTCCCCTCCCCCCCGCGGGGGTGTTGGTGGGTTAAAAAAAAAAATATTTTGTTTTTTTTTGCCCCGCCCCCGCCTGGGGGGTGGTGTGTGGGGGGTTTAAAAATTGTTTGTTTTTTTTTTTTTTGTCCCTGGGGGGGGGGTTGGGGTGTGTTTTTTTTATAAATTTTTTTTTTGTTCTTGTCCCCCGCTTGTGTTTTTGTTTTGTGTAGTAACAAGTGTATTTATAAACAAAAAATTGTCCAAACATCAGCTTTAAAAGATTCACTGTATCCTCTCGTCCTCAGTCGTCATTCTAGCTGTGGAGGATGTAAAGGCCGGAAGTTTAATTGCAGCACAAACATGAAAAAGCTAATTGTGATATTTTCTCACTGGTCTAGTTGTAGTCGTGGTAATGTAAATGTAAATGTAAATGTAAATGTAAATGTACATGTAGATGTTCATGTAAATGTACATGTACATGTAGATGTTAATGTAGATGTTAATGTAGATGTTAATGTAAATGTAAATGTACATGTAGATGTTAATGTAGATGTTAATGTAGATGTTAATGTAAATGTAAATGTTAATGTAAATGTAAATGTAAATGTAAATGTAAATGTAAATGTAAATGTAAATGTAAATGTACATGTAGATGTTAATGCAGATGTTAATGTAGATGTTAATGTAGATGTTAATGTAGATGTTAATGTAGATGTTAATGTAGATGTTAATGTAAATGTAAATGTAAATGTAAATGTAAATGTAAATGTAAATGTAAATGTAAATGTAAATGTACATGTAGATGTAAATGTAGATGTTAATGCAGATGTTAATGTAGATGTTAATGTAGATGTTAATGCAGATGTTAATGTAGATGTTAATGTAGATGTTAATGTAGATGTTAATGTAGATGTTAATGTAGATGTTAATGTAGATGTTCATGCAGAAGTGCTGCCCCCTCGATCCTCCCACCAGCAGCTGCACTCTCAGGATCCAGAGACTGTGAAATGAACTGCTGACAACCTGTGACTCTTCAGGCTGGAAAAGAGATTCAATGATGTTTCACATGAGAGACTCACTGGTGTGAGTCTCTGAGATGGTCTTTGACTCATTAGAACACAAACCCTGATTGTCATGATGCGTGTTTGTTGGTACTACGTGTGTGTGTGTGTTGTTGTGATGTGTGACTCTATTGTATCATCAGTGCGTGTTTGTTGTTGTTAACTAGTGTTAAACCATTGATAATCTAGTGAGTCTTAGTTCAACAGCTGAACTGTAAGTTTCCTCTTTGACTCAAACAACAAGATGGAAATAAAGCAGCGTCGCTGAGACGTCTGTGAGAATAACTTACTTCAGTCTTAACAGCTTTGACTGATGTCACGAGTCTGGTCAGTGGAACGTGTTGTTCCTTCAAACCTTCACCAAGGTTGATGGTCGTTCATCCGTGTGTTTCTGTCAGTGTTGACGCTTCTGTCACACGTTTAAAACATGCTCCAGTGTTGAAGCTTCTGTCACACGTTTAAAACATGCTCCAGTGTTGAAGCTTCTGTCACACGTTTAAAACATGCTCCAGTGTTGAAGCTTCTGTCACACGTTTAAAACATGCTACAGTGTTGAAGTTTCTGTCACACGTTTAAAACATGCTACAGCGTTGAAGCTTCTGTCACACGTTTAAAACATGCTACAGTGTTGAAGTTTCTGTCACACGTTGAAAACATGCTACAGTGTTGAAGTTTCTGTCACACGTTTAAAACATGCTACAGTGTTGAAGTTTCTGTCACACGTTTAAAACATGCTACAGTGTTGAAGTTTCTGTCACACGTTTAAAACATGCTACAGTGTTGAAGTTTCTGTCACACGTTTAAAACATGCTACAGTGTTGAAGTTTCTGTTCACACGTTTAAAACATGCTACAGTGTTGAAGTTTCTGTCACACGTTTAAAACATGCTACAGTGTTGAAGCTTCTGTCACACGTTTAAAACATGCTACAGTGTTGAAGCTTCTGTCACACGTTTAAAACATGCTACAGTGTTGAAGCTTCTGTCACACGTTTAAAACATGCTACAGTGTTGAAGCATCTGTCACACGTTTAAAACATGCTCCAGTGTTGAAGCTTCTGTCACACGTTTAAAACATGCTCCAGTGTTGAAGCTTCTGTCACACGTTTAAAACATGCTACAGTGTTGAAGTTTCTGTCACACGTTTAAAACATGCTCCAGTGTTGAAGCTTCTGTCACACGTTTAAAACATGCTACAGTGTTGAAGTTTCTGTCACACGTTTAAAACATGCTACAGTGTTGAAGCTTCTGTCACACGTTTAAAACATGCTACAGTGTTGAAGTTTCTGTCACACGTTTAAAACATGCTACAGTGTTGAAGTTTCTGTCACACGTTTAAAACATGCTACAGTGTTGAAGTTTCTGTCACACGTTTAAAACATGCTACAGTGTTGAAGCTTCTGTCACACGTTTAAAACATGCTACAGTGTTGAAGCATCTGTCACACGTTTAAAACATGCTCCAGTGTTGAAGCTTCTGTCACACGTTTAAAACATGCTCCAGTGTTGAAGCTTCTGTCACACGTTTAAAACATGCTACAGTGTTGAAGTTTCTGTCACACGTTTAAAACATGCTCCAGGGTTGAAGCTTCTGTCACACGTTTAAAACATGCTACAGTGTTGAAGTTTCTGTCACACGTTTAAAACATGCTACAGCGTTGAAGCTTCTGTCACACGTTTAAAACATGCTACAGTGTTGAAGTTTCTGTCACACGTTGAAAACATGCTACAGTGTTGAAGTTTCTGTCACACGTTTAAAACATGCTACAGTGTTGAAGTTTCTGTCACACGTTTAAAACATGCTACAGTGTTGAAGTTTCTGTCACACGTTTAAAACATGCTACAGTGTTGAAGTTTCTGTCACACGTTTAAAACATGCTACAGTGTTGAAGTTTCTGTCACACGTTTAAAACATGCTACAGTGTTGAAGTTTCTGTCACACGTTTAAAACATGCTACAGTGTTGAAGCTTCTGTCACACGTTTAAAACATGCTCCAGTGTTGAAGTTTCTGTCACACGTTTAAAACATGCTCCAGTGTTGAAGCATCTGTCACACGTTTAAAACATGCTCCAGTGTTGAAGCTTCTGTCACACGTTTAAAACATGCTCCAGTGTTGAAGCTTCTGTCACACGTTTAAAACATGCTCCAGTGTTGAAGCTTCTGTCACACGTTTATACTACATTTAATTCATGACACACACAATGAAACATGTAACTACACAATATTTAATTCATGACACACACAATGAAACATGTAACTACACAATATTTAATTCATGACACACACAATACAACATGTAACTACACAATATTTAATTCATGACACACACAATACAACATGTAACTACACAATATTTAATTCATGACACACACAATACAACATGTAACTACACAATATTTAATTCATGACACACACAATACAACATGTAACTACACAATATTTAATTCATGACACACACAATACAACATGTAACTACACAATATTTAATTCATGACACACACAATACAACATGTAACTACACAATATTTAATTCATGACACACACAATACAACATGTAACTACACAATATTTAATTCATGACACACACAATACAACATGTAACTACACAATATTTAATTCATGACACACACAATACAACATGTAACTACACAATATTTAATTCATGACACACACAATACAACATGTAACTACACAATATTTAATTCATGACACACAATACAACATGTAACTACACAATATTTAATTCATGACACACAATACAACATGTAACTACACAATATTTAATTCATGACACACACAATACAACATGTAACTACACAATATTTAATTCATGACACACACAATACAACATGTAACTACACAATATTTAATTCATGACACACACAATACAACATGTAACTACACAATATTTAATTCATGACACACACAATACAACATGTAACTACACAATATTTAATTCATGACACACACAATACAACATGTAACTACACAATATTTAATTCATGACACACACAATACAACATGTAACTACACAATATTGAATTCATGACACACACAATACAACATGTAACTACACAATATTTAATTCATGACACACACAATACAACATGTAACTACACAATATTTAATTCATGACACACACAATACAACATGTAACTACACAATATTTAATTCATGACACACACAATACAACATGTAACTACACAATATTTAATTCATGACACACACAATACAACATGTAACTACACAATATTTAATTCATGACACACACAATACAACATGTAACTACACAATATTTAATTCATGACACACACAATACAACATGTAACTACACAATATTTA
>JACEEU010000871.1:25725931-25730931 GCA_016630915.1 Callionymus lyra | reverse complement strand
GATCCAGGAATCTTTGAAGGATTCTTCATCATCTTGCTTGTTGTGCTGCTGAAACGTGACGTTCTAAACACACAATATAATGGCGAACAAAGCAACAACACACTCAACAACACTCTCAACAACACACTCAACAACACACTCAACAACACACTCAACAACTCTCTCAACAACACACTCAACAACACACTCAACAACACACTCAACAACACACTCAACAACACTCTCAACAACACACTCAACAACACACTCAACAACTCTCTCAACAACACACTCAACAACACACTCAACAACACACTCAACAACACTCTCAACAACACACTCAACAACACACTCAACAACACACTCAACAACACACTCAACAACACACTCAACAACACTCTCAACAACACTCTCAACAACACTCTCAACAACACACTTCAACAACAACACACTCAACAACACTCTCAACAACACACTCAACAACACACTCAACAACACACTCAACAACACTCTCAACAACACTCACACACAACACACTCAACAACACACTCAACAACACACTCAACAACACACTCAACAACACTCTCAACAACACACTCAACAACACACTCAACAACACACTCAACAACACACTCAACAACACACTCAACAACACACACTCAACAACAACACACTCAACAACAACTCAACACTCTCAACAACACTCTCAACAACACACTCAACAACACACTCAACAACACACTCAACAACACACTCAACAACACACTCAACAACACTCTCAACAACACACTCAACAACACACTCAACACAACAAACACTCAACAACACACTCAACAACACACTCAACAACACTCTCAACAACACACTAACACTCAACAACACTCTCAACAACACACTCAACAACACACTCAACAACACACTCAACAACACACTCAACAACACTCTCAACAACACACTCAACAACACACTCAACAACACACTCAACAACACACTCTGTATTTGCAGTAAACGACTTTAAAATCTTCTTCAAAAGCTTCGTCTCATAAACGTCGTCGTCGTGGAAACTGACGCTCGTTATTCTCAGTGATGTCGTGTTAATGAGTCTGTGATCAACAGAGTTTCCTCATGAGTCATGAAGTGTCATGATGACGCACACACACACACTCACACACACACACACACACACACACACACACACACACACACACACACACACACACACACACACACACACACACACACACACACACACTCAGCTGCTCAGATGCACGTCAGCCTCACTAGTCATGTTGAGATGTTACATCAGTTCCATTAACATCAATATTGATCATCAACTAACACACACTAGTTACTTATTCAAATAGTAATATGTTGTCATCACTAAACGAATGATGTGTATTTATTAAAACAACATCATTTTATCATGAATATGTTAATATTTTACCATATTCACTGACTCTTGAGATCATGTGATCAATACTCTTGAAGTCATGTGATCAATACTCTTGAAGTCATGTGATCAATACTCTTGAAGTCATGTGATCAATTCTCTTGAAGTCATGTGATCAATACTCTTGAAGTCATGTGATCAATACTCTTGAAGTCATGTGATCAATACTCTTGAAGTCATGTGATCAATACTCTTGAAGTCATGTGATCAATACTCTTGAAGTCATGTGATCAATACTCTTGAAGTCATGTGATCAATACTCTTGAAGTCATGTGATCAATACTCTTGAAGTCATGTGATCAATACTCTTGAAGTCATGTGATCAATACTCTTGAAGTCATGTGATCAATACTCTTGAAGTCATGTGATCAATACTCTTGAAGTCATGTGATCAATACTCTTGAAGTCACGTGATCAATACTCTTGAAGTCATGTGATCAATACTCTTGAAGTCATGTGATCAATACTCTTGAAGTCATGTGATCAATACTCTTGAAGTCATGTGATCAATACTCTTGAAGTCATGTGATCAATACTCTTGAAGTCATGTGATCAATACTCTTGAAGTCATGTGATCAATACTCTTAAGTCATTATTTGAAGTCATGTGATCAATACTCTTGAAGTCATGTGATCAATACTCTTGAAGTCATGTGATCAATACTCTTGAAGTCATGTGATCAATACTCTTGAAGTCATGTGATCAATACTCTTGAAGTCATGTGATCAATACTCTTGAAGTCATGTGATCAATACTCTTGAAGTCATGTGATCAATACTCTTGAAGTCATGTGATCAATACTCTTGAAGTCATGTGATGAGTACTCTTGAAGTCCTGTGATCAATACTCTTGAAGTCCTGTGATCAATACTCTTGAAGTCATGTGATCAATACTCTTGAAGTCATGTGATCAATACTCTTGAAGTCATGTGATCAATACTCTTGAAGTCATGTGATCAATACTCCTGAAGTCACATGATCAATACTCTTGAGGTCATGTGATCAATACTCTTGAAATCATGTGATCAATACTCTTGAAGTCACGTGATCAATACTCTTGAAGTCATGTGATCAATACTCTTGAAGTCATGTGATCAATGCTCTTGAAGTCATGTGATCAATACTCTTGAAGTCATGTGATCAATACTCTTGAAGTCATGTGATCAATACTGTTGAAGTCATGTGATCAATGCTCTTGAAGTCATGTGATCAATACTCTGTGGTTGATCACGACGTGATGGTTTTGTTCTGCTGGGTCGTTCATCACGACCTGATGGTTCTTAAGGTTCTGCTGGAGTCGTTCATCACGACCTGATGGTTCTTAAGGTTCTGCTGGAGTCGTTCATCACGACCTGATGGTTCTTAAGGTTCTGCTGGAGTCTTTCATCACGACCTGATGGTTCTTAAGGTTCTGCTGGAGTCGTTCATCACGACCTGATGGTTCTTAAGGTTCTGCTGGAGTCTTTCATCACGACCTGATGGTTCTTAAGGTTCTGCTGGAGTCTTTCATCACGACCTGATGGTTCTTAAGGTTCTGCTGGAGTCTTTCATCACGACCTGATGGTTCTTAAGGTTCTGCTGGAGTCTTTCATCACGACCTGATGGTTCTTAAGGTTCTGCTGGAGTCTTTCATCACGACCTGATGGTTCTTAAGGTTCTGCTGGAGTCTTTCATCACGACCTGATGGTTCTTAAGGTTCTGCTGGAGTCTTTCATCACGACCTGATGGTTCTTAAGGTTCTGCTGGAGTCTTTCATCACGACCTGATGGTTCTTAAGGTTCTGCTGGAGTCTTTCATCACGACCTGATGGTTCTTAAGGTTCTGCTGGAGTCTTTCATCACGACCTGATGGTTCTTAAGGTTCTGCTGGAGTCTTTCATCACGACCTGATGGTTCTTAAGGTTCTGCTGGAGTCTTTCATCACGACCTGATGGTTCTTAAGGTTCTGCTGGAGTCTTTCATCACGACCTGATGGTTCTTAAGGTTCTGCTGGAGTCTTTCATCACGACCTGATGGTTCTTAAGGTTCTGCTGGAGTCTTTCATCACGACCTGATGGTTCTTAAGGTTCTGCTGGAGTCTTTCATCACGACCTGATGGTTCTTAAGGTTCTGCTGGAGTCTTTCATCACGACCTGATGGTTCTTAAGGTTCTGCTGGAGTCTTTCATCACGACCTGATGGTTCTTAAGGTTCTGCTGGAGTCTTTCATCACGACCTGATGGTTCTTAAGGTTCTGCTGGAGTCTTTCATCACGACCTGATGGTTCTTAAGGTTCTGCTGGAGTCTTTCATCACGACCTGATGGTTCTTAAGGTTCTGCTGGAGTCTTTCATCACGACCTGATGGTTCTTAAGGTTCTGCTGGAGTCGTTCATCACGACCTGATGGTTCTTAAGGTTCTGCTGGAGTCTTTCATCACGACCTGATGGTTCTTAAGGTTCTGCTGGAGTCTTTCATCACGACCTGATGGTTCTTAAGGTTCTGCTGGAGTCGTTCATCACGACCTGATGGTTCTTAAGGTTCTGCTGGAGTCTTTCATCACGACCTGATGGTTCTTAAGGTTCTGCTGGAGTCTTTCATCACGACCTGATGGTTCTTAAGGTTCTGCTGGAGTCGTTCATCACGACCTGATGGTTCTTAAGGTTCTGCTGGAGTCTTTCATCACGACCTGATGGTTCTTAAGGTTCTGCTGGAGTCGTTCATCACGACCTGATGGTTTCTTAAGTGTTCTGCTGGAGTCTTTCATCACGACCTGATGGTTCTTAAGGTTCTGCTGGAGTCTTTCATCACGACCTGATGGTTCTTAAGGTTCTGCTGGAGTCTTTCATCACGACCTGATGGTTCTTAAGGTTCTGCTGGAGTCGTTCATCACGACCTGATGGTTCTTAAGGTTCTGCTGGAGTCATTTCATCACGACCTGATGGTTCTTAAGGTTCTGCTGGAGTCTTTCATCACGACCTGATGGTTCTTAAGTGTTCTGCTGGAGTCATTTCATCACGACCTGATGTGTTCTTAAGGTTCTGCTGGAGTCTTTCATCACGACCTGATGGTTCTTAAGGTTCTGCTGGAGTCTTTCATCACGACCTGATGGTTCTTAAGGTTCTGCTGGAGTCTTTCATCACGACCTGATGGTTCTTAAGGTTCTGCTGGAGTCTTTCATCACGACCTGATGGTTCTTAAGGTTCTGCTGGAGTCTTTCATCACGACCTGATGGTTCTTAAGGTTCTGCTGGAGTCTTTCATCACGACCTGATGGTTCTTAAGGTTCTGCTGGAGTCGTTCATCACGACCTGATGGTTCTTAAGGTTCTGCTGGAGTCTTTCATCACGACCTGATGGTTCTTAAGGTTCTGCTGGAGTCTTTCATCACGACCTGATGGTTCTTAAGGTTCTGCTGGAGTCGTTCATCACGACCTGATGGTTCTTAAGGTTCTGCTGGAGTCGTTCATCACGACCTGATGGTTCTTAAGGTTCTGCTGGAGTCGTTCATCACGACCTGATGGTTCTTAAGGTTCTGCTGGAGTCGTTCATCACGACCTGATGGTTCTTAAGGTTCTGCTGGAGTCGTTCATCACGAC
>JACEEU010000871.1:25675931-25720931 GCA_016630915.1 Callionymus lyra | reverse complement strand
ACACAACACACACTGATCTTCTCTCACACAACACACACAACACACACTATCTTCTCACAACACACAACACACACTGATCTTCTCTCACCACACAACACACACTGATCTTCTCTCACCACACACAACACACACTGATCTTCTCTCACCACACAACACACACTGATCTTCTCTCACTACACAACACACACTGATCTTCTCTCACCACACAACACACACAACACACACTGATCTTCTCTCACCACACAACACACACAACACACACTGATCTTCTCTCACTACACAAACACACACTGATCTTCTCTCACCACACAACACACACAACACACACTGATCTTCTCTCACTACACAACACACACTGATCTTCTCTCACCACACAACACACACAACACACACTGATCTTCTCTCACCACACAACACACACAACACACCGCTTCTATTCCTGGAGATGATGCAGCAGCAGGTCCTGGAGACGAGATCCTCCCACGACATGTTGGTGTCTTTGATGAGGCTGGACTTCAAGGCTTGAATCCTCTTCAGATCCACTCAACGGTTCCTGCTTCGGCGTCTCTGCTGCTCAGGAACCAAGAGTTGCAGGTTCAACTCCAGCGAACGAGAATCTGCTCACGGATCAGTTTGACTCGAGGGCAGCGTCTCAGGGTCACGGGTTCAGATCCAGATCTGCTGCAAACTTGTATCTTCTCTGCCGTGCTTTGATCTGAGCTCCAGCTGAAGTTGTCCTCAGCGTCCTGCCCTAACTAGCTGGGAAATACTGGAGCATGAAAACCTTCTTGGAAGACTTTTATAAAACAACAGAATAATGAACAGATTTAAAATCATGGTAACGAATAAACAAGTCATGTTCTACCATCTGGATACAGGCATTTTTTGAAGGATTTGTTGAGGCAGACGCAGCCGAATGAAAACAATCAGAATAAGATAAAGTTAAATAACCAGTTTTATCTTTGTGTAGTTTTATGCTTTAAAAAGGAAGAAAAACAAACACTTTATAGTTGAAATGAGCTGCTTGGCAGAAGTCTGCCGTGACAATGTCCACTGAACGTGTCGTGTTGTCGTCACACGTGTGTCACATGTCATCAGTCTCTGTTGATGTGTGTGTTGTTGTGTTGATGTGTGTGTTGATGTGTGTGTTGTTGTGTTGATGTGTGTGTTGATGTGTGTGTTGTTGTGTTGATGTGTGTGTTGTTGTGTTGTTGTGAGTGTTGATGTGTATGTTGTTGTGTTGATGTGTGTGTTGATGTGTGTGTTGTTGTGTTGATGTGTATGTTGATGTGTGTGTTGTTGTGTTGATGTGTGTGTTGATGTGTGTGTTGTTGTGTTGATGTGTGTGTTGATGTGTGTGTTGTTGTGTTGATGTGTATGTTGATGTGTGTGTTGTTGTGTTGATGTGTGTGTTGATGTGTGTGTTGTTGTGTTGATGTGTATGTTGATGTGAGTGTTGTTGTGTTGATGTGTGTGTTGATGTGTGTGTTGTTGTGTTGATGTGTATGTTGATGTGTGTGTTGTTGTGTTGATGTGTGTGTTGATGTGTGTGTTGTTGTGTTGATGTGTATGTTGATGTGAGTGTTGTTGTGTTGATGTGTGTGTTGATGTGAGTGTTGATGTGTGTGTTGATGTGTGTGTTGATGTGAGTGTTGATGTGTGTGTTGTTGTGTTGTTGTGAGTGTTGATGTGTGTGTTGTTGTGTTGATGTGTGTGTTGATGTGTGTGTTGATGTGTGTGTTGTTGTGTTGTTGTGAGTGTTGATGTGAGTGTTGTTGTGTTGATGTGTGTGTTGATGTGAGTGTTGATGTGTGTGTTGTTGTGTTGTTGTGAGTGTTGATGTGTGTGTTGTTGTGTTGATGTGTGTGTTGATGTGAGTGTTGATGTGTGTTTTGATGTGTGTGTTGTTGTGTTGATGTGTGTGTTGATGTGTGTGTTGATGTGAGTGTTGATGTGTGTGTTGATGTGAGTGTTGTTGTGTTGATGTGAGTGTTGATGTGAGTGTTGTTGTGTTGATGTGAGTGGTGATGTGAGTGTTGTTGTGTTGATGTGAGTGTTGTTGTGTTGATGTGTGTGTTGATGTGAGTGTTGATGTGTGTTTTGATGTGTGTGTTGTTGTGTGTGTTGATGTGTGTGTTGATGTGAGTGTTGATGTGTGTGTTGATGTGAGTGTTGTTGTGTTGATGTGTGTGTTGATGTGAGTGTTGTTGTGTTGATGTGAGTGTTGATGTGAGTGTTGTTGTGTTGATGTGAGTGTTGTTGTGTTGATGTGTGTGTTGTTGTGTTGTTGTGAGTGTTGATGTGAGTGTTGTTGTGTTGATGTGAGTGTTGATGTGTGTGTTGTTGTGTTGTTGTGAGTGTTGATGTGTGTGTTGTTGTGTTGATGTGTGTGTTGATGTGTGTGTTGTTGTGAGTGTTGATGTGACTGTTGTTGTGTTGATGTGAGTGTTGATGTGTGTGTTGTTGTGAGTGTTGATGTGTGTGTTGTTGTGTTGATGTGTGTGTTGATGTGTGTGTTGTTGTGTGTGTTGTTGTGTGTGTTGTTGTGTTGTTGTGAGTGTTGATGTGAGTGTTGTTGTGTTGTTGTTGTGTTGATGTGTGTGTTGTTGTGTTGATGTGTGTGTTGATGTGTGTGTTGATGTGAGTGTTGATGTGTGTGTTGATGTGAGTGTTGTTGTGTTGATGTGAGTGTTGATGTGAGTGTTGTTGTGTTGATGTGAGTGTTGATGTGAGTGTTGTTGTGTGTTGATGTGAGTGTTGATGTGTGTGTTGTTGTGTTGTTGTGAGTGTTGATGTGTGTGTTGTTGTGTTGATGTGTGTGTTGATGTGTGTGTTGTTGTGTGTGTTGTTGTGTGTTGTTGTGTTGTTGTGAGTGTTGATGTGAGTGTTGTTGTGTTTGTTGATGTGTGTGTTGTTGTGTTGTTGTGAGTGTTGATGTGTGTGTTGTTGTGTTGATGTGAGTGTTGATGTGTGTGTTGTTGTGTGTGTTGATGTGTGTGTTGTTGTGTTGATGTGTGTGTTGATGTATGTGTTGTTGTGTGTGTTGTTGTGAGTGTTGTTGTGTTGATGTGAGTGTTGATGTGTGTGTTGTTCTGTTGTTGTGAGTGTTGATGTGTGTGTTGTTGTGTTGATGTGTGTGTTGATGTGTGTGTTGTTGTGTGTGTTGATGTGTGTGTTGATGTGTGTGTTGTTGTGTTGATGTGTGTGTTGTTGTGTGTGTTGATGTGTGTGTTGTTGTGTTGTTGTGAGTGTTGATGTGTGTGTTGTTGTGTTGATGTGAGTGTTGATGTGTGTGTTGTTGTGTTGATGTGTGTGTTGATGTGTGTGTTGTTGTGTTGATGTGTATGTTGATGTGAGTGTTGTTGTGTGTGTTGTTGTGTTGTTGTGTGTGTTGATGTGTGTGTTGTTGTGTTGATGTGTGTGTTGTTGTGTGTGTTGTGTGTGTGTGTTGTTGTGTTGTTGTGTTGTTGTGAGTGACATCATCAGACGATCCAAGAGCACGAACACGAACTGGACCTGAAACACGAGACTCGAGGGTTTGATCCACGATCGTCTCTGAATATAATGATTAACTTGATATCAAGTCTGTGAAGCTTCTGTTGATTTGATTGAAAAACACGACGACATCATCGTCTCTGATCTTCTGAACCTCGTTCTTCACGAATGAAATCACTGTTTCTTGGATGTTGAAGAGAAGTTTATCAACGACACATGAAACACTGTTTGCATCTGGACTCGTCATGTTTCTTAAGTAATTATTCATATTTATAGTGTTTATTACTCACCAGTGACTCAATATCATCACCTGCTCGTCATCGAACTGATGCTTCTGATGCTTTTTCTTCCACTTCTCACCCAAACATGTGAACTTGACGTCAATCAACCGAAGGTCGTGGCTCGACCTTCTCGTCACGTCGAAGCTTCTGATCAGTTGACGGATCAATACTGTTGTCGTCATCACTACTGACCTGATGAAGCTCTTCGCTCTCACAATACAATCTTCAACCTCATGTCAATCATCTCTGACGAGTGTGAGTCCAGGATGAGTGACAGATGGAGAGAAAACAGTCAAACTTTATTGATCACCTGCTCCTGGTCAAATCAATAACTTGATGATTAGAAGTTTCTTGATCTGTTGCTGCTTCAATCACTTTCTATTATTCAATCCATCAATCACTGGACGTGACTTCAGTAGCTACCAGTAACTACCAGTAACTACCAGTAACTACCAGTAACTACCAGTAACTACCAATAACTACCAGTAACTACCAGTAACTACCAGTAACTACCAGTAACTACCAGTAACTACCAGTAACTACCAGTAACTACCAGTAACTACCAATAACTACCAGTAACTACCAGTAACTACCAGTAACTACCAGTAACTACCAGTAACTACCAGTAACTACCAGTAACTACCAGTAACTACCAGTAACTACCAATAACTACCAGTAACTACCAGTAACTACCAATCACTACCAGTAACTACCAGTAACTACCAATCACTACCAGTAACTACCAGTCTACCAATCACTACCAGTAACTACCAGTAACTACCAATCACTACCAGTAACTACCAGTAACTACCAGTAACTACCAATAACTACCAGTAACTACCAGTAACTACCAGTAACTACCAATAACTACCAGTAACTACCAGTAACTACCAGTAACTACCAATAACTACCAGTAACTACCAGTAACTACCAGTAACTACCAGTAACTACCAATAACTACCAGTAACTACCAGTAACTACCAATCACTACCAGTAACTACCAGTAACTACCAGTAACTACCAACCACTACCAGTAACTACCAGTAACTACCAATAACTACCAGTAACTACCAGTAACTACCAAATCACTACCAGTAACTACCAGTAACTACCAGTAACTACCAGTAACTACCAGTAACTACCAGTAACTACCAATCACTACCAGTAACTACCAATCACTACCAGTAACTACCAGTAACTACCAGTAACTACCAGTAACTACCAGTAACTACCAGTAACTACCAGTAACTACCAGTAACTACCAGTAACTACCAGTAACTACCAGTAACTACCAGTAACTACCAGTAACTACCAATAACTACCAGTAACTACCAGTAACTACCAGTAACTACCAGTAACTACCAGTAACTACCAATAACTACCAGTAACTACCAGTAACTACCAATCACTACCAGTAACTACCAGTAACTACCAATCACTACCAGTAACTACCAGTAACTACCAATCACTACCAGTAACTACCAGTAACTACCAGTAACTACCAATAACTACCAGTAACTACCAGTAACTACCAGTAACTACCAATAACTACCAGTAACTACCAGTAACTACCAGTAACTACCAATAACTACCAGTAACTACCAGTAACTACCAGTAACTACCAGTAACTACCAATCACTACCAGTAACTACCAGTAACTACCAATCACTACCAGTAACTACCAGTAACTACCAGTAACTACCAATCACTACCAGTAACTACCAGTAACTACCAATCACTACCAGTAACTACCAGTAACTACCAATCACTACCAGTAACTACCAATCACTACCAGTAACTACCAGTAACTACCAGTAACTACCAATCACTACCAGTAACTACCAATCACTACCAGTAACTACCAGTAACTACCAGTAACTACCAGTAACTACCAGTAACTACCAGTAACTACCAGTAACTACCAGTAACTACCAATCACTACCAGTAACTACCAATCACTACCAGTAACTAACAGTAACTACCAGTAACTACCAGTAACAACCAGTAACTACCAGTAACTACCAGTAACTACCAGTAACTACAGTAACTACCAGTAACAACCAGTAACTACCAGTAACTACCAATAACTACCAGTAACTACCAGTAACTACCAGTAACTACCAGTAACTACCAATAACTACCAGTAACTACCAATAACTACCAGTAACTACAGTAACTACCAGTAACAACCAGTAACTACCAGTAACTACCAGTAACTACCAGTAACTACCAGTAACTACCAGTAACTACCAATAACTACCAGTAACTACCAGTAACTACCAGTAACTACAGTAACTACCAGTAACAACCAGTAACTACCAGTAACTACCAGTAACTACCAGTAACTACCAGTAACTACCAGTAACTACCAGTAACTACCAGTAACTACCAGTAACTACCAGTAACTACCAGTAACTACCAGTAACAGATGCTTCAGTGGTGACTCTCGTGCTTCAGGATCTGAAGTTAAACAAAAGTGACTTCAATAGAAAACAAAATATACGACAAAGATAGAAAAGATTAGATAAAAATAGATAAAAGATATTAAATTAATGTTGAATATGTTATAATTAATGAATAAGAAAAATATGACATTATTGATATTTGACTGAAGAATTCCTTGAGGTTAAAAAAATAAGATGCATTTCAAACAACATGAATGATAATAAAACAAATATAATAAAACTTTACATTGACATGTAACTGATGGAGAACAAAGTTCAAACAAAGTTCAAACAAAGTTCAAACAAAGTTCAAACAAAGTTCAAACAAAGTTCAAACAAAGTTCAAACAAAGTTCAAACAAAGTTCAAACAAAGTTCAAACAAGGTTCAAACAAAGTTCAAACAAAGTTCAAACAAAGTTCAAACAAAGTTCAAACAAGGTTCAAACAAAGTTCAAACAAAGTTCAAACAAAGTTCAAACAAAGTTCAAACAAAGTTCAAAGGTCCTCGAGAAACGACATGAGTTCAAACTCAAGTGTTGATTCACTGACAGGTTCGTTGAGCGACTCGTCCTCAGATCTGGACTCAAAACAACTTAAGGACCACGAGCCTCGCGTTCGTCCAGACAAACACTGACCAGGGAGTGATTTGAGCTTTTAATTGAGGAACGTTGTGATTAAAGACTCGTGAAGGAGAGACAACAACCGTCTGACTTCTGTTTTATTTCGATTGTTGATGTTGTTTGTCATGTTCGAAGGTGTTCGTTTGCAGCTGTTGACGTTTTTAAACAGGCAACGTCAGGGACAGCTTCACTCTGACAGGCGTCTGATTGGTCAGCAGAGGCGGGTGTGTAGTGAAAAATAAGAAATAAAACTAATGAAACCAACACACGGAAGTACAGTGTTGTGTAGAACAGTGTTGTGTAGAACAGTGTTGTGTAGAACAGTGTTGTGTAGTACAGTGTTGTGTAGAACAGTGTTGTGTAGAACAGTGTTGTGTAGAACAGTGTTGTGTAGAACAGTGTTGTGTAGAACAGTGTAGTGTAGAACAGTGTAGTGTAGAACAGTGTTGTGTAGAACAGTGTTGTGTAGAACAGTGTTGTGTAGAACAGTGTAGTGTAGAACAGTGTAGTGTAGAACAGTGAAGTGTAGAACAGTGTTGTGTAGAACAGTGTTGTGTAGAACAGTGTTGTGTAGAACAGTGTAGTGTAGAACAGTGTTGTGTAGAACAGTGTTGTGTAGAACAGTGTAGTGTAGAACAGTGTTGTGTAGAACAGTGTTGTGTAGAACAGTGTTGTGTAGAACAGTGTAGTGTAGAACAGTGTTGTGTAGAACAGTGTTAAGTGTAGAACAGTGAAGTGAGACAGTGTTGTGTAGAACAGTGTAGTGTAGAACAGTGTTGTGTAGAACAGTGTAGTGTAGAACAGTGTAGTGTAGAACAGTGTTGTGTAGAACAGTGTTGTGTAGAACAGTGTAGTGTAGAACAGTGTAGTGTAGAACAGTGAAGTGTAGAACAGTGTTGTGTAGAACAGTGTTGTGTAGAACAGTGTAGTGTAGAACAGTGTAGTGTAGAACAGTGTTGTGTAGAACAGTGTTGTGTAGAACAGTGTAGTGTAGAACAGTGTTGTGTAGAACAGTGTTGTGTCAGAACAGTGTTGTGTAGAACAGTGTAGTGTAGAACAGTGTTGTGTAGAACAGTGTAGTGTAGAACAGTGTTGTGTAGAACAGTGTTGTGTAGAACAGTGTAGTGTAGTGTAGAACAGTGTTGTGTAGAACAGTGTAGTGTAGAACAGTGTAGTGTAGAACAGTGTTGTGTAGAACAGTGTTGTGTAGAACAGTGTAGTGTAGAACAGTGTTGAGTGTAGAACAGTGTTGTGTAGAACAGTGTTGTGTAGAACAGTGTTGTGTAGAACAGTGTTGTGTAGAACAGTGTAGTGTAGAACAGTGTTGTGTAGAACAGTGTTGTGTAGAACAGTGTTAGTGTAGAACAGTGTAGTGTAAAACAGTGAACTGTGTAGAACAGTGTTGTGTAGAACAGTGTTGTGTAGAACAGTGTTGTGTAGAACAGTGTTGTGTAGAACAGTGTAGTGTAGAACAGTGTTGTGTAGAACAGTGTTGTGTAGAACAGTGTTGTGTAGAACAGTGTTGTGTAGAACAGTGTTGTGTGTGTCAGAACAGTGTAGAACAGTGTTGTGTAGAACAGTGTAGTGTAGAACAGTGTTGTGTAGAACAGTGTTGTGTAGAACAGTGTTGTGTAGAACAGTGTAGTGTAGAACAGTGTTGTGTAGAACAGTGTTGTGTAGAACAGTGTAGTGTAGAACAGTGTTGTGTAGAACAGTGTTGTGTAGAACAGTGTAGTGTAGAACAGTGTTAGTGTAGAACATTGTGTAGAACAGTGTTGTGTAGAACAGTGTTGTGTAGAACAGTGTAGTGTAGAACAGTGTTTCGTGTAGAAACAGTGGGTGTAGAACAGTGTTGTGTAGAACAGTGTAGTGTAGAACAGTGAGTGTTGTGTAGAACAGTGTTGTGTAGAACAGTGTAGTGTAGAACAGTGTTGTGTTAGAACCAGTGTAGTAAAACAGTGTTAGTGTAGAACAGTGTGTAGAACAGTGTAGTGTAGAACAGTGTTGTGTAGAACAGTGTTGTGTAGAACAGTGTTGTGTAGAACAGTGTTGTGTAGAACAGTGTTGTGTAGAACAGTGTAGTGTAGAACAGTGTTGTGTAGAACAGTGTAGTGTAGAACAGTGTTGTGTAGAACAGTGTAGTGTAGAACAGTGTTGTGTAGAACAGTGTTGTGTAGAACAGTGTAGTGTAGAACAGTGTTGTGTAGAACAGTGTTGTGTAGAACAGTGTTGTGTAGAACAGTGTTGTGTAGAACAGTGTTGTGTAGAACAGTGTTGTGTAGAACAGTGTAGTGTAGAACAGTGTTGTGTAGAACAGTGTTGTGTAGAACAGTGTTGTGTAGAACAGTGTTGTGTAGAACAGTGTTGTGTAGAACAGTGTTGTGTAGAACAGTGTTGTGTAGAACAGTGTTGTGTAGAACAGTGTTGTGTAGAACAGTGTTGTGTAGAACAGTGTTGTGTAGAACAGTGTTGTGTAGAACAGTGTTGTGTAGAACAGTGTTGTGTAGAACAGTGTTGTGTAGAACAGTGTTGTGTAGAACAGTGTAGTGTAGAACAGTGTTGGTGTAGAACAGTGTAGTGTAGAACAGTGTAGTGTAGAACAGTGTTGTGTAGAACAGTGTTGTGTAGAACAGTGTAGTGTAGAACAGTGTTGTGTAGAACAGTGTAGTGTAGAACAGTGTAGTGTAGAACAGTGTTGTGTAGAACAGTGTAGTGTAGAACAGTGTTGTGTAGAACAGTGTTGTGTAGACAGGTGTAGAACAGTGTAGTGTAGAACAGTGTAGTGTGTAGAACAGTGTTGTGTAGAACAGTGTTGTGTAGAACAGTGTTGTGTAGAACAGGTGTAGAACAGTGTAGTGTAGAACAGTGTTGTGTAGAACAGTGTTGTGTAGAACAGTGTTGTGTAGAACAGTGTAGTGTAGAACAGTGTTGTGTAGAACAGTGTTGTGTAGAACAGTGTTGTGTAGAACAGTGTTGTGTAGAACAGTGTTGTGTAGAACAGTGTAGTGTAGAACAGTGTTGTGTAGAACAGTGTTGTGTAGAACAGTGTTGTGTAGAACAGTGTAGTGTAGAACAGTGTAGTGTAGAACAGTGTAGTGTAGAACAGTGTAGTGTAGAACAGTGTTGTGTAGAACAGTGTTGTGTAGAACAGTGTTGTGTAGAACAGTGTTGTGTAGAACAGTGTTGTGTAGAACAGTGTAGTGTAGAACAGTGTAGTGTAGAACAGTGTTGTGTAGAACAGTGTTGTGTAGAACAGTGTTGTGTAGAACAGTGTTGTGTAGAACAGTGTTGTGTAGAACAGTGTTGTGTAGAACAGTGAGGCAGAACAGTGTTGTGTAGAACAGTGTAGTGTAGAACAGTGTAGTGTAGAACAGTGTTGTGTAGAACAGTGTTGTGTAGAACAGTGTAGTGTAGAACAGTGTTGTGTAGAACAGTGTAGTGTAGAACAGTGTAGTGTAGAACAGTGTTGTGTAGAACAGACAGTTGTGTAGAACAGTGTTGTGTAGAACAGTGTTGTGTAGAACAGTGTTGTGTAGAACAGTGTTGTGTAGAACAGTGTTGTGTAGAACAGTGTTGTGTAGAACAGTGTAGTGTAGAACAGTGTAGTGTAGAACAGTGTAGTGTAGAACAGTGTTGTGTAGAACAGTGTAGTGTAGAACAGTGTTGTGTAGAACAGTGTAGTGTAGAACAGTGTAGTGTAGAACAGTACAGTAGAACAGTGTAGTGTAGAACAGTGTAGTGTAGAACAGTGTATGTGTAGAACAGTGTTGTGTAGAACAGTGTAGTGTAGAACAGTGTGCACTGTAGAACAGTGTAGTGTAGAACAGTGTAGAACAGTGTAGTGTAGAACAGTGTAGTGTAGAACAGTGTAGTGTAGAACAGTGTTGTGTAGAACAGTGTTGTGTAGAACAGTGTTGTGTAGAACAGTGTTGTGTAGAACAGTGTAGAACAGTGTTGTGTAGAACAGTGTAGTGTAGAACAGTGTAGTGTAGAACAGTGTAGTGTAGAACAGTGTAGTGTAGAACAGTGTTGTGTAGAACAGTGTAGTGTAGAACAGTGTTGTGTAGAACAGTGTTGTGTAGAACAGTGTAGTGTAGAACAGTGTAGTGTAGAACAGTGTAGTGTAGAACAGTGTAGTGTAGAACAGTGTAGTGTAGAACAGTGTAGTGTAGAACAGTGTAGTGTAGAACAGTGTAGTGTAGAACAGTGTAGTGTAGAACAGTGTTGTGTAGAACAGTGTTGTGTAGAACAGTGTTGTGTAGAACAGTGTTGTGTAGGAGGCGAGGGACGCTACAGTTGCTCCCACACAGCTCAGTTCAGATGCATCAGGACTGTTTGTCTGAACTCTCTGAGGAAAAGGACGATGAAAGTCGGGGCAGAAGCTTCAGCTCAGCTCACATCTTTGATAGCAGCTCATATGTACATGTTCACCAACACAGAGGAACACGGTCGATGGATTTCTGTGGCTCTGCTGTAAACCTCACATCAGAGGTAGAAGCTGGAGGAGAGAATGTGTACTTAGGAACTAATACTTCAGATCAGAGAATATTTAACTCTTAATACATAGATTCTCTTAATGTGTGACATATTTGTTGTGTTTTACTACAAATTGTGTTTGTCAAGAGTGTGTTGTTACAAGGATACATAGTGATATACAGAAATACTTGTATTGTGATAGTGTAGTAACAAGTATATATGTGTAGTATTGTCCAGTACTTGACTCTGGTGTTGTGATAGTGTAGTAACAAGTATATATGTGTAGTATTGTCCAGTACTTGACTCTGGTGTTGTGATAGTGTAGTAACAAGTATATATGTGTAGTATTGTCCAGTACTTGACTCTGGTGTTGTGATAGTGTAGTAACAAGTATATATGTGTAGTATTGTCCAGTACTTGACTCTGGTGTTGTGATAGTGTAGTAACAAGTATATATGTGTAGTATTGTCCAGTACTTGACTCTGGTGTTGTGATAGTGTAGAAACAAGTATATATGTGTAGTATTGTCCAGTACTTGACTCTGGTGTTGTGATAGTGTAGAAACAAGTATATATGTGTAGTATTGTCCAGTACTTGACTCTGGTGTTGTGATAGTGTAGTAACAAGTATATATGTGTAGTATTGTCCAGTACTTGACTCTGGTGTTGTGATAGTGTAGTAACAAGTATATATATGTGTAGTATTGTCCAGTACTTGACTCTGGTGTTGTGATAGTGTAGTAACAAGTATATATGTGTAGTATTGTCCAGTACTTGACTCTGGTGTTGTGATAGTGTAGTAACAAGTATATATATGTGTAGTATTGTCCAGTACTTGACTCTGGTGTTTTGATAGTGTAGTAACAAGTATACATGTGTAGTATTGTCCAGTACTTGACTCTGGTGTTGTGATAGTGTAGTAACAAGTATATATGTGTAGTATTGTCCAGTACTTGACTCTGGTGTTGTAGTATTTACAGACCACATGACTCTTGATGAAGTCGTAACTACTTTCATTTGTTTTCAAACCAAAATATGTCCAAACATCAGCCTCAAAAGAGTCACTGTATCCTCTCGTCCTCAGTCATCATTCTAGCTGTGGATGATGTAACGACTGCTGCCATCTAGAGGCCAGTAGTCTAATTGCATATGAAGCACAAAATAAAATATGATTTCAAAGCTAGAAAAAAACTTTATTGAAAACAGTGTTTTGTTGAACAAAAGTCACAATATTGTGTCATTATTTTCTCACACCTTCGATGCAACAAGATAATGTTCTTCTGGACCATGAGATGAATCACTTCTTCTTCACGTGTTGACGTGAGATGTTCGTGTCGACGATTCAATCCTTTCTTCATTTGTGCCCCAACAATATTAGCATCTTTATGAGCTGCTGGGTCTGTCCTGTGTCTTCCTCCCAGATGGTCTCACAAATCTTAGGTCAGTGTAGAGTTTTGAACGTTTAACAAAAGTCAAATCAACACATGATTGATCACATGGTTGTTGAATCTGTGATCCGCCCTCGATGAGTCGTCTCTGTTTATATCTTCATGTTATATTTATATGTTCATGTTTTAGTGTTTACTCCTTTAATGATACTTCACCTTCAAACCCATGTGTTCTCCATCATCAACTCGTTGAAACCAGAGAAACATGTTTCAGGATTTTCAACACGTATGACACATGTGACCCTGAACACGTGAACATGTTGTGATGAATGTTTGTGTTTCAATGTCGAGGCTAAAATCAATAACTTAACAATATAAAGAGTAAAAACCTTCAGTTGTGACATCGAAGCATGTTTTATATACAGTTTAACACACGTTTAAAAACATTAGAAACATTAGAAACATTAGAAACATTAGAAACATTAGAAACATTAAAAACATTAAAAACATTAGAAACATTAGAAACATTAGAAACATTAGAAACATTAGAAACATTAGAAACATTAGAAACATTAGAAACATTAAAAACATTAAAAACATTAGAAACATTAGAAACATTAGAAACATTAGAAATATTAGAAACATTAGAAACATTAGAAACATTAGAAACATTAGAAACATTAGAAACATTAGAAACATTAGAAACATTAAAAACATTAGAAACATTAGAAACATTAGAAACATTAGAAACATTAGAAACATTAGAAACATTAGAAACATTAGAAACATTAGAAACATTAAAAACATTAAAAACATTAGAAACATTAGAAACATTAGAAACATTAGAAACATTAGAAATATTAGAAACATTAGAAACATTAGAAACATTAGAAACATTAGAAACATTAGAAACATTAAAAACATTAAAAACATTAGAAACATTAGAAACATTAGAAACATTAGAAACATTAGAAACATTAGAAACATTAGAGAACATTAGAAACATTAGAAGAAGCATTAGAAACATTAGAAACATTAGAAACATTAGAAACATTAGAAACATTAAAACATTATTAGAAACATTAGAAACATTAAGAAACATTAGAAACATTAGAAACATTGGAAACATTAGAAACATTAGAAACATTAGAAACATTAAGAAACATTAAAAACATTAGAAACATTAGAAACATTAGAAACATTAGAGAAACATTAGAAACATTAGAAACATTAAGAAACATTAGAGAACATTAGAAACATTAGAAAGGCATTAGAAACATTAGAAACATTAGAAACATTAAGGAAACATTAGAAACATTAGAAACATTAGAAACATTAGAAACATTAAGAAACATTAGAAACAATAGAAACATTAGAAACATTAGAAACATTAGAAAACATTAGAAACATTAGAAACATTAGAAACATTAGAAACATTAGAAACATTAGAAACATTGAGAAACATTAGGGGAGAACATAAGAAACATTAGAAACATTAGAAACATTAGAAACATTAGAAACATTAGAAACATTAGAAACATTAGAAACATTAGAAACATTAGGAAACATTAGAAACATTAAGAAACATTAGAAACATTAGAAACATTATGAAACATTAGAAACATTAGAAACATTAGAAACATTAAACATTAGAAACATTAGAAACATTAGAAAGCATTAGAAACATTATTAGAAACATTAGAAACATTAGAAACATTAGAAACATTAGAAACATTAGAAACATTAGAAACATTAAAGAACATTAGAAACATTAGAAACATTAGAAAGCATTAGAAACATTAGAAACATTAAAAACATTAGAAACATTAGAAACATTAGAAACATTAGAAACATTAGAAACATTAGAAACATTAGAGAACATTAGAAACATTAGGAAACATTAGAAACATTAAAAACATTAAAAACATTAGAAACATTAGAAACATGTAGAAAACATTAGAAACATTAGAAACATTAGAAACATTAGAAACATTAGAAACATTAGAAACATTAAGAAACATTAGAAACATTAGAAACATTAGGAAACATTAAGAAACATTAAGAAACATTAGAAACATTAAGAAACATTAGAAACATTAGGAAACATTAGAAACATTAGAAACATAAGAAACATTAGAAACATTAGAAACATTAGAAACATTAAAAACATTAGAAACATTAGAAACATTAGAAACATTAGAAACATTAGAAACATTAGAAACATTAGAAACATTAGAAACATTAGAAACATTAAAAACATTAGAAACATTAGAAACATTAGAAACATTAGAAACATTAGAAATATTAGAAACATTAGAAAACACACGTGAACCTCGACCTAAACTTTTACTGCGATAATAAACTTTCACGATCCATAAGAACTCTGATTCGCTCTTAGTTTCACGACTGGATGATTGACAGAATGTGGATGATTGACAGATAAACAAGAGACGTTTGTCCTGAAGCTGTTGTTGTTTGTTCTGACATCATCGTCCTGTCAGGTCAAAGACAGGATGTGATGTCATACGTGATGAAGACAGGATGTGATGTCATACGTGATGAAGACAGGATGTGATGTCATACGTGATGACGACAGGATGTGATGTCATACGTGATGAAGACAGGATGTGATGTCATACATGATGAAGACAGGATGTGATGTCATACGTGATGAAGACAGGATGTGATGTCATACGTGATGACGACAGGATGTGATGTCATACGTGATGAAGACAGGATGTGATGTCATACGTGATGAAGACAGGATGTGATGTCATACATGATGAAGACAGGATGTGATGTCATACGTGATGAAGACAGGATGTGATGTCATACGTGATGAAGACAGGATGTGATGTCATACGTGATGAAGACAGGATGTGATGTCATACGTGATGAAGACAGGATGTGATGTCATACGTGATGAAGACATGATGTGATGTCATACGTGATGATGACAGGATGTGATGTCATACGTGATGAAGACAGGATGTGATGTCATACGTGATGAAGACAGGATGTGATGTCATACGTGATGAAGACAGGATGTGATGTCATACGTGATGAAGACAGGATGTGATGTCATACGTGATGAAGACAGGATGTGATGTCATACGTGATGAAGACAGGATGTGATGTCATACGTGATGAAGACATGATGTGATGTCATACGTGATGATGACAGGATGTGATGTCATACGTGATGAAGACAGGATGTGATGTCATACGTGATGAAGACAGGATGTGATGTCATACGTGATGAAGACAGGATGTGATGTCATACGTGATGAAGACAGGATGTGATGTCATACGTGATGAAGACAGGATGTGATGTCATACGTGATGAAGACAGGATGTGATGTCATACGTGATGAAGACAGGATATGATGTCATACGTGATGACGACAGGATGTGATGTCATACGTGATGAAGACAGGATGTGATGTCATACGTGATGAAGACAGGATGTGATGTCATACGTGATGAAGACAGGATGTGATGTCATACGTGATGAAGACAGGATGTGATGTCATACGTGATGAAGACAGGATGTGATGTCATACGTGATGAAGACAGGATGTGATGTCATACGTGATGACGACAGGATGTGATGTCATACGTGATGAAGACATGATGTGATGTCATACGTGATGAAGACAGGATGTGATGTCATACGTGATGAAGACAGGATGTGATGTCATACGTGATGAAGACAGGATGTGATGTCATACGTGATGAAGACATGATGTGATGTCATACGTGATGAAGACATGATGTGATGTCATACGTGATGAAGACAGGATGTGATGTCATACGTGATGAAGACAGGATGTGATGTCATACGTGATGAAGACAGGATGTGATGTCATACGTGATGAAGACAGGATGTGATGTCATACGTGATGACGACAGGATGTGATGTCATACGTGATGAAGACAGGATGTGATGTCATACATGATGAAGACAGGATGTGATGTCATACGTGATGAAGACAGGATGTGATGTCATACGTGATGAAGACAGGATGTGATGTCATACGTGATGAAGACAGGATGTGATGTCATACGTGATGAAGACAGGATGTGATGTCATACGTGATGAAGACAGGATGTGATGTCATACGTGATGAAGACAGGATGTGATGTCATACGTGATGAAGACAGGATGTGATGTCATACGTGATGAAGACAGGATGTGATGTCATACGTGATGAAGACAGGATGTGATGTCATACGTGATGAAGACAGGATGTGATGTCATACGTGATGAAGACAGGATGTGATGTCATACGTGATGAAGACAGGATGTGATGTCATACGTGATGAAGACAGGATGTGATGTCATACGTGATGAAGACAGGATGTGATGTCATACGTGATGACGACAGGATGTGATGTCATACGTGATGAAGACAGGATGTGATGTCATACATGATGAAGACAGGATGTGATGTCATACGTGATGAAGACAGGATGTGATGTCATACGTGATGAAGACAGGATGTGATGTCATACGTGATGAAGACAGGATGTGATGTCATACGTGATGAAGACAGGATGTGATGTCATACGTGATGAAGACAGGATGTGATGTCATACGTGATGAAGACATGATGTGATGTCATACGTGATGACGACAGGATGTGATGTCATACGTGATGAAGACAGGATGTGATGTCATACGTGATGAAGACATGATGTGATGTCATACGTGATGAAGACAGGATGTGATGTCATACGTGATGAAGACAGGATGTGATGTCATACGTGATGAAGACATGATGTGATGTCATACGTGATGAAGACATGATGTGATGTCATACGTGATGAAGACAGGATGTGATGTCATACATGATGTGTTCAAACATGTCTTCATGTCTCGCAGTAGAAACTGGAAACGAGTGAATCTTCGAACACGTGACTCTGGACTCACAATAGATTTGTTTGGTTCTTCAGGTTCTTCAGGTTCTTCAGGTTCTTCAGGTTTGTCTTCAGGTTTACTTTTGCTTCAGGAACACGTTTGAACTTCAACATCGACGACAAATAAACTTCATTCACATGTTGACGCTTCATGTCCTTGAGAAGTATTTATAGATGTTTTACTTTCACCAGGAACATGAACATCATGAGTTAATATTTACGTCTCAAACCTTCATGTTCCAAATATATCTTTTTTATACCACGATAAATGTTTCTGCTGCTTCCATAACCTTGCCGGAGCCAAGGCCTCGAGCCGGCGTCAGATCTGGTCGTCCCTGAAGATTGAAGAGCTTTAGATGTTTCAACTGTGAAGAGAAGGTTTGAAGAGAGTCAAGGATGATGGAATATTCTCTTGATCGAGAAGATCTTGAAGGTCATGGTTCAGGTCAGAGTTGAACTCTCGTGATCCTAGACGTTCATGTGTTCTCTTGAGTGTGAAGATCCTCTTCTGTGAAGGTCCTCTTCTGAAGTTCTTCGCCACATTTCTGGACTGTGTCTTCTGCTGGTGTGCGTCTCTGTGGTCGTGATGTTGTGTAACATCTCGACACACAGTGTTAACACTCGGATCTTCTCTAACACCACAGAACAGCTGAAGCTCAAGAGCACGTCTGGCTGATCCTGGAGCAGCTGCTCACTGGTGTGTTGTTGTTGTGTTGTTGTTGTGTTGTTGTTGTGTTGTTGGCAGATCACGACAACATGGTCGCACACATGTTGTTGCTGCTGCGGATCAAAGTGCAGACAAATGTTGTGTATTTATGTTTATATTATTTTTTTTTTATATTTATATTATATATATTTATTTTAATTTTTTTTAATTTATAATTTATGAAACTCTTGAGATTGAAGTTTGTTTGACGAGTGAAGAATCCTGAGTGACAGCTTCAGACGAGTGAAGACAGACCCGCCTTCAGTTGCTTCTGATTGGTTAATATTGCGTCAGGCCTTCTGTGATTGGATGGATTTATGCAGAACCAGAACAATGTTTATTATGATTAAAATATAAATATTCAGAAATGGTTCAATATAAACGTGAGAAAAACAAATAATGTTCTATTTAAGGACAAATGTAGTTTTTTAACCATTCTATTGTAGTTTTTAAACATTCTATTGTAGTTTTTTAAACATTCTATTGTAGTTTTTAAACATTCTATTGTAGTTTTTAAACATTCTATTGTAGTTTTTTAAACATTCTATTGTAGTTTTTAAACATTTTTAAACATTCTATTGTAGTTTTTAAACATTCTATTGTAGTTTTTAAACATTCTATTGTAGTTTTTAAACATTCTATTGGTTTTTAAACATTCTATTGTAGTTTTTAAACATTCTATTGTAGTTTTAAACATTATTGTAGTTTTTAAACATTCTATTGTAGTTTTTAAACATTCTATTGTAGTTTTAAACATTCTATTGTAGTTTTAAACATTCTATTGTAGTTTTAAACATTCTATTGTAGTTTTTAAACATTCTATTGTAGTTTTAAACATTCTATTGTAGTTTTAAACATTCTATTGTAGTTTTTAAACATTCTATTGTAGTTTTTAAACATTCTATTGTAGTTTTAAACATTCTATTGTAGTTTTAAACATTCTATTGTAGTTTTAAACATTCTATTGTAGTTTTTAAACATTCTATTGTAGTTTTTAAACATTCTATTGTAGTTTTTAAACATTCTATTGTAGTTTTTAAACATTCTATTGTAGTTTTTAAACATTCTATTGTAGTTTTTAAACATTCTATTGTAGTTTTTAAACATTCTATTGTAGTTTTTAAACATTATATTGTAGTTTTTAAACATTCTATTGTAGTGTTTAAACATTCTATTGTAGTTTTTAAACATTCTATTGTAGTTTTAAACATTCTATTGTAGTTTTTAAACATTCTATTGTAGTTTTAAACATTCTATTGTAGTTTTTAAACATTCTATTGTAGTTTTTAAACATTCTATTGTAGTTTTAAACATTCTATTGTAGTTTTTAAACATTCTATTGTAGTTTTTAAACATTCTATTGTAGTTTTTAAACATTCTATTGTAGTTTTAAACATTCTATTGTAGTTTTTAAACATTCTTTAGTTTTTAAACATTCTATTGTAGTTTTTAAACATTCTATTGTAGTTTTTAAACATTCTATTGTAGTTTTTAAACATTCTATTGTAGTTTTAAACATTCTATTGTAGTTTTTAAACATTCTATTGTAGTTTTTAAACATTCTATTGTAGTTTTTAAACATTCTATTGTAGTTTTTAAACATTCTATTGTAGTTTTTAAACATTCTATTGTAGTTTTTAAACATTCTATTGTAGTTTTTAAACATTCTATTGTAGTTTTTAAACATTCTATTGTAGTTTTTAAACATTCTATTGTAGTTTTTAAACATTCTATTGTAGTTTTTAAACATTCTATTGTAGTTTTTAAACATTCTATTGTAGTTTTAAACATTCTATTGTAGTTTTAAACATTCTATTGTAGTTTTTAAACATTCTATTGTAGTGTTTAAACATTTTATTGTAGTTTTTAAACATTCTATTGTAGTTTTTAAACATTCTATTGTAGTTTTTAAACATTCTATTGTAGTTTTTAAACATTCTATTGTAGTTTTTAAACATTCTATTGTAGTATTTAGTTTTAAACATTCTATTGTAGTTTTTAAACATTCTATTGTAGTTTTAAACATTCTATTGTAGTTTTTAAACATTCTATTGTAGTTTTAAACATTCTATTGTAGTTTTTAAACATTCTATTGTAGTTTTAAACATTCTATTGTAGTTTTTAAACATTCTATTTATTGTTTTTAAACATTCTATTGTAGTTTTTAAACATTCTATTGTAGTTTTTAAACATTCTATTGTAGTTTTTAAACATTCTATTGTAGTTTTAAACATTCTATTGTAGTTTTAAACATTCTATTGTAGTTTTTAAACATTCTATTGTAGTTTTTAAACATTCTATTGTAGTTTTTAAACATTCTATTGTAGTTAACTTGTAGTTTTTAAACATTCTATTGTAGTTTTAAACATTCTATTGTAGTTTTTAAACATTCTATTGTAGTTTTAAACATTCTATTGTAGTTTTTTAAACATTCTATTGTAGTTTTTAAACATTCTATTGTAGTTTTAAACATTCTATTGTAGTTTTTAAACATTCTATTGTAGTTTTTAAACATTCTATTGTAGTTTTAAACATTCTATTGTAGTTTTAAACATTCTATTGTAGTTTTTAAACATTCTATTGTAGTTTTTAAACATTCTATTGTAGTTTTTAAACATTCTATTGTAGTTTTTAAACATTCTATTGTAGTTTTAAACATTCTATTGTAGTTTTTAAACATTCTATTGTAGTTTTTAAACATTCTATTGTAGTTTTTAAACATTCTATTGTAGTTTTTAAACATTCTATTGTAGTTTTTAAACATTCTATTGTAGTTTTTAAACATTCTATTGTAGTTTTAAACATTATATTGTAGTTTTAAACATTCTATTGTAGTTTTAAACATTCTATTGTAGTTTTAAACATTCTATTGTAGTTTTTAAACATTCTATTGTAGTTTTTAAACATTCTATTGTAGTTTTTAAACATTCTATTGTAGTTTTTAAACATTCTATTGTAGTTTTTAAACATTCTATTGTAGTTTTTAAACATTCTATTGTAGTTTTTAAACATTCTATTGTAGTTTTAAACATTTTTTTAAACATTCTATTGTAGTTTTTAAACATTCTATTGTAGTTTTTAAACATTCTATTGTAGTTTTAAACATTCTATTGTAGTTTTTAAACATTCTATTGTAGTTTTTAAACATTCTATTGTAGTGTTTAAACATTCTATTGAGTTTAAAAAATTCTATTGTAGTTTTTAAACATTCTATTGTAGTTTTTAAACATTCTATTGTAGTTTTTAAACATTCTATTGTAGTTTTTAAACATTCTATTGTAGTTTTTAAACATTCTATTGTAGTTTTTAAACATTCTATTGTAGTTTTTAAACATTCTATTGTAGTTTTTAAACATTCTATTGTAGTTTTAAACATTCTATTGTAGTTTTTAAACATTCTATTGTAGTTTTAAACATTCTATTGTAGTTTTTAAACATTCTATTGTAGTTAAACATTCTATTTTTTTAAACATTCTATTGTAGTTTTTAAACATTCTATTGTAGTTTTTAAACATTCTATTGTAGTTTTTAAACATTCTATTGTAGTTTTTAAACATTCTATTGTAGTTTTTAAACATTCTATTGTAGTTTTTAAACATTATATTGTAGTTTTAAACATTTTATTGTAGTTTTTAAACATTCTATTGTAGTTTTAAACATTTTATTGTAGTTTTTAAACATTCTATTGTAGTGTTTAAACATTCTATTGTAGTTTTTAAACATTCTATTGTAGTTTTTAAACATTCTATTGTAGTTTTTAAACATTCTATTGTAGTTTTTAAACATTCTATGTGTCATTTTTTTTTTTAAACATTCTATTGTAGTTTCTAAACATTCTATTGTAGTATTTTAAACATTCTATTGTAGTTTTTAAACATTCTATTGTAGTTTTTAAACATTCTATTGTAGTTTTTAAACATTCTATTGTAGTTTTAAACATTCTATTGTAGTTTTTAAACATTCTATTGTAGTTTTTAAACATTCTATTGTAGTTTTTAAACATTCTATTGTAGTTACTAAACATTCTATTGTAGTTTTAAACATTCTATTGTAGTTTTTAAACATTCTATTGTAGTTTTTAAACATTCTATTGTAGTTTTTAAACATTCTATTGTAGTTTTAAACATTCTATTGTAGTTTTTAAACATTCTATTGTAGTTTTTAAACATTCTATTGTAGTTTTTAAACATTCTATTGTAGTTTTTAAACATTCTATTGTAGTTTTTAAACATTCTATTGTAGTTTTTAAACATTCTATTGTAGTTTTTAAACATTCTATTGTAGT
Organism: Callionymus lyra; assembly: GCA_016630915.1. Taxonomy (NCBI): domain Eukaryota; kingdom Metazoa; phylum Chordata; class Actinopteri; order Syngnathiformes; family Callionymidae; genus Callionymus; species Callionymus lyra. Next base: position 25,698,316 of record JACEEU010000871.1, on the reverse strand, counting down.
TTTTAAACATTCTATTGTAGTTTTTAAACATTCTATTGTAGTTTTTAAACATTCTATTGTAGTTTTTAAACATTCTATTGTAGTTTTTAAACATTCTATTGTAGTTTTTAAACATTCTATTGTAGTTACTAAACATTTTATTGTAGTTTTAAACATTCTATTGTAGTTTTTAAACATTCTATTGTCGTTTTTAAACATTCTATTGTAGTTACTAAACATTTTATTGTAGTTTTAAACATTCTATTGTAGTTTTTAAACATTCTGTTGTAGTTTTTAAACATTCTATTGTCGTTTTTAAACATTCTATTGTAGTTTTAAACATTCTATTGTAGTTTTTAAACATTCTATTGTAGTTTTTAAACATTCTATTGTAGTTTTTAAACATTCTATTGTAGTTTTTAAACATTCTATTGTAGTTTTTAAACATTCTATTGTAGTTTTTAAACATTCTATTGTAGTTTTTAAACATTCTATTGTAATTTTCTTATTTATTTTTATACCAAATGAAAACCTTGAACTAAACAATAATAGTTTCGTCTTCGTGTGAAATAATGAAGTCAAATTGATCGAGAGTCTGTGAATTTTATTGATTGAATCTGTGAATGTTATTGATCGAGAGTCTGTGAATTTTATTGATTGAATCTGTGAATGTTATTGATCGAGAGTCTGTGAATGTTATTGATCGAGAGTCTGTGAATGTATTGATCGAGAGTCTGTGAATGTTATTGATCGAGAGTCTGTGAATTTTATTGATTGAATCTGTGAATGTTATTGATTGAGTCTGTGAGTGTATTGATCGAGAGTCTGTGAATGTTATTGATTGAGTCTGTGAATGTTATTGATTGAGTCTGTGAATGTTATTGATTGAGTCTGTGAATGTTATTGATTGAGTCTGTGAATGTATTGATCGAGAGTCTGTGAATGTTATTGATCGAGAGTCTGTGAATTTTATTGATTGAATCTGTGAATGTTATTGATTGAGTCTGTGAATGTTATTGATTGAGTCTGTGAATGTTATTGATCGAGAGTCTGTGAATGTATTGATCGAGAGTCTGTGAATGTTATTGATTGAGTCTGTGAATGTTATTGATCGAGAGTCTGTGAATGTATTGATCGAGAGTCTGTGAGTGTATTGATCGAGAGTCTGTGAATGTTATTGATTGAGTCTGTGAATTGTATTGATTGAGTCTGTGAATGTTATTGATTGAGTCTGTGAATGTTATTGATTGAGTCTGTGAATTTTATTGATTGAGTCTGTGAATGTTATTGATTGAGTCTGTGAATGTTATTGATCGAGAGTCTGTGAATGTATTGATCGAGAGTCTGTGAATGTTTTGATCGAGAGTCTGTGAATGTTATTGATCGAGAGTCTGTCAGTGTATTGATCGAGAGTCTGTCAGTGTATTGATCGAGAGTCTGTGAATGTTATTGATCGAGAGTCTGTCAGTGTATTGATCGAGAGTCTGTGAATGTTATTGATTGAGTCTGTGAATGTTATTGATTGAGTCTGTGAATGTTATTGATTGAGTCTGTGAATGTTATTGATCGAGAGTCTGTGAATGTATTGATCGAGAGTCTGTGAATGTTTTGATCGAGAGTCCGTGAATGTTATTGATCGAGAGTCTGTCAGTGTATTGATCGAGAGTCTGTGAATGTTATTGATCGAGAGTCTGTGAATGTATTGATCGAGAGTCTGTCAGTGTATTGATCGAGAGTCTGTGAATGTTATTGATTGAGTCTGTGAATTTTATTGATTGAGTCTGTGAGTGTATTAATCGAGAGTCTGTGAATGTTATTGATTGAGTCTGTGAATGTTATTGATCGAGAGTCTGTGAATGTATTGATCGAGAGTCTGTCAGTGTATTGATCGAGAGTCTGTGAATGTTATTGATTGAGTCTGTGAATGTTATTGATCGAGAGTCTGTGAATGTATTGATCGAGAGTCTGTCAGTGTATTGATCGAGAGTCTGTGAATGTTATTGATTGAGTCTGTGAATTTTATTGATTGAGTCTGTGAATGTTATTGATTGAGTCTGTTAGTGTATTGATCGAGAGTCTGTCAGTGTATTGATCGAGAGTCTGTGAATGTTATTGATCGAGAGTCTGTGAGTGTATTGATCGAGAGTCTGTGAATGTTATTGATTGAGTCTGTGAATGTTATTGATTGAGTCTGTGAATGTTATTGATTGAGTCTGTGAATGTTATTGATCGAGAGTCTGTGAATGTATTGATCGAGAGTCTGTGAATGTTTTGATCGAGAGTCTGTGAATGTTATTGATCGAGAGTCTGTCAGTGTATTGATCGAGAGTCTGTGAATGTTATTGATCGAGAGTCTGTGAGTGTATTGATCGAGAGTCTGTGAATGTTATTGATCGAGAGTCTGTGAGTGTATTGATCGAGAGTCTGTGAATGTTTTGATCGAGAGTCTGTGAGTGTATTGATCGAGAGTCTGTGAATGTTTTGATCGAGAGTCTGTGAGTGTATTGATCGAGAGTCTGTGAATGTTATTGATCGAGAGTCTGTGAATGTTATTGATTGAGTCTGTGAATGTTATTGATCGAGAGTCTGTGAGTGTATTGATCGAGAGTCTGTGAATTTTATTGATTGAGTCTGTGAATGTTATTGATTGAGTCTGTGAATGTTATTGATCGAGAGTCTGTGAGTGTATTGATCGAGAGTCTGTGAATGTTATTGATCGAGAGTCTGTGAATGTGTATTGATCGAGAGTCTGTGAATGTTATTGATCGAGAGTCTGTGAGTGTATTGATCGAGAGTCTGTGAATGTTATTGATCGAGAGTCTGTGAGTGTATTGATCGAGAGTCTGTGAGTGTATTGATCGAGAGTCTGTGAATGTTATTGATCGAGAGTCTGTGAATGTTATTGATCGAGAGTCTGTGAGTGTATTGATCGAGAGTCTGTGAATGTTATTGATCGAGAGTCTGTGAGTGTATTGATCGAGAGTCTGTGAATGTTATTGATCGAGAGTCTGTGAATGTTATTGATTGAGAGTCTGTGAATGTTATTGTCTGTATATTGAGTCGAGTCAGCCCGTCTGTGATGTGTATTGATCGAGAGTCTGTGAATGTTATTGATCGAGAGTCTGTGAATGTTATTGATCGAGAGTCTGTGAATGTTATTGATCGAGAGTCTGTGAGTGTATTGATCGAGAGTCTGTGAGTGTATTGATCGAGAGTCTGTGAATGTTATTGATCGAGAGTCTGTGAATGTTATTGATTGAGTCTGTGAATGTTATTGATCGAGAGTCTGTGAGTGTATTGATCGAGAGTCTGTGAATGTTATTGATCGAGAGTCTGTGAGAGTGTTATTGATCGAGAGTCTGTGAGTGTTATTGATCGAGAGTCTGTGAATGTTATTGATCGAGAGTCTGTGAATGTAATTGATCGAGAGTCTGTGGAGTGTATTGATCGAGAGTCTGTGAAGTGTGTTCTTGAGAGAGAGTCTGGTGAGCGTGTTATTGAAAGAGTGCTGTGAAGGGTGTTCTGATCGAGGGAGTCTGTGAGTGTTCTGATCGAGAGTTGTGAGGGTGTTTTTAGGTTTTGTTCGAGAGGTGTGTGTTCTAAACAGGTGTGTGTTCTTTACAGGTGTGTGTTCTAAACAGGTGTGTGGGTGTTCTAAAGAGGTGTGTGTTAGTAAACAGGTGTGCCAAACAGGTGTGTTCTAAAGAAGTGTGTGTTCTAAAGAGTGTGTGTTCTACAGGTGTGTGTTCTAAACAGGTGTGTGTTCTACAGAAGTGTGTGTTCTAAACAGGTGTGTGTTCTACAGGTGTGTGTTCTAAACAGGTGTGTGTTCTACAGAAGTGTGTGTTCTAAACAGGTGTGTGTTCTACAGAAGGTGTGTAAAAAAGTGTGTGTTCTAAGACAGGTGTGTGTTCTAAACAAGTGTGTGTTCTACAGAAGTGTGTGTTCTAAACAGAGGTGTGTGTTCTAAACAGGTGTGTGTTCTACAGAAGTGTGTGTTCTAAACAGGTGTGTACTACAAAAACAGAGTCAGTGTGTTCTAAAGAGGTGTGTGTTCTACAGAAGTGTGTGTTCTAAACAGGTGTGTGTTCTACAGAAGTGTGTGTTCTAAACAGGTGTGTGTTCTACAGAAGTGTGTGTTCTAAACAGGTGTGTGTTCTAAACAGGTGTGTGTTCTACAGAAGTGTGTGTTCTAAACAGGTGTGTGTTCTACAGGTGTGTGTTCTAAACAGGTGTGTGTTCTACAGAAGTGTGTGTTCTAAACAGGTGTGTGTTCTACAGAAGTGTGTGTTCTAAACAGGTGTGTGTTCTACAGGTGGCTGACACTGGGGCACCGCGGGTCAGGACCCATGAGGAGTCATAGAAGATGCTCACAGTCTCGGCGCTTCTGCTCTTCTTAGCCATGTGGTCGAGGAGCACCTGTGCTGGGCCGCTGTCCTTCAGAATAGGTGAGTGACCTCCAGAGGTCGTCGTCAGATCCTCAAAAGTATGTTTTGTGAGTGAAAATGTCTATTTGTGTCGAGTCAACGCTTTAACATCCGAGACTTTTCTGCTTCAGTTTCATGGACTTCATATTGAGTCGATCAATCGTGTTGCAATGAAACAACATGTTTACAACAACATTCATAAACGTTATATATATATATATAATACGTATATATATAATATATTATATATTATATATATTGTCCACGAACAGATAGAAATGAATCCAAATGTTCGTGTCGAAGCTTCTTCTAGTCGCGCTGCTTCCACTCATGAATATTCATAGAACAGCATCATCCAATCAGAGTTCATTATGTGACACTAGTTCACCTGGAGATGCTTCACTGTCAGTCTGAACACAACACAGGTGATATGAGACGCGTCGACCAATCAGTGAGTTGACGACGCCATGATGATGTCAAAGCATGTCCTTTGATTGGCTAATCAGAGATGGCACTAGAGAACAAAGTAACTTGTTGTTAGCTGAACGAAGAGAAATATATTGAACGTGTTTGTTTACAGCATGACGACTGAAGAAGAAATGAACTTGTTTTTACTATCGAAGCCTCTTCAAGAAGGACATGATGAAGAAAGTTATATCAACGTCGAGTTTGTCACATACATCAAAGGACTTGTTTTTTTAGTCCATGAACTAAAAGTTCAGTGTAATTGTAATTTTTCTAAATAATGTTGCGCGTTACTAGATTATTAGTGATGCTTTTGTGAGTGTTGCAGCTGTAGCTTCAGTGTCAAGACCCTCGGATGTTGTTTCGTCACTAAAGACATTTATTGAGGACACGAGTGTCTGTGACACACGAGTGTCTGTGACACACGAGTGTCTGTGACACACGAGTGTCTGTGACACACCAGTGTCTGTGACACACCAGTGTCTTCAGTGACACACCAGTGACACACCAGTGTCTGTGACACACCAGTGTCTGTGACACACCAGTGTCTGTGACACACCAGTGTCTGTGACACACCAGTGTCTGTGACACACCAGTGTCTGTGACACACCAGTGTCTGTGACACACGAGCGTCTGTGACACACGAGCGTCTGTGACACACGAGTGTCTGTGACACACCAGTGTCTGTGACACACCAGTGTCTGTGACACACCAGTGTCTGTGACACACCAGTGTCTGTGACACACGAGCGTCTGTGACACACCAGTGTCTGTGACACACGAGCGTCTGTGACACACGAGCGTCTGTGACACACGAGCGTCTGTGACACACCAGCGTCTGTGACACACGAGCGTCTGTGACACACAGACACACGGCGTCTGTGACACACCAGCGTCTGTGACACACCAGCGTCTGTGACACACCAGCGTCTGTGACACACCAGCGTCTGTGACACACCAGCGTCTGTGACACACCAGCGTCTGTGACACACGAGCGTCTGTGACACACGAGCGTCTGTGACACACCAGTGTCTGTGACCAGTGTCTGTGACACACCAGTGTCTGTGACACACCAGTGTCTGTGACACACGAGCGTCTGTGACACACGAGCGTCTGTGACACACGAGCGTCTGTGACACACCAGCGTCTGTGACACACCAGTGTCTGTGACACACGAGCGTCTGTGACACACCAGTGTCTGTGACACACGAGCGTCTGTGACACACCAGCGTCTGTGACACACGAGCGTCTGTGACACACGAGCGTCTGTGACACACCAGCGTCTGTGACACACGAGCGTCTGTGACACACGAGCGTCTGTGACACACGAGCGTCTGTGACACACGAGCGTCTGAGACACACACGAGCGTCTGTGACACACCTGCCGGCGCGTCTGTGACACACCAGTGTCTGTGACACACCAGTTGGGGGTCTGTGACACACCAGCGTCTGTGACACACGAGTGCCAGTGTCTGTGACACACCAGTGTCTGTGACACACCAGTGTCTGTGACACACCAGTGTCTGTGACACACCAGTGTCTGTGACACACCAGTGTCTGTGACACACCAGTGTCTGTGACACACCAGTCGTCTGTGACACACCAGTGTCTGTGACACACCAGCGTCTGTGACACACCAGTGTCTGTGACACACCAGCGTCTGTGACACACCAGTGTCTGTGACACACCAGCGGGGGGGGTCTGTGACACACCAGGCGTCTGTGACACACCAGCGTCTGTGACACACCAGCGTCTGTGACACACGAGCGTCTGTGACACGAGCGTCTGTGACTCACGGCGTCTGTGACACACCAGCGTCTGTGACACACCAGCGTCTGTGACACACCAGCGTCTGTGACACACGAGCGTCTGTGACACACGAGCGTCTGTGACACACCAGCGTCTGTGACACACCAGCGTCTGTGACACACCAGCGTCTGTGACACACGAGCGTCTTTATACTTCCTTCACAAGGGTTTCTTTAAATCGTCACTATGTAACTCTGGAGGAAATGACTCCACACGGTTTCCCTCTGCTGGAGTCAAAGATGTTGCTCCGGATCATTGATACGATCATGGATATGATACATAGCTGCTGATTGAACACTGTGGTTGTTGCTCTCATATGTTCAGTGACGTCTGTTGTGATGATGCTCTAAACATCTCCCAGAACAACGCTCGTATCTACGTGGTGTTTAAAGAACGTCTGGAACATGAATCAATTCAACAGACCTGAGGCTCCTGGACCTTCACTGACACTGAGAAGGTTTATCTTAAAAGAGCTTTTGAAGAAGATTTCACTTTCAAATCAGGCAGATTTCTATGATAATGCTGCACCTGAACTAGTGTCAGGTAACCTGGTTAAACTGTGTCAGGACTATTGTTTATAGTTAATCAATGCGTTTTACCAAACAATATATACTGTGTATTTGAATGTGAAGAAGGTTCTTATTGATGTTATATTTAACACATCCGTTCGTTTTATTCATAGAATGTCTTCAGATTTATTTGTTACTTTCATTTAGTAAATTATTTCCTGACAGTTTGTCCTGCGCTCTTGAACACATCACTGCTCTTGATGATCTACTGACTCCTTTAAGAAACATGTGTGTTTGATGATCTACTGACTCCTTCAAGAACCATCTGTGTTTGATGATCTACTGACTCCTTCAAGAAACATCTGTGTTTGATGATCTACTGACTCCTTCAAGAAACATCTGTGTTTGATGATCTACTGACTCCTTCAAGAAACATCTGTGTTTGATGATCTACTGAACTCCTTCAAGAAACATCTGTGTTTGATGATCTACTGACTCCTTCAAGAAACATCTGTGTTTGATGATCTACTGACTCCTTCAAGAAACATCTGTGTTTGATGATCTACTGACTCCTTCAAGAAACATCTGTGTTTGATGATCTACTGACTCCTTCAAGAAACATGTGTGTTTGATGATCTACTGACTCCTTCAAGAAACATCTGTGTTTGATGATCTACTGACTCCTTCAAGAAACATCTGTGTTTGATGATCTACTGACTCCTTCAAGAAACATGTGTGTTTGATGATCTACTGACTCCTTCAAGAAACATCTGTGTTTGATGATCTACTGACTCCTTCAAGAAACATCTGTGTTTGATGATCTACTGTCCCTCCTTCAAGAAACATCTGTGTTTGATGATCTACTGACTCCTTCAAGAAACATCTGTGTTTGATGATCTACTGACTCCTTCAAGAAACATCTGTGTTTGATGATCTACTGACTCCTTCAAGAAACATCTGTGTTTGATGATCTACTGACTCCTTCAAGAAACATCTGTGTTTGATGATCTACTGACTCCTTCAAGAAACATCTGTGTTTGATGATCTACTGACTCCTTCAAGAAACATCTGTGTTTGATGATCTACTGACTCCTTCAAGAAACATCTGTGTTTGATGATCTACTGACTCCTTCAAGAAACATCTGTGTTTGATGATCTACTGACTCCTTCAAGAAACATCTGTGTTTGATGATCTACTGACTCCTTCAAGAAACATCTGTGTTTGATGATCTACTGACTCCTTCAAGAAACATCTGTGTTTGATGATCTACTGACTCCTTCAAGAAACATCTGTGTTTGATGATCTACTGACTCCTTCAAGAAACATCTGTGTTTGATGATCTACTGACTCCTTCAAGAAACATCTGTGTTTGATGATCTACTGACTCCTTCAAGAAACATCTGTGTTTGATGATCTACTGACTCCTTCAAGAAACATCTGTGTTTGATGATCTACTGACTCCTTCAAGAAACATCTGTGTTTGATGATCTACTGACTCCTTCAAGAAACATCTGTGTTTGATGATCTACTGACTCCTTCAAGAAACATGTGTGTTTGATGATCTACTGACTCCTTCAAGAAACATCTGTGTTTGATGATCTACTGACTCCTTCAAGAAACATCTGTGTTTGATGATCTACTGACTCCTTCAAGAAACATCTGTGTTTGATGATCTACTGACTCCTTCAAGAAACATCTGTGTTTGATGATCTACTGACTCCTTCAAGAAACATCTGTGTTTGATGATCTACTGACTCCTTCAAGAAACATCTGTGTTTGATGATCTACTGACTCCTTCAAGAAACATCTGTGTTTGATGATCTACTGACTCCTTCAAGAAACATGTGTGTTTGATGATCTACTGACTCCTTCAAGAAACATCTGTGTTTGATGATCTACTGACTCCTTCAAGAAACATCTGTGTTTGATGATCTACTGACTCCTTCAAGAAACATGTGTGTTTGATGATCTACTGACTCCCTTCAAGAAACATCTGTGTTTGATGATCTACTGACTCCTTTAAGAAACATGTGTGTTTGATGATCTACTGACTCCTTCAAGAAACATGTGTGTTTGATGATCTACTGACTCCTTCAAGAAACATGTGTGTTTGATGATCTACTGACTCCTTCAAGAAACATGTGTGTTTGATGATCTACTGACTCCTTCAAGAAACATCTTAAGACGTTTCTATTTGTTCAGGCTTTTCCTTTATTTTCTGGAACTCCTGTGTTGTTCTCAGTATTATCTTGATCTTTAAAGTATATACTTTTTTGAATATTGTTTTGATTGTTTAAGCGCTTTGTGACCCTGGTCTGGAAAAGATGATTATAAATAAATATTACTTACTGTTTGAACACACGACCGTCAGCGAAGTTACTTCAGTTTTCATTTCATTACGATGTTTGTCTTCTTTCAAGAACGTGTCTGAAGAACCTTCGAGAAGTGAAACGTGTTCTTGTCAAATACCTTTGATCGGTCGAGGTCACTAAAGGTCAGAGTTCACTGCACCGTCTGTGAAGTCCGATGATTGACAGGTGATCTTCTCGACTGTCTTGTCGTTCAAGTGTGAGAACGTTCAGTCTCTTCAGGAACAAATGATTGTTTTCCTTCGTTTGTTCTTCGTAAATAACAATCTTTTGTTGTGTGATGTGTGTTTGACGGAGGTTGTGTTTTCTTCAGTGTGTGTCACGGGATGATTGTGCGTTTACCTCGTTTGTTGTCACGGAGACTTCGTAGTGAACGTGACATGAAAGGAACCGACGTGTGTTTCAAGAAGCTTAAGAACAACGACGTGAGTTTGTGTTTGTGTGTGTGTGTGTGTGTGTGTCCTGGAGTGATGTTCACACACATGATCAGCAGTAAAGTGTGAACGTGTGTGTTTTTAAAATATTGCGTGAACAGCTTCAGGTTCTTACAAAACAATTGAATCAACAACTGCATAAATATGACGTTTTTGTTTATTTGTCGATGAATTACAGTCAGTTTTATGTGTAATTAAAGTGATGGTGTGTGTTTGATGTGTGTGTGTCAATCATGAACGTGTGGACATGTTGTTGTCCAGGTGGAAGGTGTGAGGAGGACGAGGAGATGTTGTTGTCCAGGTGGAAGGTGTGAGGAGGACGAGGAGATGTTGTTGTCCAGGTGGAAGGTGTGAGGAGGACGAGGACATGTTTATGTCCAGGTGGAAGGTGTGAGGAGGACGAGGAGATGTTGTTGTCCAGGTGGAAGGTGTGAGGAGGACGAGGAGATGTTGATGTCCAGGTGGAAGGTGTGAGGAGGACGAGGACATGTTGATGTCCAGGTGGAAGGTGTGAGGAGGACGAGGACATGTTGTTGTCCAGGTGGAAGGTGTGAGGAGGACGAGGAGATGTTGTTGTCCAGGTGGAAGGTGTGAGGAGGACGAGGAGATGTTGTTGTCCAGGTGGAAGGTGTGAGGAGGACGAGGACATGTTGTTGTCCAGGTGGAAGGTGTGAGGAGGACGAGGACATGTTGTTGTCCAGGTGGAAGGTGTGAGGAGGACGAGGAGATGTTGTTGTCCAGGTGGAAGGTGTGAGGAGGACGAGGACATGTTGTTGTCCAGGTGGAAGGTGTGAGGAGGACGAGGAGATGTTGATGTCCAGGTGGAAGGTGTGAGGAGGACGAGGAGATGTTGATGTCCAGGTGGAAGGTGTGAGGAGGACGAGGACATGTTGTTGTCCAGGTGGAAGGTGTGAGGAGGACGAGGACATGTTGTTGTCCAGGTGGAAGGTGTGAGGAGGACGAGGACATGTTGTTGTCCAGGTGGAAGGTGTGAGGAGGACGAGGAGATGTTGTTGTCCAGGTGGAAGGTGTGAGGAGGACGAGGACATGTTGTTGTCCAGGTGGAAGGTGTGAGGAGGACGAGGACATGTTGTTGTCCAGGTGGAAGGTGTGAGGAGGACGAGACATGTTGTCTGTCCAGTCCAGTGGAAGGTGTGAGGAGGACGAGGACATGTTGTTGTCCAGGTGGAAGGTGTGAGGAGGACGAGGACATGTTGTTGTCCAGGTGGAAGGTGTGAGGAGGACGAGGAGATGTTGTTGTCCAGGTGGAAGGTGTGAGGAGGACGAGGACATGTTGTTGTCCAGGTGGAAGGTGTGAGGAGGACGAGGACATGTTGTTGTCCAGGTGGAAGGTGTGAGGAGGACGAGGAGATGTTGTTGTCCAGGTGGAAGGTGTGAGGAGGACGAGGAGATGTTGTTGTCCAGGTGGAAGGTGTGAGGAGGACGAGGAGATGTTGTTGTCCAGGTGGAAGGTGTGAGGAGGACGAGGAGATGTTGTTGTCCAGGTGGAAGGTGTGAGGAGGACGAGGAGATGTTGTTGTCCAGGTGGAATGTTGTTGTCCAGGTGGAAGTGTGAGGAGGACGAGGAGATGTTGATGTCCAGGTGGAAGGTGAGGTGAGGGAGGACGAGGAGATGTTGTTGTCCAGGTGGAAGGTGTGAGGAGGACGAGGAGATGTTGATGTCCAGGTGGAAGGTGTGAGGAGGACGAGGAGATGTTGTTGTCCAGGTGGAAGGTGTGAGGAGGACGAGGAGATGTTGATGTCCAGGGGAAGGAGGAGGACGAGGAGATGTTGATGTCCAGGTGGAAGGTGTGAGGAGGACGAGGAGATGTTGTTGTCCAGGTGGAAGGTGTGAGGAGGACGAGGAGATGTTGTTGTCCAGGTGGAAGGTGTGAGGAGGACGAGGAGATGTTGATGTCCAGGTGGAAGGTGTGAGGAGGACGAGGAGATGTTGTTGTCCAGGTGGAAGGTGTGAGGAGGACGAGGACATGTTGATGTCCAGGTGGAAAGTGTGAGGAGGACGAGGAGATGTTGTTGTCCAGGTGGAAGGTGTGAGGAGGACGAGGAGATGTTGTTGTCCAGGTGGAAGGTGTGAGGAGGACGAGGAGATGTTGTTGTCCAGGTGGAAGGTGTGAGGAGGACGAGGAGATGTTGTTGTCCAGGTGGAAGGTGTGAGGAGGACGAGGAGATGTTGATGTCCAGGTGGAAGGTGTGAGGAGGACGAGGAGATGTTGATGTCCAGGTGGAAGGTGTGAGGAGGACGAGGAGATGTTGATGTCCAGGTGGAAGGTGAATGATGTGTGGAAGGAGAGACGGACATGTTGTTGTCCAGAGTGGAAGGTGAAGAAAGAAGGAGGACGAGGAATGTTGTTGTCCAGGTGGAAGGTGTGAGGAGGACGAGGAGATGTTGTTGTCCAGGTGGAAGGTGTGAGGAGGACGAGGACATGTTGTTGTCCAGGTGGAAGGTGTGAGGAGGACGAGGAGATGTTGTTGTCCAGGTGGAAGGTGTGAGGAGGACGAGGACATGTTGTTGTCCAGGTGGAAGGTGTGAGGAGGACGAGGAGATGTTGTTGTTGTTGTCCAGGTGGAAGGTGTGAGGAGGACGAGGAGATGTTGTTGTCCAGGTGGAAGGTGTGAGGAGGACGAGGAGATGTTGTTGTCCAGGTGGAAGGTGTGAGGAGGACGAGGAGATGTTGTTGTCCAGGTGGAAGGTGTGAGGAGGACGAGGAGATGTTGATGTCCAGGTGGAAGGTGTGAGGAGGACGAGGAGATGTTGTTGTCCAGGTGGAAGGTGTGAGGAGGACGAGGAGATGTTGATGTCCAGGTGGAAGGTGTGAGGAGGACGAGGAGATGTTGATGTCCAGGTGGAAGGTGTGAGGAGGACGAGGAGATGTTGTTGTTTCTGTGACTCACTCGCTGTCAGGAAATGCAAACTGACAGAAAAGTTAGAAAAATATCATCAACATTCTGTTTGTGTGCAGCATATTTTAGGAGGATATTTGAGGAGGGAATACGCTCTTAAATTAACTCACTTGGAATGTTTGCTCGAGGCCACATGAATAAAGCATCAGCCTCAAGATACATAATATTGCATCGACTTCACAAGCCTTTCAAATCCATGTTGTCCTGATGAACGACAGAAACAAATGAATGGATCTGCCATGACTCAGTATCACCTCCAGCAATGATGCAGAAGGTTGTTGATGCAGAACATGGAGATGGACCCGCAGCTGACAACATATCAGAGCCGACTCTGCGACCCGTCACTCAAAACCACGCTCCTGGTGAAGGTTATTAACTACACATTAATACACACAACATTTGTTAGAAATTAAACCACTCCAGAAATTCCTAGACTTGTTTTTTAAAGTGGAGCAGTTTGACTCTATATTTGACTCTATGTTTGACTCTATGTTTGACTCTATGTTTGACTCTATATTTGACTCTATATTTGACTCTATGTTTGACTCTATATTTGACTCTATGTTTGACTCTATGTTTGACTCTATGTTTGACTCTATGTTTGACTCTATGTTTGACTCTATATTTGACTCTATGTTTGACTCTATGTTTGACTCTATGTTTGACTCTATGTTTGACTCTATGTTTGACTCTATGTTTGACTCTATGTTTGACTCTATGTTTGACTCTATGTTTGACTCTATGTTTGACTCTATGTTTGACTCTATGTTTGACTCTATGTTTGACTCTATGTTTGACTCTATGTTTGACCATTTGACTCTATGTTTGACTCTATGTTTGACTCTATGTTTGACTCTATGTTTGACTCTATGTTTGACTCTATGTTTGACTCTATGTTTGACTCTATGTTTGACTCTATGTTTGACTCTATGTTTGACTCTATGTTTGACTCTATGTTTGACTCTATATTTGACTCTATGTTTGACTCTATGTTTGACTCTATGTTTGACTCTATGTTTGACTCTATATTTGACTCTATGTTTGACTCTATGTTTGACTCTATGTTTGACTCTATGTTTGACTCTATGTTTGACTCTATGTTTGACTCTATGTTTGACTCTATGTTTGACTCTATGTTTGACTCTATGTTTGACTCTATGTTTGACTCTATGTTTGACTCTATGTTTGACTCTATGTTTGACTCTATGTTTGACTCTATGTTTGACTCTATGTTTGACTCTATGTTTGACTCTATGTTTGACTCTATGTTTGACTCTATGTTTGACTCTATGTTTGACTCTATGTTTGACTCTATGTTTGACTCTATGTTTGACTCTATGTTTGACTCTATGTTTGACTCTATGTTTGACTCTATGTTTGACTCTATGTTTGACTCTATGTTTGACTCTATGTTTGACTCTATGTTTGACTCTATATTTGACTCTATATTTGACTCTATGTTTGACTCTATGTTTGACTTTATGTTTGACTCTATATTTGACTCTATGTTTGACTCTATGTTTGACTCTATGTTTGACTCTATGTTTGACTCTATGTTTGACTCTATGTTTGACTCTATGTTTGACTCTATGTTTGACTCTATGTTTGACTCTATGTTTGACTCTATGTTTGACTCTATGTTTGACTCTATGTTTGACTCTATGTTTGACTCTATGTTTGACTCTATGTTTGACTCTATATTTGACTCTATGTTTGACTCTATGTTTGACTCTATGTTTGACTCTATGTTTGACTCTATGTTTGACTCTATGTTTGACTCTATGTTTGACCTATGTTTGACTCTATGTTTGACTCTATGTTTGACTCTATGTTTGACTCTATGTTTGACTCTATGTTTGACTCTATGTTTGACTCTATGTTTGACTCTATGTTTGACTCTATGTTTGACTCTATGTTTGACTCTATGTTTGACTCTATGTTTGACTCTATGTTTGACTCTATGTTTGACTCTATGTTTGACTCTATGTTTGACTCTATATTTGACTCTATATTTGACTCTATGTTTGACTCTATGTTTTACCTTATATTTGACTCTATTTTTGACTCTATTTTTGACTCTATCTTTAGCTCCATGTATTTAAGAAACGTAACAAAGACGCTGCCCTGAGAGACGCCTACAGACACATCTTGTCATTAAGAATTATGTCCGTCTTGTTCATTTAGAAAGAAAATGAAGTCACATGATCTGAGAAAGTTGTTATTTTATCTCTGGTTCTGTTGACACTAAAGGTTTGAGGAGCATCTTGTCGTTGATTCTTCCAGGACTGAGGAGAAGAAACACATAGATGTTTGTTGCTGTTTGATAAATGATTCCAATCAAAGACGAAAAAAGCAACAACGAGTCAGTTTCAGAAGAAGAAACATGTTGTTCATTCTGTTATGATCTACGACATTGATCAAATATAAAGTGTTTCTAAAGATGAAATGAACCTGAAAGTGTCAAGAGAAGAGAGTTTATGTTCTTCACATGAATTCAAGTCGTAAAGTGAAGAATGAATCATTTAATATATATTTATGTTTCATTGATGAACTGAGTTCTGTTGTTGAATCAAATCTGAGTTCATTTAAAACTCATCATTTATGACTCATTTATTTAACTGCTTTATTTGTTGATGAGTTCCAGTTGTGTGTAGTTGTGTTGGTGGTGTGTGACTGTTTGGTCGTTAAATGTTTGTGTCAATCATGAGGCATGTGTGTCACAGGTTGATGTCACTCTAGTTATGAAACAACAGGAACATCCTTGTCAGTGAAGACAACAAATATGCTGAGATCTTTAGTCTCTTCCCTGGTGCTTGAAGTTCTCCGTGGATTCCAGTGTCTGCGGTTCTTTAGCAGTAAAAGCTTCTTCTCTCGTCTTTACCTCGACTCCCCAGACGAGTGTCATCTTCTCACCGCCGAGAGAACAAAGTGAGGATCGTTGGTAATTAGAAGGAAAACAACCGACGACGTGTCGTGAATAAGAAAACATTGTAAATATACTTTTTAGTTCTTTTTCAACCTGCTTGTCAAAGAATTAACATCTAAACTATTTTTAAACAGGTTTTCTCTTTTACAAAGACATTGTTTCTTTCAGTGACATCCCAGACCCTGTGATACATCAAATAATTTGATGATTTGTTTTTCTACTGTCACCTCAACAAACATTTTATAGTAACTTCTATACTAGTAAGTAAGTAATGCTTATTTCTATACTAGTAACATGATTAGTATTATTAGTTATTAACAGGGCGAGTTAACACTTGTATTTTCAAGATTCACAGTAACACATTAGTAACACATTAGTAACACATTAGTAACACATTAGTAACACATTAGTAACACATTAGTAACACATTAGTAACACATTAGTAACACATTAGTAACACATTAGTAACACATTAGTAACACATTAGTAACACATTAGTAACACATTAGTAACACATATAAGATAATACTGAGAACAACACAGGAGTTCGAGAAATTCAAGGAAAAGCCTGAACAAATAGAAACGTCTTAAGATGTTTCTTGAAGGAGTCAGTAGATCATCAAACACACATGTTTCTTAAAGGAGTCAGTAGATCATCAAACACAGATGTTTCTTGAAGGAGTCAGTAGATCATCAAACACACATGTTTCTTGAAGGAGTCAGTAGATCATCAAACACAGATGTTTCTTGAAGGAGTCAGTAGATCATCAAACACAGATGTTTCTTAAAGGAGTCAGTAGATCATCAAACACACATGTTTCTTGAAGGAGTCAGTAGATCATCAAACACAGATGTTTCTTGAAGGAGTCAGTAGATCATCAAACACTGAT
This sequence comes from Callionymus lyra, assembly GCA_016630915.1. Classification (NCBI taxonomy): domain Eukaryota; kingdom Metazoa; phylum Chordata; class Actinopteri; order Syngnathiformes; family Callionymidae; genus Callionymus; species Callionymus lyra. The sequence continues at coordinate 25,681,587 of JACEEU010000871.1, read as the reverse complement.
GTTTCTTGAAGGAGTCAGTAGATCATCAAACACACATGTTTCTTGAAGGAGTCAGTAGATCATCAAACACTGATGTTTCTTGAAGGAGTCAGTAGATCATCAAACACACATGTTTCTTGAAGGAGTCAGTAGATCATCAAACACAGAGATTGTTCCAAAGCTTAGGAGCAACAGCCTGAAAAGATTTCTCTCCTCTGGTCCTGAGTCGTGTGCGTGGAACCATCAGTAGATTCTGATCCACAGACCTCAGAGACAGAGCTGGGGTGTAAGGCTGGATCAGATCAGTGATGTAAGGAGGAGCCTGACCATGAATAGATCTGAAAGTAAGAACCAGAATTTTAAAGTTGATCCTGAAAGAAACTGGAAGCCAGTGAAGAGTTTTAAGGATCAGAGAGATGTGAGTTCTTCTACTAGAGCGGCTCAGAGTTCTGAATCAACTGCAGGCGAGACGATCCTTCTTGTTAAGACATGAAAACAAACTGTTACAATAGTCCAGACGAGAAGAAACAAACACATGGATTATAAGATCCAGATCATGTTCCGACAACATTTTCCTAAGTTTAGAGATTTTTCTCAGTTGAAGGAAACAGTTTCTGGTCAGTTTTCTTCAGTGTTGAACAAGAGACATGTCTTTATCAAATACAACACCCAGGTTTCTCAGGCTCAGTTTGACAGACTGACATAAGTCACTCAAGTACTGACTCAACCCTGGAATCTTATCATCAACAATCACCAGAGTTTCAGTTTTGTCCACATTTAGCTGTAAAGTGTTTTCACTCATTGTTTGATTTCTAGCAACAATTGACTAAGTTCAGCCTCTGGAGCTCAGTTGGATCAACAGAGCAGTAGAGCTGGATGTCATCAGCAAAAATGTGATAAGAAACATCTGGAAATCTCTGAATGATTTTACTGAGGGGAATCAAGTACAGCAAAAACAATAAAGGACCCAGAACAGAACCTTGAGGGACTCCACACAACAGATCTGCCGATTCAGATCTCATTTGATTGGCAGATACACTAAAACTGCGCCCAGAAAGGTAAGATGAGAACCATTCTAACACAGACCCAGACAGTCTTCATCCCTCAGTCTTCTCAGCAGGATCTGGTTCAACTGTGTCAAAGGCTGAGGACAGATCCAAGAGAACCAGAACATCATGATGTCACTGGACACTTTCAATAAAGCTGTCTCCGTAGAGTGATGTTTACAGAAGCCAGACTGAAACTTCTCATGAATGTCGCTCTGATCCAGGAACAAAGACAGCTGCTCAGACACCACCTTCTCCAAGATCTTGGACAAGAAAGGGAGCTTAGAAATAGGCCTGAAATGACTGAGGTCAGTTGGGTCTAAGCCTGGTTTTTTGAGCAGAGGCTCCACAATGGTTTAAATGCATTGGGAAAAACCCCTGTGGAAAGGGAGAGGTTCACCATATTGGTAACCCAGGGGCCAATTACATCAAATACTTTGATAAAAAGCCTACAAGGAAGGACGTCATCTGAGCAAGAGGAGGGTTTCATCTTGTTCACTAGTGCTGAAATATCACCCAAAGATACAGCAGTGAAGGAGGACCAAGAGGAGGAGAGGGGCTCAGAGACAGTGGGTCCAACAAGGGGAGAGATTTTCTCTTTGATCAATTTAATTTTTTCAATGAAAAATCTCAACAATCATTGCTGTCAGCTTCACAGAAGACAGGCGTGATTTGAGGAGCAGGAGACACAAGAGCATTAATCGTGTCAAACAAAACTTTTGGGTTTTTCCTATTTGCTGCTAACAGTTTTCTGATGTAATCAGATCTAGCAGTTTCCACCATCTCATTGTAAGAAGTCAACAGATCCCTGAGGTGAAGTCTGTGCACCTCAAGTTTAGTGGACTTCCAGAGAAGCTCAGTCTTTCGACAAAGTCTCTTCAGACTCAGGAGATCTTCATTTGTCCAAGGGCACCGTTTTTTCTGAATTTTCAAGTTCGATTTAACAGGTTTGATCCAGTATTTCAACACAATGATCAGTGAAACAGTGAATCAAACTGTCCACGTCTGGGCATCAAAGGAAAGACGGTCAAACATAGCAGAAAAACTGTCTGCAGTATCGGCTGAGATGACACGCCTCTGAGACCTAACTTTCAAAGGCTTAGGTTCAGGGATGAAGTCCAGGTTAAACAAGAGAATGATCAGATGGACATCATGTACAGATACATTAGAAATGTTCAGGCCAAGAGTAAAAACTAAGTCTAAAATGTGGCCTTTTTGATGAGTGGGTTCAGAAACATGTTGCTCAAAATTAAAGGCTTCAGTTAAAGTTAAAAGTTCTTTAGCAGAACAAGATGTGACGTCATCAACATGAAGATTAAAATCTCCAAGAATAAGAACAGATTCCATCTGAATAATGGAAGATAAGAAGTCACTAAAGTCTTTCAAGAACACTGAAGGACCAGGCGGACGGTAGATTGACACACAAAAGAAAGGTCTTGTAGAACCAAGATCATCTGAGACTCAAAAGAAGTGAATTCCTGTGTCTGAATCACTTTGCAAGAACAACTCTCCCTAAAAACAGTAGCAAGACCTCCTCCACGACCAGAGAGGCGAGGCTTCCCCAGGACAGCGCTCCCTACTGGACAGAGTTGGTTCAGATGAATAAACTCTTCCTCTCTCTGCCAAGTCTCAGAAAGACATAATAAATCCAAATGAACTCTTGTGAAAAGATCATTCAGAGAAAAGGATTTATTAGTAATGGAGCGAAAATTAAGAAGTCCTACATTCAGCACTGATGACAGTAACACATTAGTAACACATTAGTAACACATTAGTAACACATTAGTAACACAATAGTAACACAATAGTAACACAATAGTAACACAATAGTAACACAATAGTAACACAGAAACACGTTAGTAACAGTAAAACATTAGTAACACAGTAAACATTAGTAACACAGTAACACATTAGTAACACAGTAACACGTTAGTAACACAGTAACAAATTAGTAACACAGTAACACACTAGTTACACATTAGTAACACAGAAATACATTAGTAACACAGTAACACACTAGTTACACATTAGTAACACAGAAATACATTAGTAACACAGTAACACACTAGTTACACATTAGTAACACATGTTTCTCTTAATAAATAAAGTTCCAGGTGTTGATGAACAAACGTGTTTTAAAACACAAGTGTCACATGTTGTGTGTCTAATACACACACGTGTCCAGCGAAGGTTGCACTGATGGAATGAAATGATTGTCATGACTGAGGACGAATCAAGGGCTGAACTCCAGCAGAGAAGATTTCTGATTAATCTTCCTGCTTTTAATTACTTTGCCATATGCTGCGCGACTCATTAGCCTAACGACTCACATTTGTACTCCAGCCTTGAACTCGTGGCTCGTGATCAGAGTCTCTGACCGACATCTACACACATCATCTTTCACTCCTGTTGTGACCACGTTTGAACACGTTTACACTGAGAAGAGAAAGCCTGCTTCTGACGCCTGTTGAGACGTGAAACAGAAGAAGAAAGAATGAAAATCTATTTTCCTCTGATGAAGAAGAAAGACGTGTCTTCAGGTCATGTGATCACATCAAGTTCTATCAGTTGGTGAAGAAACGACAGAACCTCGTGTCCCTGAAGCCTCGACTGTTTGTCAAACCGATTTTTCCTTTTTTTTTTTTTTTTTTTTTTTTTTTTTTTTTTTTTTTTTTTTCGTTTGTTTACTGTTGTTTGTTTAATATCATTTGTTTACTGTCGTTTGTTTACTGTCGTTTGTTTACTGTTGTTTGTTTACTGTTGTTTGTTTACTGTCATTTGTTTACTGTTGTTTGTTTACTGTTGTTTGTTTACTGTTGTTTGTTTACTGTTGTTTGTTTACTGTTGTTTGTTTAATATCGTTTGTTTACTGTCGTTTGTTTACTGTTGTTTGTTTACTGTTGTTTGTTTACTGTTGTTTGTTTAATATCGTTTGTTTACTGTCGTTTGTTTAATATCATTTGTTTACTGTCGTTTGTTTACTGTCGTTTGTTTACTGTCGTTTGTTTACTGTCGTTTGTTTACTGTCGTTTGTTTACTGTCGTTTGTTTACTGTCGTTTGTTTACTGTCATTTGTTTACTGTCGTTTGTTTACTGTCGTTTGTTTACTGTCGTTTGTTTACTGTCGTTTGTTTACTGTTGTTTGTTTACTGTTGTTTGTTTACTGTCTTGTTTGTTCATGTCGTTTGTTTACTGTTGTTTGTTTACTGTTGTTTGTTTACTGTTGTTTGTTTACTGTCTTTGTTTGCTGTTGTTTGTTAGTGTCGTTTGTTTACTGTCGTTTGTTTACTGTCGTTTGTTTACTGTCGTTTGTTTACTGTCGTTTGTTTACTGTCGTTTGTTTACTGTCGTTTGTTTACTGTCGTTTGTTTACTGTTGTTTGTTTACTGTCGTTTGTTTACTGTCGTTTGTTTACTGTTGTTTGTTTACTGTCGTTTGTTTACTGTCGTTTGTTTACTGTCGTTTGTTTACTGTCGTTTGTTTACTGTCGTTTGTTTACTGTCGTTTGTTTACTGTCGTTTGTTTACTGTCGTTTGTTTACTGTCGTTTGTTTACTGTTGTTTGTTTAATATCGTTTGTTTACTGTCGTTTGTTTACTGTCGTTTGTTTACTGTCGTTTGTTTACTGTCGTTTGTTTACTGTCGTTTGTTTACTGTCGTTTTGTTTACTGTCGTTTGTTTACTGTCGTTTGTTTACATGTTAATATCGTTTGTTTAATATCGTTTGTTTACTGTCGTTTGTTTACTGTCGTTTGTTTAATATCGTTTGTTTACTGTCGTTTGTTTACTGTCGTTTGTTTACTGTCGTTTGTTTACTGTCGTTTGTTTACTGTCGTTTGTTTACTGTCGTTTGTTTACTGTCGTTTGTTTAATATCGTTTGTTTAATATCGTTTGTTTAATATCGTTTGTTTACTGTCGTTTGTTTACTGTCGTTTGTTTAATATCGTTTGTTTAATATCGTTTGTTTAATATCGTTTGTTTACTGTTGTTTGTTTACTGTTGTTTGTTTAATATGTTTACTGTCACAACAACGTCAACCTCTAACAGACCAGCGTTGGAGATAAATGTGAGAGAAACATGTTCAATATAAATACTTAATAAACAATAAATAGTCAGAAATCAATGACTGATCAGATCAATGAACGACTTCCACATGTTTCTTTACAATCTTATCTGGTGAAGGTTTTACTGAGACGTTCAGGACGTTGAGGATCAGAATCATATCGTTGATCTTCTCAGTCCATCAGTCGTGTGTCAACAGATCCTCTGGATCTCCTTTGAGACAAAGTTCAAACATTATAATATAATAATTCACTTGTGTTACCTTACCTTACCTTACCTTACCTTACCTTACCTTACCTTACCTTACCTTACCTTACCTTACCTTACCTTACCTTACCTTACCTTACCTTACTTTACCTTACCTTACCTTACCTTACCTTACCTTATTCATGGACCAACCTTTCTAAGTGTGTTCCTCTTGCTGCCTGCAGGGGGCGTTTGAAGGTTTAATTCATTCACAGTTTTGAAAAGTTTGTTTTGTCGTCTTTTCTAATCTGAGAGTTTCGTGGATGTTTCTGGTTCTGGTTCTGGTTCTGGTTCTGGTTCTGGTTCTGGTTCTGGTTCTGGTT
>JACEEU010000871.1:25650931-25670931 GCA_016630915.1 Callionymus lyra | reverse complement strand
TCACATGTTGGTGTGTTCACATGTTGGTGTGTTCACATGTTGGTGTTCACATGTTGGTGTGTTCACATGTTGGTGTGTTCACATGTTGGTGTGTTCACATGTTGGTGTGTTCACATGTTGGTGTGAACATGTTGGTGTGTTCACATGTTGGTGTTCACATGTTGGTGTGTTCACATGTTGGTGTTCACATGTTGGTGTGTTCACATGTTGGTGTGTTCACATGTTGGTGTTCACATGTTGGTGTGTTCACATGTTGGTGTGTTCACATGTTGGTGTGTTCACATGTTGGTGTGTTCACATGTTGGTGTGTTCACATGTTGGTGTTCACATGTTGGTGTGTTCACATGTTGGTGTGTTCACATGTTGGTGTGTTCACATGTTGGTGTGTTCACATGTTGGTGTGTTCACATGTTGGTGTGTTCACATGTTGGTGTGTTCACATGTTGGTGTGTTCACATGTTGGTGTGTTCACATGTTGGTGTGTTCACATGTTGGTGTGTTCACATGTTGGTGTGTTCACATGTTGGTGTGTTCACATGTTGGTGTGTTCACATGTTGGTGTGTTCACATGTTGGTGTGAACATGTTGGTGTGTTCACATGTTGGTGTGTTCACATGTTGGTGTGAACATGTTGGTGTGTTCACATGTTGGTGTGTTCACATGTTGGTGTGTTCACATGTTGGTGTGTTCACATGTTGGTGTGTTCACATGTTGGTGTGTTCACATGTTGGTGTGAACATTTGGTGTGTTCACATGTTGGTGTGTTCACATGTTGGTGTGTTCACATGTTGGTGTGTTCACATGTTGGTGTGTTCACATGTTGGTGTGTTCACATGTTGGTGTGTTCACATGTTGGTGTGTTCACATGTTGGTGTGTTCACATGTTGGTGTGTTCACATGTTGGTGTGTTCACATGTTGGTGTGAACATGTTGGTGTGTTCACATGTTGGTGTGTTCACATGTTGGTGTGAACATGTTGGTGTGTTCACATGTTGGTGTGTTCACATGTTGGTGTGTTCACATGTTGGTGTGTTCACATGTTGGTGTGAACATGTTGGTGTGTTCACATGTTGGTGTGTTAACATGTTGGTGTTAACATGTTTGGTGTTTTCACATGTTGGTGTGTTCACATGTTGGTGTGAACATGTTGGTGTGAACATGTTGGTGTGAACATGTTGGTGTGTTCACATGTTGGTGTGAACATGTTGGTGTGAACATGTTGGTGTGAACATGTTGGTGTGAACATGTTGGTGTGAACATGTTGGTGTGTTCACATGTTGGTGTGAACATGTTGGTGTGAACATGTTGGTGTGAACATGTTGGTGTGAACATGTTGGTGTGTTCACATGTTGGTGTGTTCACATGTTGGTGTTTTCACATGTTGGTGTGAACATGTTGGTGTGTTCACATGTTGGTGTGTTCACATGTTGGTGTGTTCACATGTTGGTGTGAACATGTTGGTGTGTTCACATGTTGGTGTGTTCACATGTTGGTGTGTTCACATGTTGGTGTGTTCACATGTTGGTGTTCACATGTTGGTGTGTTCACATGTTGGTGTGAACATGTTGGTGTTCACATGTTGGTGTGTTCACATGTTGGTGTGTTCACATGTTGGTGTGTTCACATGTTGGTGTGTTCACATGTTGGTGTGTTCACATGTTGGTGTGAACATGTTGGTGTGTTCACATGTTGGTGTGTTCACATGTTGGTGTGTTCACATGTTGGTGTGTTCACATGTTGGTGTTCACATGTTGGTGTGTTCACATGTTGGTGTTCACATGTTGGTGTGTTCACATGTTGGTGTGTTCACATGTTGGTGTTCACATGTTGGTGTGTTCACATGTTGGTGTGTTCACATGTTGGTGTTCACATGTTCCTCGTCCATGTGGCTTCACCTGCTTTTCTTTTAACATCATCCTCACATTCTTCTGGATCTTCTCCTGGAGGCTCCAGCACTGTCCACCTCCACTTTACTTTAGATTCAAGAATCCTTTATTCACCATGATGAACCCTTGAAGTACAGTGTGTGTTGTTGTGATGTGTGACTCTATTGTATCATCAATGTGTGTTGTTGTGATGTGTGACTCTATTGTATCATCAATGTGTGTTGTTGTGATGTGTGACTCTATTGTATCATCAGTGTGTGTGTGTTGTGATGTGTGACTCTATTGTATCATCAGTGTGTGTGTGTTGTTGTGATGTGTGACTCTATCGTATCATCAGTGTGTGTGTGTTGTGATGTGTGACTCTATTGTATCATCAGTGTGTGTGTTGTTGTGATGTGTGACTCTATTGTATCATCAGTGTGTGTGTTGTTGTGATGTGTGACTCTATTGTATCATCAGTGTGTGTGTGTTGTTGTGATGTGTGACTCTATTGTATCATCAGTGTGTGTGTGTTTGTTGTGATGTGTGACTCTATTGTATCATCAGTGTGTGTGTGTTTGTGATGTGTGACTCTATTGTATCATCAGTGTGTGTGTTGTTGTGATGTGTGTGTGTGTGTTGTGATGTGTGTGACTCTATTGTATCATCAGTGTGTGTGTGTTGTTGTGATGTGTGACTCTATTGTATCATCAGTGTGTTTTTGTGTGTTGTTGTGATGTGTGACTCTATTGTATCATCAATGTGTGTTTGTTGTTGTGATGTGTGACTCTATTGTATCATCAGTGTGTGTGTTGTGATGTGTGACTCTATTGTATCATCAGTGTGTGTGTGTTGTTGTGATGTGTGACTCTATTGTATCATCAGTGTGTGTGTGTGTTGTTGTGATGTGTGACTCTATTGTATCATCATGTGTGTGTGTTGTTGTGATGTGGGACTCTATTGTATCATCAGTTTGTGTTGTTGTGATGTGTGACTCTATTGTATCATCATGTGTGTGTGTTGTTGTGATGTGTGACTCTATTGTATCATCAGTGTGTGTGTTGTTGTGATGTGTGACTCTATTGTATTATCAGTGTGTGTGTTGTTGTGATGTGTGACTCTATTGTATCATTAGTGTTGTGTGTTGTTGTTGTGATGTGTGACTCTATTGTATCATTCATGTGTGACTTGTTGTATGATTGTTGTGTGACTCTATTGTATCATCAGTGTGTGTGTTGTTGTGATGTGTGACTCTATTGTATCATCAGTGTGTGTGTGTTGTTGTGATGTGTGACTCTATTGTATCATCAGTGTGTGTGTGTTGTTGTGATGTGTGACTCTATTGTATCATCAGTGTGTGTGTGTTGTTGTGATGTGTGACTCTATTGTATCATCAGTGTGTGTTTGTACAAAACTCTCTTTTCATTGAAATATTGAAAATATTAGAAGATAATCTTAAGCCCACTGAAAACACTGTTTTTCTGGAGATGAAATCTCGTTTTCACATTAGTTAAGATGTGTGTTTTATCTCTACACATTATTGTATGATATTAAATAATGTTTGTTGTGTTGTTTATGATAATCGTGTGTCAAAGATCAAACATTTTAAATTATTTAATTAACATTAGAGCTTGAATTGACACAGAGGCCTTGATTACAAACACACAGACAAACAAACAAACAAACAAACAATCACAGACAAATAGACAAACAAACAAACAAACAATCAGACAAACAGACAAACAAACAAAACACAGATAAACAAACAAACAGACTTTATTTGGAACCCCTACTGTCTCTGAGCCCCTCTCCTCCTCTTGGTCTTCCTTCACTGCTGTAAATTTGGTTGATATTTCATCACTAGTGAACAAGATGAAACCCTCCTCTTGCTCAGATGACTTCCTTCCTTGTAGGCTTTTTATCAAAGTATTTGATGTAATTGGCCCCTGAGTTACCAATATGGTGAACCTCTCCCTTTCCACAGGGGTTTTTAATGCATTTAAACCATTGTGGAGCCTCTGCTCAACAAAAACCAGGCTTAGACCCAACTGACCTCAGTCATTTCAGGCCTATTTCTAAGCTCCCTTTCTTGTCCAAGATCTTGGAGAAGGTTGTGTCTGAGCAGCTGTTCCTGGATCAGAGCGACATCCATGAGAAGTTTCAGTCTGGCATCCGTAAACATCTACGGAGACAGCTTTACTGAAAGTGTCCAGTGACACCATGATGTCGGCTGACTCGGGTAAATTCACTGTTCTGGTTCTGTTGGATCTGTCCTCAGCCTTTGACACAGTTGAACCAGATCCTGCTCGGAAGACTGAGGGGTGAAGACTGTCTGGGTCTGTGTTAGAATGGTTCTCATCTTACCTTTCTGGGCGCAGTTTTAGTGTATCTGTCAATCAAATGAGGTCTGAATCGCATATTTTATTTTTCTTACTTATTCCCTGGTAAATCATTCAGAGATTTCCAGATGTTTCTTATCACATGTTTGCTGATGACATCCAGCTCTACTGCTCTGTTGATCCAACTGAGCTCCAGAGGCTGAACTTAGTCAATTGTTGCTAGAAATCAAACAATGAGTGAAAACACTTTGCAGCTAAATGTGGACAAAACTGAAACTCTGGTGATTGTTGATGATACGATTCCAGGGTTGAGTCAGTACTTGAGTGACTTATGTCAGTCTGTCAAACTGAGCCTGAGAAACCTGGGTGTTGTATTTGATAAAGACATGTCTCTTGTTCAACACTGAAGAAACATCTGTGTTTGATGATCTACTGACTCCTTTAAGAAACATCTGTGTTTGATGATCTACTGACTCCTTCAAGAAACATGTGTGTTTGATGATCTACTGACTCCTTTAAGAAACATCTGTGTTTGATGATCTACTGACTCCTTCAAGAAACATCTGTGTTTGATGATCTACTGACTCCTTCAAGAAACATCTGTGTTTGATGATCTACTGACTCCTTCAAGAAACATCTGTGTTTGATGATCTACTGACTCCTTCAAGAAACATCTGTGTTTGATGATCTACTGACTCCTTCAAGAAACATCTGTGTTTGATGATCTACTGACTCCTTCAAGAAACATCTGTGTTTGATGATCTACTGACTCCTTCAAGAAACATCTTAAGACGTTTCTATTTGTTCAGGCTTTTCCTTGATTTCCTGGAACTCCTGTGTTGTTCTCAGTATTATCTTGATCTTTAAAGTATATACTTTATTGAATATTGTTTTGATTGTTTAAGCGCTTTGTGACCCTGGTCTGGAAAAGCGCTATATAAATAAAAATTACTTATTTACTTACTTACAAACAATCAGACAAACAGACAAACAGACAAACAGACAAACAAACAAACAAACAATCAGACAAACAAACAAACAAACAGACAAACAAACAAACTGACAAACAAACAAACAATCAGACAAACAAACAAACAAACTGACAAACAAACAAACAAACAAACAAACTGACAAACAAACAAACAATCAGACAAACAAACAAACAAACAATCAGAAAAACAGACAAACAAACAAACAATCAGACAAACAAACAAACCTGCATCACAAACAATAAACAAACTATTGACCTGTTTTAACTTGTTGTTCTTCATATTCTTAAGTCGTATGTTGTTTTGAAAGGTCATGGGTTCAAAGGTTTTATTAGTTTTTTCTTCACAGCTTTAAAGTGAAACTAAGAATTGAAGTGAATCACATTCATTAGAGACGATTAAATGTTTAAACTTCTGTTTATTTCTCTTCACAGTTGAATTTTCTCTTCTTAAATAAAAACTATGGTTTCATTGAAATATTTATAAAAGTATCTTCATTTCCTGCTCAAGTCCTTCTTATTTCTGAGCAACAGTCGAAAGACAGGCCGTCTGTGGAAATGACATCAAGAAGAAAAACACATTCAGAGGTTTAAGTGAAAATAAAACGTTTTAAACCTCAGACGAGTTTTTCATCGGCTCAAAATCCAAGGTCACATTTTGAGTCACGAATCCAACAACAGACGAGTGCGTGGTTTGATCAGATGTTTGATGGTGACGTCAGGAGGACACGTTTCTTCAGAGAATCTGCTCGTAACTTAAGCTCAGGCAGAATTAAACCCACTATAAATATATAAATATATAAATATATATATAGACGCTACAGACGTGTGTTCACTGTGTTATTATCTCTGGATCCTCAGGTGAAGCTACAGCATCTTCATCTCCTCAGTGTTGCCTCCTCAGGTCCCTCAGGCTCTGACTCATTGTTAAACGTCTACTTCTGTTGAGCCTGGAACTCTGGTGTTCCTCGTCCAGAGACTCCTTCACATGTGGATGAACAAGTGGCTCTCGGTCCCTCGGCTCTCGACCAGGAACTCCTCAGGTTTAATAAATCAGATCCTGGAGCTGCAGGAGAAACTTTGGTCCTGTGAGAGAAGATGGATGTTCAGTGACAGGAGGACATGTAAAGACGTCTCTCCTCGTCCACTGGGCTTCATTAGCTGGACCTCAGGGACTGTCCTTGAATACATTGAGCCTCATCTTCTCTGTGTCTCCTCATCTCCTGCTGTTGGAAAAACATCTGCAGCCTCTGGAGGAGACTTGTGTGTCCAGGTCTGAACATGCTTTCACTTGACGTCTCCTCTGAATCCTACATCTCCAGTCATGTCTCCAGTCGTGTCTCCAGTCGTGTCTCCAGTCGTGTCTCCAGTCGTGTCTCCCTGGACGTCTCAGGGCTGGAGATCTTCGCTAGTTTCTATTGTTGTTTTTCACAAAGTTTTCACAGGAGTCGAGTTGGTTTCATGGACTTTCAGGATCTTTCCAGACTTTTATTCAAACCAAATCTCTGGTCACTGAGTCAGATGCTGGAGATGTTTGAGAGAAGACTTGACGTCATCTTCTCAAACTGCTCTATGGTTTGAAGCTCGAGGTGATGTCATGTTCTTGCAGATCTTCGTGTATTTAAAGCTGAAAACAAGGTTTCATGGAAGCCTCTTGATTCTTCTGAGCTGATTGTTTGGACGACCTTCACTGAGGGTCGTCCGTGTCCTTGAGCAAACCAACGCAACAGGAAGACCTACAGCAGGAAGATAACAGAGTGTGATGATGTGTGTCCAGAGAGTTCTCTCTACATTAGAGCTAATGTTGCTGAAGGTGCTTCTGGTGATTGATCCTCGTCGTGACATTGTTGTCTCTGCTGTCGCTGATGAGAAGTCGATTCAGGAGAAGAATCACAGTCGCAGGTTCTTGAAGGTTGAGACACAAACGTACAAAACAACAACCGTCAGAGAAAAGAACAAAAACCTCTTTTCGTCTCTCGATCGCTCAAAATAGTTTGAGAAGATGATGATGATAGTAACTATCAACCGAGTCAACTAGTCCAGAGAAGTTGATACTTGATGAACCTGCCGTGATGCGACAATGACGTCGTCGTAGGTTCGGTGTAACATCTCGTCTGTTCACCTCTGACCTCCTCCTACACCACCTCTGACGCCATCTTTAACACGGTGTAGCTACAACATCTCGTCTGTTCACCTCTGACCTCCTCCTACACCACCTCTGACGCCATCTTTAACACGGTGTAGCTACAACATCTCGTCTGTTCACCTCTGACCTCCTCCTACACCACCTCTGACGCCATCTTTAACACGGTGTCGCTACAAGATCTCGTCTGTTCACCTCTACACCACCTCTGACGCCATCTTTAACTCGGTGTAGCTACAACATCTCGCCTGTTCACCTCCTGACCTCCTTCCTACACCACCTCTGACGCCATCTTTAACTCTGTGTAGCTACTACATCTCGTCTGTTCACCTCTGACCTCCTCCTACACCACCTCTGACGCCATCTTTAACTCGGTGTAGCTACAACATCTCGTCTGTTCACCTCTGACCTCCTCCTACACCACCTCTGACGCCATCTTTAACACGGTGTAGCTACAACATCTCGTCTGTTCACCTCTGACCTCCTCCTACACCACCTCTGACGCCATCTTTAACACGGTGTAGCTACAACATCTCGTCTGTTCACCTCTGACCTCCTCCTACACCACCTCTGACGCCATCTTTAACACGGTGTAGCTACAACATCTCGTCTGTTCACCTCTGACCTCCTCCTACACCACCTCTGACGCCATCTTTAACACGGTGTAGCTACAACATCTCGTCTGTTCACCTCTGACCTCCTCCTACACCACCTCTGACGCCATCTTTAACACGGTGTAGCTACAACATCTCGTCTGTTCACCTTCCTGACCTCCTCCTACACCACCTCTGACGCCATCTTTAACACGGTGTAGCTACAACATCTCGTCTGTTCACCTCTGACCTCCTCCTACACCACCTCTGACGCCATCTTTAACACGGTGTAGCTACAACATCTCGTCTGTTCACCTCTGACCTCCTCCTACACCACCTCTGACGCCATCTTTAACACGGTGCTAGCTACAACTTCTCGTCTGTTCACCTCTGACCTCCTGCTACACCACCTCTGACGCCATCTTTAACACGGTGTAGCTACAACATCTCGTCTGTTCACCTCTGACCTCCTCCTACACCACCTCTGACGCCATCTTTAACACGGTGTAGCTACAACATCTCGTCTGTTCACCTCTGACCTCCTCCTACACCACCTCTGACGCCATCTTTAACACGGTGTAGCTACAACATCTCGTCTGTTCACCTCTGACCTCCTCCTACACCACCTCTGACGCCATCTTTAACACGGTGTAGCTACAACATCTCGTCTGTTCACCTCTGACCTCCTCCTACACCACCTCTGACGCCATCTTTAACACGGTGTAGCTACAACATCTCGTCTGTTCACCTCTGACCTCCTCCTACACCCCTCTACGCCATCTTTAACACGGTGTAGCTACAACATCTCGTCTGTTCACCTCTGACCTCCTCCTACACCACCTTTCTAGCTACAACATCTCGTCTGTTCACCTCTGACCTCCTCCTACACCACCTCTGACGCCATCTTTAACACGGTGAAGCTACAACATCTCGTCTGTTCACCTCTGACCTCCTCCTACACCACCTCTGACGCCATCTTTAACACGGTGTAGCTACAACATCTCGTCTGTTCACCTCTGACCTCCTCCTACACCACCTCTGACGCCATCTTTAACACGGTGTAGCTACAACATCTCGTCTGTTCACCTCTGACCTCCTCCTACACCACCTCTGACGCCATCTTTAACACGGTGAAGCTACAACATCTCGTCTGTTCACCTCTGACCCTCCTCCCTACACCACCTCCTGACGCCATCTTTAACTTCGGTGTAGCTACAACATCTCGTCTGTTCACCTCTGACCTCCTCCTACACCACCTCTGACGCCATCTTTAACACGGTGTAGCTACAACATCTCGTCTGTTCACCTCTGACCTCCTCCTACACCACCTCTGACGCCATCTTTAACACGGTGTAGCTACAACATCTCGTCTGTTCACCTCTGACCTCCTCCTACACCACCTCTGACGCCATCTTTAACTCGGTGTAGCTACAATATCTCGTCTGTTCACCTCTACCTCCTCTACACCACCTCTGGCGCATGTAGCTCAACATCACTCTGTTCTCATGACCTCCTCCTACACCACCTCTGACGCCATCTTTAACTCGGTGAAGCTACAACATCTCGCTCTGTTCACCTCTGACCTCCTCCTACACCACCTCTGACGCCATCTTTAACACGGTGAAGAAATTACCTGTTCACCTCTGACATCCTCCTACACCACACGCCATCTTTGAAAACTTAACAACATCTCGTCTGTTCACCTCTGACCTCCTCTACACCAGAACGAATGCATAACAGAGGATATTACAACATCTCGTCTGTTCACCTCTGACCTCCTCCTACACCACCTCTGACGCCATCTGACATGTGTTATTATTAGTAAAACAGCTTCAGCCAATCAGAGGCTTCGTCACATGTAGCGACACTTCCTGTTGGTGTCAAAGTCACATGATCGTCAGACCAGGAAGTGAAAGAAAGTGATGATGTTGACGAAGATCGTCTTCTTGTCGATACAATTGTTTTATGAGGTAAAAAGAATCATGTAAACGTTCTGTTGACGTTTCTTTAACACATAACAATATTTTTTAAAGAGTCGATATGCAGCGAGTGATGTCATCACGCAGGAAGTGGAGGCGATGTTGTAGCTACAGCGTGTTAAAGATGGCGTCAGAGGTGGTGTAGAGGCCAGAGGTCAGAGGTGAACAGACGAGATGTTGTATGAAGAGGTCACGTGACGACTCCCGACATGTTCAGCGACGTCTTCCATGTGATGACTTCAAGGCTGTCCTCATAGAATGAAGGTTTCAAACGTCCATGAAGAAGATGTTTCTCTCAGTCACTCGTCCTCACGTCTCCGTCACAAGAGTCTCTGACCTTTAGATGGTCTCCCCGGGCGGCTCTGGTCTGCAGGGCGTGTTGAGAGTCTGAATGACAGGTAATGACCCCCCAGGAGAGCTGGAGGACTCAGAGGACTCACCCACGTCTGCTGTCGTCCTCTGGGCTCAGAACATGGTCTTCATGGTGGTCAGGTCGTCTCCACACATCACTCTCACTTCCATCACCATCCGTCTCTCCGGCGCCATCAGATCTGCACTTTTTCTCCGTCCTTCCTGTCACTCCATCTTCTCCTCGCCTCCATGTGGATTCTAAATGGCTGTTGAAGTTCACTTAAGTCCCTTGGATCCTGATCGATGGCTGCACGTCTTCCATAACTTTCACAATGAAAAGCTCCAACGTTGAAGGTTTAATCTTCTGCTGATTGTTCACGTCATGGTTTCCTTATTGTTGCTGTGAAGATGAAAGACGTGAAGGAGTCGCTGAGGCGTGAGAAGGTCACGTGATCATCTGACGTCTGTGAGATAAATGAATGCTTTGAACCTTCAGGACAAACCTCGGACCTGATCATGTGACTCTTCCACCAGAACGACTTCCTGTGGAGACGAACCTCGAGACCTTGAGACGACAGTCGTACGAGTTTGTTTATGTTTTCTTGTCGTTCTTCTTGTTGACACTCGGCCCTCCTTCACCCACCCATCCGTGAGCGTCCATCAATCTGACGAGTGACATCTTCACGCTCCGGCGACTGGAGAAACATCAACACATTCTTTGGATGTTTCTCAGACGTTTAAGAAGATAAACCTTTTATTTCGTCGTCGACGCTCGACTGACACGAGGTTTTACTGTTGCTTCAACGAGAAGATTCAACAACACAACACAACACAACACAACACAACACAACACAACACAACACAACACAACACAACACAACACAACACAACACAACACAACACAACACAACACAACACAACACAACACAAGAAACAACTGGACTTTAGAAACATTTGTGTCGATGATTGACAAGATCTTTCAGCACGTCTTCATCAGGTCAAGAGGTCAGAAGACCCTCTTGAAGAGTCAATGTTTATGAAGAAACATATTTGATGAACATTTTATCGTCTCTTGTGACGTTTGAACTTCATCATGTTAAGTTGTTGATGTTTGAGAAAACCTTGATCTGATTGGACGCCACGATAAAACACATCTGTCAAGAACCACGTGTTCCTCTGGAGTCAGAAGACGAAGAGGATTCTCTTGTTTCACTCGAACTGGACCAGAACCAAGGCTGAGGTACGAGTGAGTGGGAGGAGCTGCTGGTCTGAGATGAACTGAGATAATAGCGCGAGACGAGACGCTGCCAACTCACTTAAACCAGTCATTATCCTCGCGGGACAACAGGTTGACTTCCTCCTTCTTTTCCTCTTCTGGACGACTTTACCTCGACGACCTCCTGACCTTCAGCTGCTCTTTAGCTTCTTGTCGCTCGACGCCTGCTTCGACCTGCACTCGTTTCATCGTGACTCTATTCAGGAAGTCATTAAGTGTCAACAGGAAGTGCGCGATTACAGCCTCGTAATTATTGTCTTTTGTCGTCACTCATTGATTTTCAGCAGCACTTTCTGCTTCGCTGCTCACAGGAATAACTGCAAACTCCCTCCAGTTTCCTCCCTTCCGTCGGGTGTTCATAATTGGATCGTCAATATTCTTCAGCTGCTGGACTGAAGAACCTCCTCCTTCCATGTTCGTGTCGTTAAATGAATTCCTTAAAGTGAAGAAAGAACGTGGAGCTTCAGTGACTTCATGTTTATTATTTATGTTAAAAGATTCTCTTCCATCTGTTTCTGCTTTAGATTTAAACTTTAACTTATAATGTTGTTCACCAACATGAGGCGCAGTAAATAAGCCACGCCCCCGCATCATGTGACGCATGATTGACAGCGTCTCCGAATATAATTCTCTAGTATCTTGAACCGTCGTCACAGTAGCTTCACTGTCGAGCCTCAGTTTTTAAGTTCGTTAATATTTTCTTCTTTCATTCACGAGTGACTTTTATTTATTTTGATGGATCTAGTAAAAAAAATCCAAAAAATGACCTTGACCTTCATGACGACCTTTTGTTTGTGAGTTTCTTTCTTCCACAGAAAAGATCTTCTACGTGACGACGAGTGTTTTCCTGGATTAGTTGCTTCGTCACTAAAGCTTTAACTTTAACGACAAGAAGAATCAACTTCAGATGAACTTGTTTATTAACAAGAAAAACTAAACGTTAATATTTGTGATAAAATACTGTTGAATAAAAACTAAGATTTTTCACAACATAAATAATGAAGTAAAACATTCAATAACAATGAGATGGTATTGATATGAGCGTCTGGTTACATTTTATAATCAATACTTTTGACAATTTGATGTTATTGGAAAATGATGAGAGAAAAAAAGCTGATTGTGTGTTTTTTTCGAATAGCAACAAAGTCTCCATTGAATCTTGTGAGAAGATCATGAAGATACTGTGAGAAAAGATTTTGTGAGAGAAGATACTGTGAGAGAAGATACTGTGGAAAAAGATACTGTGAGAGAAGATACTGTGAGAGAAGATACTGTGAGAGAAGATACTGTGAGAGAAGATACTGTGAGAGAAGATACTGGCAGAGAAGATACTGTGAGAGAAGATACTGTGAGAAAAGATACTGTGAGAGAAGATACTGTGAGAGAAGATACTGTGAGAGAAGATACTGGCAGAGAAGATACTGGCAGAGAAGATACTGTGAGAGAAGATACTGGCAGAGAAGATACTGGCAGAGAAGATACTGGCAGAGAAGATACTGGCAGAGAAGATACTGTGAGAGACGATACTGTGAGAGAAGATACTGGCAGAGAAGATACTGGCAGAGAAGATACTGTGAGAGAAGATACTGTGAGAGAAGATACTGGCAGAGAAGATACTGGCAGAGAAGATACTGTGAGAGAAGATACTGTGAGAGAAGATACTGGCAGAGAAGATACTGGCAGAGAAGATACTGGCAGAGAAGATACTGGCAGAGAAGATACTGGCAGAGAAGATACTGTGAGAGAAGATACTGTGAGAGAAGATACTGTGAGAGAAGATACTGGCAGAGAAGATACTGTGAGAGAAGATACTGTGAGATAAGATACTGGCAGAGAAGATACTGGCAGAGAAGATACTGTGAGAGAAGATACTGGCAGAGAAGATACTGGCAGAGAAGATACTATACATATACTATATAGAATACGTCTCTGAAGGGAGAAAGACATTGGTCCAGATGTCCCACAATTCATTGCATCACAACGATCTCGCTGCAGCAAATACTTTTCAAACGAGTCTCGTCATTGATTTGTTTCCCGGATCGATTCCACTTCCAGGCGAGTACGAGTCGCTCGCCGACTCACTCCTGATTCATTGGAAACGTGTCTGTGTTTATGATTTTCAACCTCATTTGGATTGAAACAGTGTTTTATGAACATTATGCATTATTACTGCAGCTGGAGCTCCATCAGTGAAACATCTGTCAATGTTGTGGAGCATATTAAAGCTGATGAGTGCAAAGGTCATGTTCGCTTGATCAATAACGTGTTCTGTTGTTCTTGAGAACAATGTTTGGTTCTGAAAGAACAGTATTTGTTGTTCTTGCTACGAAACTACAAGAGGTTCATAGAAAACATGATGAAGTAGAAATTCTTCTTTTTAAATTCTCATTAGAGCAAAGAACTCTGGGTAAAAACATTGCGACCTGAGGATGATGATGATGATGATGAGGACACGCCCCCTTCTGTCTATACATCTATATTATAATGTATCTAAATCTAAACTGCATAGAACAGGAAGTGATGTCACTACATAGTCAAGAGAAAAACATTCAGTTCAACTCGAAATGTTTTCTTCACAACACAACACTACACAACCAACTCAAGACCACACCATAAAACACTACACAACCAACTCAAGACCACACCATAAAACACTACACAACCAACTCAAGACCACAACACTACAAACAACTCAAACCACACCAAACCAACCAACACAACCACAACACAAAACACAACCCACACAAGACCACACCTAAAACACTACACAACCAACACAAGACCACAACACAAAACACAACCCACACAAGACCACACCATAAAACACTACACAACCAACACAAGACCACACCATAAAACACTACACAACCAACACAAGACCACAACACAAAACACAACCCACACAAGACCACACCATAAAACACTACACAACCAACACAAGACCACAACACAAAACACAACCCACACAAGACCACACCATAAAACACTACACAACCAACACAAGACCACAACACAAAACACAACCCACACAAGACCACACCATAAAACACTACACAACCAACACAAGACCACAACACAAAACATAACCCACACAAGACCACACCATAAAACACTACACAACCAACACAAGACCACAACACAAAACACAACCAACACAAGACCACACCATAAAACACTACACAACCAACACAAGACCACAACACAAAACACAACCCACACAAGACCACACCATAAAACACTACACAACCAACACAAGACCACAACACAAAACACAACCCACACAAGACCACACCATAAAACACTACACAACCAACACAAGACCACAACACAAAAACATAACCCACACAAGACCACACCATAAAACACTACACAACCAACACAAGACCACAACACAAAACACAACCCACACAAGACCACACCATAAAACACTACACAACCAACACAAGACCACAACACAAAACACAACCCACACAAGACCACACCATAAAACACTACACAACCAACACAAGACCACACCCCCCACCCAACACAAGACCACAACACAAAACACAACCCACACAAGACCACACCATAAAACACTACACAACCAACACAAGACCACAACACAAAACACAACCCACACAAGACCACACCATAAAACACTACACAACCAACACAAGACCACAACACAAAACACAACCCACACAAGACCACACCAATAAAACACTACACAACCAACACAAGACCACAACACAAAACACAACCAACACAAGACCACACCATAAAACACTACACAACCAACACAAGACCACAACACAAAACACAACCCACACAAGACCACACCATAAAACACTACACAACCAACACAAGACCACAACACAAAACACAACCCACACAAGACCACACCATAAAACACTACACAACCAACACAAGACCACAACACAAAAAACATAACCCACACAAGACCACACCATAAAACACTACACAACAAACACAAGACCACAACACAAAACACAACCCACACAAGACCACACCATAAAACACTACACAACCAACACAAGACCACAACACAAAACACAACCCACACAAGACCACACCATAAAACACTACACAACCAACACAAGACCACAACACAAAACACAACCCACACAAGACCACACCATAAAACACTACACAACCAACACAAGACCACAACACAAAACACAACCAACACAAGACCACAACACAAAACACAACCCACACAAGACCACACCATAAAACACTGCATAACCAACACAAGACCACAACAAAAAACACAATCAACACAAGACCACACCATAAAACACTACACAACCAACACAAGACCACACCATAAACCACACAACCCACACAAGACCACACCATAAAACACTACACAACCAACACAAGACCACACCATAAAACACTACACAACCAACACAAGACCACACCAACACAACCCACACAAGACCACACCATAAAACACTACACAACCAACACAAGACCACAACACAAAACACAACCCACACAAGACCACACCATAAAACACTACACAACCAACACAAGACCACAACACAAAACACAATCAACACAAGACCACACCATAAAACACTACACAACCAACACAAGACCACAACACAAAACACAACCCACACAAGACCACACCATAAAACACTACACAACCAACACAAGACCACAACACAAAACACAACCACACAAGACCACACCATAAAACAGCCCCAACACAAGACAACGATCCTTGTATTTAACTTGTTATAGTAACTTGTTATAGTAACTTGTTATAGTAACTTGTTATAGTAACTTGTTATAGTAACTTGTTATAGTAACTTGTTATAGTAACTTGTTATAGTAACTTCATCCTTATAGTAACTTGTTATAGTAACTTGTTATAGTACTTATAGTAACTTGTTATAGTAACTTGTTATAGTAACTTGTTATAGTAACTTCTTATAGTAACTTGTTATAGTAACTTGTTATAGTAACTTGTTATAGTAACTTGTTATAGTAACTTGTTATAGTAACTAGTTATAGTAACTTGTTACAGTAACTTGTTATAGTAACTTGTCATAGTAACTTGTTATAGTAACTTGTTATAGTAACTTGTTACAGTAACTTGTTATAGTAACTTGTTATAGTAACTAGTTATAGTAACTAGTTATAGTAACTTGTCATAGTAACTTGTTATAGTAACTTGTTATAGTAACTTGTTATAGTAACTAGTTAAACTAGTTATAGTAACTTGTCATAGTAACTTGTTATAGTAACTTGTTATAGTAACTTGTTATAGTAACTAGTTATAGTAACTAGTTATAGTAACTTGTCATAGTAACTTGTTATAGTAACTAGTTATAGTAACTAGTTATAGTAACTTGTCATAGTAACTTGTCATAGTAACTTGTTATAGTAACTTGTTATAGTAACTTGTTACAGTAACTTGTTATAGTAACTTGTTATAGTAACTTGTTATAGTAACTTGTTATAGTAACTAGTTATAGTAACTTGTTATAGTAACTTGTTATAGTAACTTGTTATAGTAACTTGTTATAGTAACTTGTTATAGTAACTTGTTATAGTAACTTGTTACAGTAACTTGTTATAGTAACTAGTTATAGTAACTTGTTATAGTAACTTGTCATAGTAACTTGTTATAGTAACTTGTTATAGTAACTTGTTATAGTAACTTGTTATATTAACTTGTTATAATAACATGTTATAATAACGTGTTATAGTAACTTGTTATAGTAACTTGTTATAATAACGTGTTATAATAACGTGTTATAGTAACTTGTTATAGTAACGTGTTATAGTAACGTGTTATAATAACGTGTTATAGTAACTTGTTATAGTAACTTGTCATAGTAACTTGTTATAGTAACTTGTTATAGTAACTTGTTATAGTAACTTGTTATAATAACGTGTTATAATAACGTGTTATAGTAACTTGTTATAGTAACGTGTTATAGTAACGTGTTATAATAACGTGTTATAGTAACTTGTTATAGTAACTTGTAACTTGTCATAGTAACTTGTTATATATAGTAACTTGTTATAGTAACTTGTTATAGTAACGTGTTATAATAACGTGTTATAGTAACGTGTTATAGTAACGTGTTATAGTAACGTGTTATAGTAACGTGTTATAGTAACGTGTTATAGTAACTTGTTATAGTAACTTGTTATAGTAACGTGTTATAGTAACTGTTATAACTTGTTATAGTAACTTTTAATAACGTGTTATAGTAACTTGTTATAGTAACGTGTTATAATAACGTGTTATAGTAACTTGTTATAGTAACTTGTTATAGTAACTTGTTATAATAACGTGTTATAGTAACGTGTTATAGTAACTTGTTATAGTAACTTGTTATAGTAACTTGTTATAATAACGTGTTATAGTAACGTGTTATAGTAACTGTTATAGTATCGTGTTATAGTAACGTGTTATAATAACGTGTTATAGTAACGTGTTATAGTAACGTGTTATAGTAACGTGTTATAGTAACGTGTTATAGTAACGTGTTATAGTAACGTGTTATAGTAACGTGTTATAGTAACGTGTTATAGTAACGTGTTATAGTAACGTGTTATAGTAACGTGTTATAATAACGTGTTATAATAACGTGTTATAGTAACGTGTTATAGTAACGTGTTATAATAACGTGTTATAGTAACGTGTTATAGTAACGTGTTATAATAACGTGTTATAGTAACGTGTTATAATAACGTGTTATAGTAACGTGTTATAGTAACGTGTTATAGTAACGTGTTATAGTAACTTGTTATAGTTATAACGTGTTATAATAACGTGTTATAGTAACGTGTTATAGTAACGTGTTATATAACGTGTTATAATAACGTGTTATAGTAACGTGTTATAATAACGTGTTATAGTAACGTGTTATAATAACGTGTTATAATAACGTGTTATATAATAACGTGTTATAATAACGTGTTATAATAACGTGTAACGTGTTATAGTAACGTGTTATAGTAACGTGTTATAGTAACGTGTTATAGTAACGTGTTATAGTAACGTGTTATAGTAACGTGTTATATAGTAACTTGTTATAGTAACTTGTTATAGTAACTTGTTATAATAACGTGTTATAGTAACGTGTTATAGTAACTTGTTATAATAACGTGTTATAGTAACGTGTTATAGTAACGTGTTATAGTAACGTGTTATAGTAACGTGTTATAATAACGTGTTATAGTAACGTGTTATAGTAACGTGTTATAGTAACGTGTTATAGTAACGTGTTATAAGTAACGTGTTATAGTAACGTGTTATAAGTAACGTGTTATAATAACGTGTTAACGTGTTATAGTAACGTGTTATAATAACGTGTTATAGTAACGTGTTATAGTAACGTGTTATAATAACGTGTTATAGTAACGTGTTATAGTAACGTGTTATAATAACGTGTTATAGTAACGTGTTATAGTAACGTGTTATAGTAACGTGTTATAATAACGTGTTATAGTAACGTGTTATAATAACGTGTTATAGTAACGTGTTATAACGTGTTATAATAACGTGTTATAATAACGTGTTATAGTAACGTGTTATAATAACGTGTTATAGTAACGTGTTATAATAACGTGTTATAATAACGTGTTATAGTAACGTGTTATAGTAGCGTGTTATAATAACGTGTTATAATAACGTGTTATAATAACGTGTTATAGTAACGTGTTATAATAACGTGTAACGTGTTATATGTAACGTGTTATAACTGTTATAGTAACGTGTTATAGTAACGTGTTATAGTAACGTGTTATAGTAACGTGTTATAGTAACGTGTTATAGTAACTTGTATAGTAACGTGTTATAGTAACGTGTTATAGTAACGTGTTATAGTAACGTGTTATAGTAACGTGTTATAGTAACGTGTTATAGTAACGTGTTATAATAACGTGTTATAGTAACGTGTTATAGTAACGTGTTATAGTAACGTGTTATAGTAACGTGTTATAGTAACGTGTTATAGTAACTTGTTATAGTAACTTGTTATAGTAACGTGTTATAATAACGTGTTATAATAACGTGTTATAGTAACGTGTTATAATAACGTGTTATAGTAACGTGTTATAACGTGTTATAGTAACGTGTTATAGTAACGTGTTATAGTAACTTGTTATTTCATAGTAACGTGTTATAGTAACGTGTTATAGTAACTTGTTATAGTAACTTGTTATAGTAACTTGTTATAGTAACGTGTTATAATAACGTGTTATAGTAACTTGTTATAGTAACGTGTTATAATAACGTGTTATAGTAACTTGTTATAGTGACGTGTTATAATAACGTGTTATAGTAACTTGTTATAGTAACGTGTTATAATAACGTGTTATAGTAACGTGATATAGTAACGTGTTATAGTAACGTGTTATAATAACGTGTTATTATTATAGTAACGTGTTATAATAACGTGTTATAGTAACGTGTTATAATAACGTGTTATAGTA
>JACEEU010000871.1:25608431-25643431 GCA_016630915.1 Callionymus lyra | reverse complement strand
CACATGATCATTCGTGGAGATACTGTGAGAGTCACACGTGATGTTGTTGTTGAAATAAAGAACTAAATAAATAAATAAAAATAATTCAAATAAATAAAGATCTAAAGAATTTACGAACTGTCGTCATCGTCTCGTTGTGAGGATTATTTATATATTTATTTTGTTAAAAATCACCACAAGACGCCATTTTGTTTACGGCGTCGCATCCTGTAGTTCTGATCATATTTATATTGAATTGAAGAATCTTCAGGATTTTGTTCTTCGTTCCTTTGACTCTTTTCCTGAGTCAGGATGAAAGATTACGAGTAAAATGTAAAATAATGAAATCTTTCAAAGGTCATTTGAGTTGAAGGTTGATCTCATCCCACTCCTTTAACTCAGCCATGATGAGGACGTCCTGTCGCTCCTCATCACTGTGAGAACCAAAGACCTTCACCTCAATCTCACGTCTGTCTCGGATCAATAATCCATCAATATATTGATCGAGAGTTCGTTCCTTCATTGAACAGAATCTGTTTTTAAAGCGAGGATTCTATCGTAGAAACACATGAATCACGAGAACACGAGTCTGTGGCATCATCTTGAAAGTGCAAAGGTCACGACCTTGAGGACGAAACCATGTTGATCACCAGCGACATGTTTTTCTCTCAAACATCACAAACGTCCGTTCGAAGCACGAAGACTCGCTTCTGGTTTTCCAGCCTGAAGATGACGAGACGTTTGTTCTTCTTGTTTCCTTCGTCTCGTCTCAGTGTTGAGAGAAGAAGAGCGAAGAGATGGAAGAAGATTCTTGTCGTTTGTTTCTTCTGTTCTTCTGTCTCTTACGATACAACATTACTACGATACAACATTACTAAGATGTAACATTACTACGATACAACATTACTACGATACAACATTACTACGATACAACATTACTACGGTCCAACATTACTAAGATGTAACATTACTACGGTACAACATTACTACGGTCCAACATTACTACGATACAACATTACTAAGATGTAACATTACTACGGTCCAACATTACTACGATACAACATTACTACGATACAACATTACTACGGTCCAACATTACTAAGATGTAACATTACTACGGTCCAACATTACTAAGATGTAACATTACTACGGTACAACATTACTACGGTCCAACATTACTAAGATGTAACATTACTACGGTACAACATTACTACGGTCCAACATTACTACGATACAACATTACTACGATACAACATTACTACGGTCCAACATTACTAAGATGTAACATTACTACGGTACAACATTACTCCGGTCCAACATTACTAAGATGTAACATTACTACGGTACAACATTACTACGATACAACATTACTACGATAAACCATTACTACGATACAACATTACTACAATGTAACATTTCTACGATGTAACATTACTACGGTACAACATTACTATGGTACAACATTACTACAATAAACCATTACTACGATACAACATTACTACAATGTAACATTTCTACGATGTAACATTACTACGATGTAACATTACTACGGTACAACATTACTATGGTACAACATTACTACGGTAAAACATTACTACAATGTTACATTTCTACGATGTAACATTACTACGATACAACATTACTATGATACAACATTACTACAATGTAACATTTCTACGATGTAACATTTCTAAGATGTAACATTACTATGGTACAACATTACTACGGTAAAACATTACTAAGATGTAACATTACTACGATACAGCATTACTAATATGTAACATTACTACGGTACAACATTACTACGATACAACATTACTACGGTACAACATTTCTATGGTACAACATTACTACGGTAAAACATTACTACAATGTTACATTTCTACGATGTAACATTACTACGATACAACATTACTACGATACAACATTACTGCGGTCCAACATTACTACGGTCCAACATTACTAAGATGTAACATTACTACGGTACAACATTACTATGGTACAACATTACTACGGTAAAACATTACTACATTGTTACATTTCTACGATGTAACATTACTACGATACAGCATTACTAATATGTAACATTACTACGGTACAACATTACTATGATACAACATTACTACGGTACAACATTACTATGGTACAACATTACTACGGTAAAACATTACTACAATGTTACATTTCTATGATGTAACATTACTACGATACAACATTACTACGATACAACATTACTACAATGTAACATTTCTACGATGTAACATTACTAAGATGTAACATTACTACGATACAACATTACTACGGTCCAACATTACTAAGATGTAACATTACTACGGTACAACATTACTACGGTCCAACATTACTACGATACAACATTACTACGATACAACATTACTACGGTCCAACATTACTAAGATGTAACATTACTACGGTCCAACATTACTAAGATGTAACATTACTACGGTACAACATTACTACGGTCCAACATTACTAAGATGTAACATTACTACGGTACAACATTACTACGGTCCAACATTACTAAGATGTAACATTACTACGGTACAACATTACTACGATACAACATTACTACGGTCCAACATTACTAAGATGTAACATTACTACGGTACAACATTACTCCGGTCCAACATTACTAAGATGTAACATTACTACGGTACAACATTACTACGATACAACATTACTACGATAAACCATTACTACGATACAACATTACTACAATGTAACATTTCTACGATGTAACATTACTACGGTACAACATTACTATGGTACAACATTACTACAATAAACCATTACTACGATACAACATTACTACAATGTAACATTTCTACGATGTAACATTACTACGATGTAACATTACTACGGTACAACATTACTATGGTACAACATTACTACGGTAAAACATTACTACAATGTTACATTTCTACGATGTAACATTACTACGATACAACATTACTATGATACAACATTACTACAATGTAACATTTCTACGATGTAACATTACTAAGATGTAACATTACTATGGTACAACATTACTACGGTAAAACATTACTAAGATGTAACATTACTACGATACAGCATTACTAATATGTAACATTACTACGGTACAACATTACTACAATACAACATTACTACGGTACAACATTTCTATGGTACAACATTACTACGGTAAAACATTACTACAATGTTACATTTCTACGATGTAACATTACTACGATACAACATTACTACGATACAACATTACTGCGGTCCAACATTACTACGGTCCAACATTACTAAGATGTAACATTACTACGGTACAACATTACTATGGTACAACATTACTACGGTAAAACATTACTACATTGTTACATTTCTACGATGTAACATTACTACGATACAGCATTACTAATATGTAACATTACTACGGTACAACATTACTATGATACAACATTACTACGGTACAACATTACTATGGTACAACATTACTACGGTAAAACATTACTACAATGTTACATTTCTATGATGTAACATTACTACGATACAACATTACTACGATACAACATTACTACAATGTAACATTTCTAAGATGTAACATTACTAAGATGTAACATTACTACGATACAACATTACTACAATACAACATTACTACAATGTAACATTTCTATGATGTAACATTACTAAGATGTAACATAACTACGATACAACATTACTACAATACAACATTACTACGGTCCAACATTACTACGGTCCAACATTACTAAGATGTAACATTACTACGATACAACATTACTACGATACAACATTACTACGATACACCATTACTACGATACAACATTACTAATATGTAACATTACTATGGTACAACATTACTAAGGTACAACATTACTAATATGTAACATTACTATGGTACAACATTACTACGGTACAACATTACTACGATACGACATTACTACGATACAACATTACTACAATGTAACATTTCTACGATGTAACATTACTACGATGTAACATTACTACGGTACAACATTACTATGGTACAACATTACTACGGTAAAACATTACTACAATGTTACATTTCTACGATGTAACATTACTACAATACAACATTACTACGATACAACATTACTACAATGTAACATTTCTACGATGTAACATTACTACAATGTAACATTTCTACGATGTAACATTACTATGATACAACATTACTACAATGTAACATTTCTACGATGTAACATTACTACGATACAACATTACTACGATACAACATTACTACAATGTTACATTTCTACGATGTAACATTACTACGATGTAACATTACTACGGTACAACATTACTACGGTAAAACATTACTACAATGTTACATTTCTACGATGTAACATTACTACGGTACAGCATTACTAATATGTAACATTACTACGGTACAACATTACTACAATACAACATTACTACAATGTAACATTTCTACGATGTAACATTACTATGGTACAACATTACTACGATACAACATTACTACAATGTAACTTTTCTACGATGTAACATTACTATGGTACAACATTACTACGATGTAACATTACTAACAATACATTACAAGTCTGTGTTGATGTATTTATTTAGATTCTTCTACTTTCAAGCTGGTGTCAAGTCTATAACAGTCTGAAACTCTGGGGTTGTCATGGTAACAGTCCTACAGCACCATGTCAGTTGTGTTAAGCGATGAGTTCAATGAGGGGGAGCCAGACTCAGAGATGCTTCTAAAATGAGTTTGTGTTTCATCGTGACGTCGATCATCTCGACTTCAGTCCTTCAGCAGCAGATGATCAAGACTTTGTTTAACGAGGAAGTTTGTTATCGTAGAAAATGTAAATGACCACACACACACACACACACACACACACACACACACACACACACACACACACACACACACACACACACACACACACACACACACACACACACACACACACACACACACACACACACACACACACAAACTCACACACCCAACACACACACACACACACACACACCACACACACACACACACACACACACACACACACACACACACACACACACACACACACACACACACACAGACACACACACACACTCACACACACACACACACACACACACACACACACACGCGCACACACACACACACACACACACACACACAAACTCCACACACACACACAAACTCACACACCCAACACACACACCCCACACACCCCCACACACACAAACACATACACACACACACACACACACACTCACACACACATACACAAACTCACACACCCAACTACCCAACACACACACACACACACACACACACACACACACACACACACACACACACAAATGAAAGATATAAAATCAATTATACAAACCATTAATGATCAAACGTTACCAAAACATGTTGATAAAGGAATAAAAGAATTTCTGAATCACATTCACGTCTGAACTAATAAGTTACGACTCTGTCGCCATAGTAACTGCATTTATGTGTGAGCTGCTGAGTCAGTGGTCTGTGATGTCATCTGAGTGACAGCATCTCAACACAATCCTACTCTCGCTGACGTCCTGCTGACGAGCGTCTGTTCAGGCCTGATGTTGGAGGAGAATCTCTTGTTATTGTGACGTCTTCGCTTCATTTACGCTGGAATCGTGTTAGTGAGCAGCGTCGTGAGTCAGGATGTGACCTCGTCCAGGACCTTCATGATGCTTCACGAGGACAACAAACCTCCGTCTCTGTTACAGTCAAAGGTTTGAGGCTCGAATGTGAACAAGTTTGTCCTTCTTTTCACTCCGAGCTTCAAACTCTTCTCTCAGTCTTTCGTGTTTGACAGAAAAACAAATGAAAATCATGTTAAAAAAACTGAGACTTAACAAGACCATGAAGCTCTGAGGAGTGAGACGTCAGGAGTGAGACGTCAGGAGTGAGACGTCAGGAGTGAGATGTCAGGAGTGAGATGTCAGGAGTGAGACGTCAGCAGTGAGAAGTCAGGAGTGAGATGTCAGGAGTGAGATGTCAGAAGTGAGACGTCAGGAGTGAGTTGTCAGAAGTGAGACGTCAGCAGTGAGAAGTCAGGAGTGAGACGTCAGGAATGAGAAGTCAGAAGTGAGACGTCAGGAGTGAGATGTCAGGAGTGAGATGTCAGGAGAGAGATGTCAGGAGTGAGATGTCAGGAGTGAGATGTCAGGAGTGAGATGTCAGAAGTGAGACGTCAGGAGTGAGAAGTCTGGAGTGATACATCAGAAGTGAGACGTCAGAAGTGAGATGTCAGGAGTGAGATGTCAGGAGTGAGATGTCAGGAGTGAGACGTCAGGAGAAAGAAGTCAGGAGTAAGACGTCAGGAATGAGAAGTCAAGAGTGAGATGTCAGGAGTGAGAAGTCAGGAGAGAGAAGTCAGGAGTGAGATGTCAGGAGTGAGATGTCAGGAGTGATAAATCAGGAGAGAGAAGTCAGGAGTGAGAAGTCAGGAGTGAGATGTCAGGAGTGAGATGTCAGGAGTGAGATGTCAGAAGTGAGACGTCAGCAGTGAGAAGTCAGGAGTGAGACATCAGGAATGAGAAGTCAGAAGTGAGACGTCAGGAGTGAGATGTCAGGAGTGAGATGTCAGAAGTGAGACGTCAGGAGTGAGAAGTCTGGAGTGATACATCAGAAGTGAGACGTCAGAAGTGAGATGTCAGGAGTGAGATGTCAGGAGTGAGATGTCAGGAGTGAGACGTCAGGAGAAAGAAGTCAGGAGTAAGACGTCAGGAATGAGAAGTCAAGAGTGAGATGTCAGGAGTGAGAAGTCAGGAGAGAGAAGTCAGGAGTGAGATGTCAGGAGTGAGATGTCAGGAGTGATAAATCAGGAGAGAGAAGTCAGGAGTGAGAAGTCAGGAGTGAGATGTCAGGAGTGAGATGTCAGGAGTGAGATGTCAGAAGTGAGACGTCAGCAGTGAGAAGTCAGGAGTGAGACATCAGGAATGAGAAGTCAGAAGTGAGACGTCAGGAGTGAGATGTCAGGAGTGAGATGTCAGAAGTGAGACGTCAGGAGTGAGAAGTCTGGAGTGATACATCAGAAGTGAGACGTCAGAAGTGAGATGTCAGGAGTGAGATGTCAGGAGTGAGATGTCAGGAGTGAGACGTCAGGAGAAAGAAGTCAGGAGTAAGACGTCAGGAATGAGAAGTCAGGAGTGAGATGTCAGGAGTGAGATGTCAGGAGTGAGACGTCAGGAACGAGAAGTCAGGAGTGAGATGTCAGAAGTGAGACGTCAGGAGTGAGAAGTCAGGAGTGATACATCAGAAGTGAGACGTCAGAAGTGAGACGTCAGGAGTGAGAAGTCAGGAGTGATACATCAGGAGTGAGACGTCAGGAGTGAGATGTCAGGAGTGAGAAGTCAGGAGTGAGACGTGAGACGTCAGGGGTGAGAAGTCAGGAGTGATACATCAGGAGTGAGACGTCATGAGTGAGAAGTCAGGAGTGATACATCAGGAGTGAGACGTCAGGAGTGAGATGCCAGGAGTGAGATGTCAGGAGTGAGACGTCAGAAGTGAGACGTCAGGAGTGAGACTCGTGTGCTGGAGGGACTAGTTTAAGTTCAGATTTTCAGATCTTTCTCTCGTCATGAATCGTTGGTTCAACAGTGAGTCTGTGTCACGAGTTAATCCTTCATCCTGAGTCTGAGGCACTGATGCTCCGGTGGCTTCTTGCCTGAAACATTGGCAGCAACAGTGTGGATGACAGACTCCACCAGGAGATCAGAGCATCATCCACGGCCCGATCCATCACAGCAGACGTCCTCAGGGGAGCGATGAGGATCAGGACCGCCGGAGTCTAGTTCTAATGTCACTAATAGACTCATGTTGTCAGTGGAGTCTTGAGGCTCAAGATGTTTCAGAAGGTTCTTCGTTTCTCTCTCGTTCTGAGGTGTTTCCTGTGAAAGTGTCATGACCTTCACACCCAGAAGTGCTGAGGAAGTTCTTCATGACAGTAGTATTGTAGTATTGTAGTGTTGTAGTGTTGTAGTATTGTAGAGTTGTAGTGTTGTAGTATTGTAGTATTGCAGTATTGTAGTGTTGTAGTATTGTAGTGTTGTAGAATTGTAGTGTTGTAGTATTGTAGAGTTGTAGTGTTGTAGTATTGTAGTATTGTAGTATTGCAGTATTGTAGTGTTGTAGTATTGTAGTATTGCAGTATTGTAGTATTGTAGTGTTGTAGTATTGTAGTGTTGTAGTATTGTAGTGTTGTAGTGTTGTAGTATTGTAGTATTGCAGTATTGTAGTG
Organism: Callionymus lyra; assembly: GCA_016630915.1. Classification (NCBI taxonomy): domain Eukaryota; kingdom Metazoa; phylum Chordata; class Actinopteri; order Syngnathiformes; family Callionymidae; genus Callionymus; species Callionymus lyra. Next base: position 25,635,173 of record JACEEU010000871.1, on the reverse strand, counting down.
TTGTAGTATTGTAGTATTGTAGTATTGTAGAGTTGTAATGTGTGTATTGTAGTGTTGTAGTGTTGTAGTATTGTAGTGTTGTAGTATTGTAGTGTTGTAGTATTGTAGTATTGTAGTGTTGTAGTATTGTAGTATTGTAGTGTTGTAGTGTTGTAGTATTGTAGTGTTGTAGTATTGTAGTATTGTAGTATTGTAGAGTTGTAGTGTTGTAGTATTGTAGTGTTGTAGTATTGTAGTGTTGTAGTATTGTAGTGTTGTAGTATTGTAGTGTTGTAGTGTTGTAGTATTGTAGTGTTGTAGTATTGTAGTAGTGTAGTGTTGTAGTGTTGTAGTATTGTAGTGTTGTAGTATTGTAGTATTGTAGTGTTGTAGTATTGTAGTGTTGTAGTATTGTAGTATTGTAGTATTGTAGTGTTGTAGTGTTGTAGTATTGTAGTGTTGTAGTATTGTAGTATTGTAGTGTTGTAGTATTGTAGTGTTGTTGTATTGTATTGTTGTAGTATTGTAGTATTGTAGAGTTGTAGTGTTGTAGTATTGTAGTGTTGTAGTGGTGTAGTATTGTAGTGTTGTATTATTGTAGTATTGTAGTGTTGTAGTTTTGTAGTGTTGTAGTATTGTATTATTGTAGTGTTGTAGTATTGTAGTGTTGTAGTATTGTAGTATTGTATTATTGTAGTATTGTAGTATTGTAGTGTTGTAGTAGTGTAGTGTTGTAGTATTGTAGTAGTGTAGTGTTGTTGTATTGTAGTGTTGTAGTATTGTAGTGTTGTAGCATTGTAGTATTGTAGTGTTGTAGTATTGTAGTGTTGTAGTATTGTACTATTGTAGTGTTGTAGTATTGTAGTGTTGTAGTATTGTATTGTTGTAGTATTGTAGTATTGTATTGTTGTACTATTGTAGTATTGTAGAGTTGTAGTGTTGTAGTATTGTAGTGTTGTACTATTGTAGTGTTGTAGTGTTGTAGTGTTGTAGTATTGTAGTATTGTAGTATTGTAGTGTTGTAGTATTGTAGTATTGTAGTATTGTAGTATTGTAGTGTTGTAGTATTGTAGTATTGTAGTATTGTAGTATTGTAGTATTGTAGTATTGTAGTATTGTAGTATTGTAGTATTGTAGTATTGTAGTGTTGTAGTATTGTAGTATTGTAGTATTGTAGTGTTGTAGTATTGTAGTATTGTGTATTGTAGTATTGTAGTATTGTAGTATTGTAGTATTGTAGTATTGTAGTATTGTAGTATTGTAGTGTTGTAGTATTGTAGTGTTGTAGTATTGTAGTATTGTAGTGTTGTAGTATTGTAGTATTGTAGTATTGTAGTATTGTAGTATTGTAGTGTTGTAGTATTGTAGTATTGTAGTGTTGTAGTATTGTAGTGTTGTAGTGTTGTAGTATTGTAGTATTGTAGTATTGTAGTATTGTAGTATTGTAGTGTTGTAGTATTGTAGTATTGTAGTGTTGTAGTATTGTAGTATTGTAGTATTGTAGTATTGTAATGGGCGAACACTGGAGGAGCATCAAACATCGTAACAAGAAACTTTATAAAAGAGTTTTTCTTCACTGAGACTCAAACACACGAGACAGTTGAAGGAATGTGAGGAACGACCGTCGAGAGAAGATCAAAGGTTTTTTCATTTCTCTTCTTTCACTTCTTCCCTCAGTTCATCATATTATATATATATATTATATGTATACATTGTCCTTCAATATGAGACGAACACGGAAGAACATGATCTTCCAGTTCCAGCTTCAAACATGAAGTCATAGTTTGTGTTGTATCTTCAACAACGTAACACGTCTGGAGACGACAGTAACTTATGACGTTCTTACCTTCAAGCTGATTATAGATGAACCTTCTAAGGATCTGACCTTCTTCAGGTCCAGAGTCTGAGTAACTTAAATATATTTACATTTAAGTTTGAAGTTTTTTTCATGAAACCGTATCGATATTTAACATTTATCAATATTTTATTTTATGTCATATTTTTCAAGGAAGTGTGTTTGAAAATGTTTACAATCCTGGCCTCTGAGTGGCAGCAGTCTTTACGTCCTCCACAGCTAAAGTAAGAATGATGACTGAGGACGAGAGGATACAGTGAGTCCAGCAGCTTTTAAATCTGATGTTTGGACATATTTTGGTTTGAAAACAAATGAAAGTAGTTACGACTTCATCAAGAGTCATGTTGTCTGTAAATACTACAACACCAGAGTCAAGTACTGGACAATACTACACATATATACTTGTTACTACACTATGACAACACCAGAGTCAAGTACTGGACAATACTACACATATATACTTGTTACTACACTATCACAAAACCAGAGTCAAGTACTGGACAATACTACACACATATATACTTGTTACTACACTATCACAACACCAGAGTCAAGTACTGGACAATACTACACATATATACTTGTTACTACACTATCACAACACCAGAGTCAAGTACTGGACAATACTACACGTATATACTTGTTACTACACTATCACAACACCAGAGTCAAGTACTGGACAATACTACACATATATACTTGTTACTACAATATCACAACACTACACTATATACTTGTTACTACACTATCACAACACCAGAAGTACTGGACAATACTACACATATATACTTGTTACTACACTATCACAACACCAGAGTCAAGTACTGGACAATACTACACATATATACTTGTTACTACACTATCACAACACCAGAGTCAAGTACTGGACAATACTACACATATATACTTGTTACTACACTATCACAAAACCAGAGTCAAGTACTGGACAATACTACACATATATACTTGTTACTACACTATCACAACACCAGAGTCAAGTACTGGACAATACTACACATATATACTTGTTACTACACTATCACAACACCAGAGTCAAGTACTGGACAATACTACACATATATACTTGTTACTACACTATCACAACACCAGAGTCAAGTACTGGACAATACTACACATATATACTTGTTACTACACTATCACAACACCAGAGTCAAGTACTGGACAATACTACACGTATATACTTGTTACTACACTATCACAACACCAGAGTCAAGTACTGGACAATACTACACATATATACTTGTTACTACACTATAACAACACCAGAGTCAAGTACTGGACAATACTACACTATATATACTTGTTACTACACTATCACAACACCAGAGTCAAGTACTGGACAATACTACACATATATACTTGTTACTACACTATCACAACACCAGAGTCAAGTACTGGACAATACTACACATATATACTTGTTACTACACTATCACAACACCAGAGTCAAGTACTGGACAATACTACACATATATACTTGTTACTACACTATCACAACACCAGAGTCAAGTACTGGACAATACTACACATATATACTTGTTACTACACTATCACAACACCAGAGTCAAGTACTGGACAATACTACACATATATACTTGTTACTACACTATCACAACACCAGAGTCAAGTACTGGACAATACTACACATATATACTTGTTACTACACTATCACAACACCAGAGTCAAGTACTGGACAATACTACACATATATACTTGTTACTACACTATCACAACACCAGAGTCAAGTACTGGACAATACTACACATATATACTTGTTACTACACTATCACAACACCAGAGTCAAGTACTGGACAATACTACACATATATACTTGTTACTACACTATCACAACACCAGAGTCAAGTACTGGACAATACTACACATATATACTTGTTACTACACTATCAAAACACCAGAGTCAAGTACTGGACAATACTACACATATATACTTGTTACTACACTATCACAACACCAGAGTCAAGTACTGGACAATACTACACATATATACTTGTTACTACACTATCAAAACACCAGAGTCAAGTACTGGACAATACTACACATATATACTTGTTACTACACTATCACAACACCAGAGTCAAGTACTGGACAATACTACACATATATACTTGTTACTACACTATCACAACACCAGAGTCAAGTACTGGACAATACTACACATATATACTTGTTACTACACTATCAAAACACCAGAGTCAAGTACTGGACAATACCTCAATATATCTTATTACACTATCATAGTATTTTAGTGTAGTTGGCTTGTGGCCTGAAAAGGTTTGTGTTCAATTCCAGATCTGGGTTAAATTGTTGCATTTTTGGTTTATGGTTGAACTGGTGCTGCGTCGCGGTCTACTCCCATCACTCTGTGATTGTGTGTAACTGGTTGAATGTGAAAATGTAAAGAACATAAAATATCACGATACAAAGTTACGCTCGTCTAAGATAACTTTCAAACTTTCCTTCCATGAATGAAACTAAAAGAGCAAAAGTGTAAACATTGGCCGCGGATCCACAACCGTTGTGTTCAATATTTGTGTGTCGGTGAAGCCAGTGTTGAGTGTGTAGCTGCACACACGGACTCACACGGCGAGTGTTCTTGCAGCGTGACGCGACACCGGCTGCAGAATTGCTTTTTGTGACTTGATAAGTGGTCCAGCTCTCGCCTGCTAATCCTCTCTGGCTAGACAGCGTTTCACGCCGAGGACAGCAGCTCTCGCTCTCAGACACACATGTTCTGCAGCTGCTGCTCAGCGTGGCTTGAAGTCCGGGATCCATTCTACGCTCGTGATCACGTCACAGAAGAACCTGTGATTTCATCAGTGAAGCAGAGGCTGCTTCTGAAACCTTGAGGCTAGTTTGAGACAAGAGTCGCCAAAAGAAAGATCATCAAAACTCAAAGAAACTCACAAACGTTCCTTCATTCTTAGATGTTCCTTCAAAATAAGAGCCTGTCAGAAAAGATGGCGCCTGCTTGAAACCGTCGCCATATTGACGGATCACTGAACGTGTCAGAAGAAGACTCGTCCAGTTCCTCACTCGCTTGTTGACCCTCGACGAGGTCGTTGTCACGACGATCAACTGAGTCGAGGAGAAACAAAAACATCTGAGGTTTAAGGTAACGGTTTATAAAACCTCTCATTGACTCGCCGTCGTTCCTTTAGAAGAACTAATGACAGAAGATGAGTTTCCATGAGTTCTTCACGAACACCTTCAGGTCCAGAAGGATTTTTTAAAGATACTTCTGTCAAAACCTCTTTCTTCTGGTCCAGAATCATTAGTCAATATTAAAGCTCCACGACTCTGACTTTAATTTGATGGATATTCAAACATTCTTCTTGTCTCGTCCTCACCTCCACCGCTCCACTCTACCTTCTGACATCTTCTCTGCAGCAGATAATCGCGTCAGTCTTCGCTGGGAAAACTGATAGCAAGTGGAAAGAATTGCCTTCAGAGCAGCTGCTCGTCCTCAGCCTCCATCAGCCTCACACTGAAGCTCCGATGCTGTTGGTTCTGCTGAGGTCAAGGGTCAGATCCTCACCCAGATCCACGAGGCATCAGCGCGACCAGCCGTGACCGACCACAGTGTCACAGCTTCGTCACCTTCAATGATGTCATGAGGTCAGGCCTGAGGTCGGAGGCTGCAGCGCCACCTAGTGTCGTCCTGCTGAACACACTTATCTTCCTCAAATGATATGCACTCCTGACGCCTCCTGCTCAGGACCAGACGGGCTGTGAAAATAAATGCAAATGCATTTTCCATTATTGCAACTTTAATCACATTTTCACTGAGTCTCAGAAACATTTCCACACTCTTATCAATTCATTTAGTTTGTGTTTCCCTCTCACTCCCTGACATCCATGCCAACATTTGAATACGAATCTCACTCCTCCGTGTCTGAAAACTTACATCAGTCACTTCTTTTAAGCTCAATTGCTTTTTGAAGAACCTTGAAATGAAGTCTTGGGAGGAAGTCGGAGTGTTTAATAGCAGGTACTCGGCTGGAGAAAATCTCCCGAGTGGAGCCTCATCGCACACATTTATTTTTCTTTTATCACTTCTTCTGAAAAGCTCTACGGTTTGCTCCCATTAGGAATTTATAAACTTCTTGTTCCACTTAATGACGACTTGTTCCCTTTGGTGCCATTTCAAGGTTCTTGTGGGTTCAGTGCTCGTTAAAGATGTGATTTCGGCAACTTTTCATCCAAATGAGAGAATTTTGTTTTCATGTGTGAACTGGACGAAGAAATATAACAGGTTGAGATGTCGACGCGTTTCATGAAAACAGTTAAGCTAGCATTTAGCAGTTCATCCGAGTACTTTGAATGTTGAACACATCGTCAGGTGTTCAGGTGTTCAAGTGTTCAGGTGTTCAGGTGTTCAGGTGTTCAGGTGTTCAGGTGTTCAGGTGTTCAGGTGTTCAGGTGTTCAGGTGTTCAGGTGTTCAGGTGTTCAGGTGTTCAGGTGTTCAGGTGTTCAGGTGTTCAGGTGTTCAGGTTTCAGGTGTTCAGGTGTTCAGGTGTTCAAGTGTTCAGGTGTTCAGGTGTTCAGGTGTTCAGGTGTTCAGGTGTTCAGGTGTTCAGGTGTTCAGGTGTGTGGAGCATTGAAGGCTGAGACACACTGACTGTTTTCATTTGTCTGTGAAATAATTCTTGTGATTTAGTTTGAATGTAAACTTCAGAATCTATAGAAGACAATTCCAGCGACTTTGGTATTTAAAGACCTGTTTGTTTCTATATATTATATTATATATTACTATTCGAGTTTATTAAACCTAAACATGTGTCTGAGGAAACATGACGAGCATATTATCGTGTCAAACTCTGACGAACAACTTTGTCATCTCCAAAACAATCAGAACACTGACCACATGTCACTGCTCCAACACACATCAGACACACATCAGACACACATCAGACACACATCAGACACACATCAGACACACATCAGACACACATCAGACACACATCAGACACACATCAGACACACATCAGACACACATCAGACACACATCAGACACACATCAGACACACATCAGACACACATCAGACAGACGACAAAAGACGAGGTCAGTCGCCAGGGCTCAGAGCAGCAGACACAGTTGTTGTGTTGACATGTTTTGAAGAAGATGAAACGAACCTCAACCTGTGTGAGGTCGAACGGGTGGACGTGATTGGTCGAGGCCGGGCAGATGTGTGTCCTGAGAGGAAGTCATCGTAAGAATCCTGAATCTTCTCTCATCCTGTGTTTGGATCATTTCATTCAGTTGAAAATTGTGTTGTTAAGTGACAACTAAAGTGTGCTGTCATGACTCAATTCATTGTCTCGTCGCCACGGAGACGGAATCATAAACCAGTTAGCTTTAGCGTAACATAGTTGTAATACCGTCATATCGTAGTCGTAACGTTGAAGTAGTATAGTCGTAACATAGTTGTTACATTGTTGTATCGTAGTCGTAACATAGTAAGTAAGTAAGTAATTTTTCAGACCAGGGTCACAAAGCGCTTAAACAATCAAAACAATACTCAAAAAAGTATATACTATAGTATAGTATATAGTAATATAGTATAGTATATTACTAGTAGTAAGTATATTAAAGATCAAGATTCGGCAATACTAGAAGGAGTTCAGTAGATCACAAACAATAAGTTTCTTGAAGGAGTCAGTAGATCGTGTTACACAGATGTTTCTTGAAGGAGTCAGTAGATCATCAAACACACATGTTTCTTGAAGGAGTCAGTAGATCATCAAACACACATGTTTCTTAAAGGAGTCAGTAGATCATCAAACACACATGTTTCTTGAAGGAGTCAGTAGATCATCAAACACAGATGTTTCTTGAAGGAGTCAGTAGATCATCAAACACAGATGTTTCTTGAAGGAGTCAGTAGATCATCAAACACAGATGTTTCTTGAAGGAGTCAGTAGATCATCAAACACACATGTTTCTTGAAGGAGTCAGTAGATCATCAAACACACATGTTTCTTAAAGGAGTCAGTAGATCATCAAACACACATGTTTCTTAAAGGAGTCAGTAGATCATCAAACACACATGTTTCTTGAAGGAGTCAGTAGATCATCAAACACAGATGTTTCTTGAAGGAGTCAGTAGATCATCAAACACAGATGTTTCTTGAAGGAGTCAGTAGATCATCAAACACACATGTTTCTTGAAGGAGTCAGTAGATCATCAAACACAGATGTTTCTTGAAGGAGTCAGTAGATCATCAAACACAGATGTTTCTTGAAGGAGTCAGTAGATCATCAAACACACATGTTTCTTGAAGGAGTCAGTAGATCATCAAACACACATGTTTCTTGAAGGAGTCAGTAGATCATCAAACACAGATGTTTCTTGAAGGAGTCAGTAGATCATCAAACACACATGTTTCTTGAAGGAGTCAGTAGATCATCAAACACACATGTTTCTTGAAGGAGTCAGTAGATCATCAAACACAGATGTTTCTTGAAGGAGTCAGTAGATCATCAAACACAGATGTTTCTTGAAGGAGTCAGTAGATCATCAAACACAGATGTTTCTTAAAGGAGTCAGTAGATCATCAAACACAGATGTTTCTTGAAGGAGTCAGTAGATCATCAAACACAGATGTTTCTTGAAGGAGTCAGTAGATCATCAAACACAGATGTTTCTTAAAGGAGTCAGTAGATCATCAAACACAGATGTTTCTTGAAGGAGTCAGTAGATCATCAAACACAGATGTTTCTTGAAGGAGTCAGTAGATCATCAAACACAGATGTTTCTTAAAGGAGTCAGTAGATCATCAAACACAGATGTTTCTTGAAGGAGTCAGTAGATCATCAAACACACATGTTTCTTGAAGGAGTCAGTAGATCATCAAACACAGATGTTTCTTGAAGGAGTCAGTAGATCATCAAACACAGATGTTTCTTGAAGGAGTCAGTAGATCATCAAACACAGATGTTTCTTGAAGGAGTCAGTAGATCATCAAACACAGATGTTTCTTGAAGGAGTCAGTAGATCATCAAACACAGATGTTTCTTGAAGGAGTCAGTAGATCATCAAACACAGATGTTTCTTGAAAGAGTCAGTAGATCATCAAACACACATGTTTCTTGAAGGAGTCAGTAGATCATCAAACACAGATGTTTCTTGAAGGAGTCAGTAGATCATCAAACACACATGTTTCTTGAAGGAGTCAGTAGATCATCAAACACAGATGTTTCTTGAAGGAGTCAGTAGATCATCAAACACAGATGTTTCTTGAAGGAGTCAGTAGATCATCAAACACAGATGTTTCTTGAAGGAGTCAGTAGATCATCAAACACAGATGTTTCTTAAAGGAGTCAGTAGATCATCAAACACAGATGTTTCTTGAAGGAGTCAGTAGATCATCAAACACAGATGTTTCTTGAAGGAGTCAGTAGATCATCAAACACAGATGTTTCTTGAAGGAGTCAGTAGATCATCAAACACAGATGTTTCTTGAAGGAGTCAGTAGATCATCAAACACAGATGTTTCTTGAAGGAGTCAGTAGATCATCAAACACACATGTTTCTTGAAGGAGTCAGTAGATCATCAAACACAGATGTTTCTTGAAGGAGTCAGTAGATCATCAAACACAGATGTTTCTTGAAGGAGTCAGTAGATCATCAAACACGCATGTTTCTTGAAGGAGTCAGTAGATCATCAAACACAGATGTTTCTTGAAGGAGTCAGTAGATCATCAAACACAGATGTTTCTTGAAGGAGTCAGTAGATCATCAAACACAGATGTTTCTTGAAGGAGTCAGTAGATCATCAAACACAGATGTTTCTTGAAGGAGTCAGTAGATCATCAAACACAGATGTTTCTTGAAGGAGTCAGTAGATCATCAAACACAGATGTTTCTTAAAGGAGTCAGTAGATCATCAAACACAGATGTTTCTTGAAGGAGTCAGTAGATCATCAAACACAGATGTTTCTTGAAGGAGTCAGTAGATCATCAAACACACATGTTTCTTGAAGGAGTCAGTAGATCATCAAACACAGATGTTTTTGAAGGAGTCAGTAGATCATCAAACACAGATGTTTCTTGAAGGAGTCAGTAGATCATCAAACACAGATGTTTCTTGAAGGAGTCAGTAGATCATCAAACACAGATGTTTCTTGAAGGAGTCAGTAGATCATTAAACACAGATGTTTCTTGAAGGAGTCAGTAGATCATCAAACACAGATGTTTCTTGAAGGAGTCAGTAGATCATCAAACACAGATGTTTCTTGAAGGAGTCAGTAGATCATCAAACACAGATGTTTCTTGAAGGAGTCAGTAGATCATCAAACACAGATGTTTCTTAAAGGAGTCAGTAGATCATTAAACACAGATGTTTCTTGAAGGAGTCAGTAGATCATCAAACACAGATGTTTCTTGAAGGAGTCAGTAGATCATCAAACACAGATGTTTTTTTGAAGGAGTCAGTAGATCATCAAACACAGATGTTTCTTGAAGGAGTCAGTAGATCATCAAACACAGATGTTTCTTGAAGGAGTCAGTAGATCATCAAACACAGATGTTTCTTAAAGGAGTCAGTAGATCATCAAACACAGATGTTTCTTGAAGGAGCTCAAAGCTTAGATCATCAAACACAGATGTCTCTCCTGTGGTAAGTAGTTGTCAGTAGATCAACAAACACAGGTGTTTCTTGAAGGAGTCAGTAGATCATCAAAAACAAATGTTTTTTGGAGGTTGCCCAAACTCCGAGAAAAACCCTCTTTTGGGGTTTCCCGCCTGGGTTCCCGGGGGGGGGGGGGGGGGTTGGTTCTTTCCTTGGCTGGGGGGGCCCGGTTTTTTTTTTTTTTTTTTTTTGTTAACATAGTCGTATTGTAGTTGTAACATAGTCATTACATTGTTGTATCGTAGTGGTAACATAGACAAATCATAGTCGTATCGTAGTCGTAACATAGTCGTATCGTAGTCGTAACATTGTCGTATCGTAGTCGTAACATAGTCGTATCATAGTCGTAACATAGTCGTATCATAGTCGTAACATAGTCGTAACATAGTCGTAACATAGTCGTATCGTAGTCGTAACGTTGTTGTATCGTAGTTGTAACATAGTCGTATCATAGTCGTAACATAGTCGTATCATAGTCGTATCATAGTCGTATCATAGTAGTATCATAGTCGTATCATAGTTGTATCATAGTCGTATCATAGTCGTAATCATAGTCGTAACATAGTCGTAACATAGTCGTATCATAGTCGTAACATAGTCGTAACATAGTCGTATCGTAGTCGTAACGTTGTTGTATCGTAGTTGTAACATAGTCGTATCATAGTCGTAACATAGTCGTATCATAGTCGTATCATAGTAAGTAAGTAAGTAAGTAATATATATTTATATAGCGCTTTTCGAGACCAGGGTCACAAAGCGCTTTAACAATCAAAACAATACTCAAAACAGTACATACTTTAAAGATCAAGATAATACTGAGAACACAGGAGTTCCAGAAAATCAAGGAAAAGCCTGCACAAATAGAAACGTCTTAAGATGTTTCTTAAAGGAGTCAGTAGATCATCAAGCGCAAAGAGAGGAAGATTGTTCCAAAGCTTAGGAGCAACAGCCTGAAAAGATTTCTCTCCTCTGGTCCTGAGCCGTGTGCGTGGAACCATAAGTAGATTCTGATCCACAGACCTCAGAGCCCGAGCTGGGGTGTAAGGCTGGATCAGATCAGTGATGTAAGGAGGAGCCTGACCATGAATAGATCTGAAAGTAAGAACCAGAATTTTAAAGTTGATCCTGAAAGAAACTGGAAGCCAGTGAAGAGTTTTAAGGACCGGAGAAATGTGAGTTCTTCTACTAGAGCGGCTCAGAGTTCTGAATCAACTGCAGGCGAGACGATCCTTCTTGTTAAGACATGAAAACAAACTGTTACAATAGTCCAGACGAGAAGAAACAAACGCATGGATTACAAGCTCCAGATCATGTTGTGACAGCATTTTCCTAAGTTTAGAGATTTTTCTCAGTTGAAGGAAACAGTTTCTGGTCAGTTTTCTACAGTGTTGAACAAGAGACATGTCTTTATCAAATACAACACCCAGGTTTCTCAGGCTCAGTTTGACAGACTGACCTAAGTCACCCAAGTACTGACTCAACCCTGGAATCGTATCATCAGGAGCAATCACCAGAGTTTCAGTTTTGTCCACATTAAGCTGTAAAGTGTTTTCACTCATTGTTTGATTTCTAGCAAACAATTGACTAAGTTCAGCCTCTGGGGCTCAGTTGGGTCAACAGAGCAGTAGAGCTGGATGTCATCAGCAAAAATGTGATAAGAAACATCTGGAAATCTCTGAATGATTTTACCGAGGGGAATCAAGTACAGCAAAAACAATAAAGGACCCAGAACAGAACCTTGAGGGACTCCACACAACAGATCTGCCGATTCAGACCTCATTTGATTGGCAGATACACTAAAACTGCGCCCAGAAAGGTAAGATGAGAACCATTCTAACACAGACCCAGACAGTCCCACTTCATCCCTTAGTCTTCTCAGCAGGATCTGGTTCAACTGTGTCAAAGGCTGACGACAGATCCAAGAGAACCAGAACAGTGAATTTACCAGAGTCAGCCGACATCATGATGTCACTGGACACTTTCAGTAAAGCTGTCTCCGTAGATGTTTACGGGAAAGTCATAGTCGTATCATATGTCGTATCATAAGTCGTATCATAGTCGTATCATAGTCGTATCATAGTCGTATCATAGTCGTATCATAGTCGTATCATAGTCGTATCATAGTCGTATCATAGTCGTAACATAGTCGTATCATAGTCGTATCATAGTAAGTGTATCATAGTCGTATCATAGTCGTATCATAGTCGTATCATAGTCGTATCATAGTCGTATCATAGTCGTAACATAGTCGTATCATAGTCGTAACATAGTCGTATCATAGTCGTATCATAGTCGTATCATAGTCGTATCATAGTCGTATCATAGTCGTATCATAGTCGTATCATAGTCGTATCATAGTCGTATCATAGTCGTAACATAGTCGTATCATAGTCGTATCATAGTCGTAACATAGTCGTATCATAGTCGTAACATAGTCGTATCATAGTCGTATCATAGTCGTATCATAGTCGTAACATAGTCGTATCATAGTCGTATCATAGTCGTAACATAGTCGTATCATAGTCGTATCATAGTCGTATCATAGTCGTAAATAGTCATCATAGTCGTATCATAGTCGTATCATAGTCGTATCATAGTCGTATCATAGTCGTATCATAGTCGTAACATAGTCGTATCATAGTCATAGTCGTATCATAGTCGTATCATAGTCGTAACATAGTCGTATCATAGTCGTATCGTAGTCGTATCATAGTCGTATCATAGTCGTATCATAGTCGTATCATAGTCGTATCATAGTCGTATCATAGTCGTATCATAGTCGTATCATAGTCGTATCATAGTCGTATCATAGTCGTATCATAGTCGTATCATAGTCGTATCATAGTCGTATCATAGTCGTATCATAGTCGTATCATAGTCGTATCATAGTCGTATCATAGTCGTATCATAGTCGTATCATAGTCGTATCATAGTCGTATCATAGTCGTATCATAGTCGTATCGCAGTCGTATCATAGTCGTATTCATAAGTCGTATCATAAGTCGTATCATAGTCGTATCATAGTCGTATCATAGTCGTAACATAGTCGTATCATAGTCGTATCATAGTCGTATCATAGTCGTATCATAGTCGTATCATAGTCGTATCATAGTCGTAATCATAGTCGTATCATAGTCGTCGCATCATAGTCGTATAACATAGTCGTATCATAGTCGTATCATAGTCGTATCATAGTCGTATCATAGTCGTATCATAGTCGTATCATAGTCGTATCATAGTCGTATCATAGTCGTATCATAGTCGTATCATAGTCGTATCATAGTCGTATCATAGTCGTATCATAGTCGTATCATAGTCGTATCATAGTCGTATCATAGTCGTATCATAGTCGTATCATAGTCGTATCATAGTCGTATCATAGTCGTAACATAGTCGTATCATAGTCGTAACATAGTCGTATCATAAGTAGTCGTAACATAGTCGTATCATAGTCGTATCATAGTCGTATCATAGTCGTATCATAGTCGTATCATAGTCGTATCATAGTCGTAATCATAGTCGTATCATAGTCGTATCATAGTCGCAACTAACAAGTCGTATCACAGTCGTATCATAGTCGTATCATAGTCGTATCATAGTCGTAATCATAGTCGTATCATAGTCGTATCATAGTCGTATCATAGTCGTCATACATAGTCGTATCATAGTCAGTAACATAGTCGATACAGTCGTAACATAGTCGTATCATAGTCGTATCATAGTCGTATCATAGTCGTATCATAGTCGTATCATAGTCGTATCATAGTCGTATCATAGTCGATAGTCATATCATAGTCGTATCATAGTCGTATCATAGTCGTATCATAGTCGTATCATAGTCGTATCATAGTCGTAATCATAGTCGTATCATAGTCATAGTATCATAGTCGTATCATAGTCGTATCATAGTCGTATCATAGTCGTATCATAGTCGTAACATAGTCGTATCATAGTCGTATCATAGTCGTATCATAGTCGTATCATAGTCGTATCATAGTCGTAACATAGTCGTATCATAGTCGTATCATAGTCGTAACATAGTCGTATCATAGTCGTATCATAGTCGTATCATAGTGCATAGTCGTAATTCGTATCATAGTCGTATCATAGTCGTATCATAGTCGTAACATAGTCGTATCATAGTCGTAACATAGTCGTATCATAGTCGTATCATAGTCGTATCATAGTCGTATCATAGTCGTAACATAGTCGTATCATAGTCGTATCATAGTCGTATCATAGTCGTATCATAGTCGTATCATAAGTCGTATCATAGTCGTATCATAGTCGTATCATAGTCGTATCATAGTCGTATCATAGTCGTATCATAGTCGTATCATAGTCGTATCATAGTCGTATCATAGTCGTATCATAGTCGTATCATAGTCGTATCATAGTCGTATCATAGTCGTATCATAGTCGTATCATAGTCGTATCATAGTCGTATCATAGTCGTATCATAGTCGTATCATAGTCGTAACATAGTCGTCGTATCATAGTCGTATCATAGTCGTATCATAGTCGTATCATAGTCGTATCATAGTCGTATCATAGTCGTATCATAGTCGTATCATAGTCGTATCATAGTCGTATCATAGTCGTAACATAGTCGTATCATAGTCGTAACATAGTCGTATCATAGTCGTATCATAGTCGTAACATAGTCGTATCATAGTCGTATCATAGTCGTATCATAGTCGTATCATAGTCGTATCATAGTCGTATCATAGTCGTAACATAGTCGTATCATAGTCGTATCATAGTCGTATCATAGTCGTATCATAGTCGTATCATAGTCGTAACATAGTCGTATCATAGTCGTATCATAGTCGTATCATAGTCGTATCATAGTCGTATCATAGTCGTATCATAGTCGTAACATAGTCGTATCATAGTCGTAACATAGTCGTAACATTGTCGTATCGTAGTCGTATCATAGTAGTAACATAGTCGTAACATAGTCGTATCATAGTCGTAACATAGTCGTAACATAGTCGTAACATAGTCGAATAATAACTTCCTGGTAGAAAGTGAAGTCATCAATCCTGAATCTTCTCTCACCCTGTGTTTGGATCATTTCATTAATTTGAAAATTGTGTTGTTAAGTGACGACTAAGGTGTGCTGTCATGACTCAATTCATTGTCTTGTCGCCACGGAGACGAAATCATAAACTAGCCTGGATTGAAAGTATTTCTGTGAGTATTACTGCGAGATGGTTTATTTGAGTTGATGTCACTCAAAGATTTGTGACTTACCTGTGACTTCCTGCCTCAGACACCTGTGTAAATACACCTCGATCTCGTCTTGTTGTGTGAAGATTCCTGATGAACACTGATTGATTATGGGATGCTTTCAGGAGGGAGGGACCCGAAACTTCCAAGAAAAAGGTTTTATTTTAAAAAAAAAAAAAAAAAATCCCCCCCCACAACAAGACGGCGGCGGGGGTTGTTTTTTTTTTTTTACGCAACAAAAATTTTTTTTTTTTTTTTTTTTTTTAAAAAAAAAAAAAAATTTTTTTTTTTTTTTTTTTTTTTTTTTTGGCCCCCCCGGGGGTTTTTTTTGTTTTTTTTTTTTTGGTTTTGGTGGGTTGGGTTTTTTTTTTTTTTTTCCCCCCTATATGTTATGAAGCTTTCATCAAATAAACAAGATGATAATAACATGTTATGAAGCCTCACATCATATAAACAGATGATAATAACATGTTATGAAGCACTGTCATATATAAACAGATTATAATAAATGTTATGAAGCCTCTGATCATATAACACAGATAATAATAACATGTTATGAAGCCTCTCACATATAAACAGTTGATAATAACATGTTATGAAGCCTCTCATCATATAAACAGATGATAATAACATGTTATGAAGCCTCTCATCATATAAACAGATGATAATAACATGTTATGAAGCCTCTCATCATATAAACAGATGATAATAACATGTTATGAAGCCTCTCATCATATAAACAGATAATAATAACATGTTATGAAGCCTCTCATCATATAAACAGATTATAATAACATGTTATGAAGCCTCTCATCATATAAACAGATGATAATAACATGTTATGAAGCCTCTCATCATATAAACAGATGATAATAACATGTTATGAAGCCTCTCATCATATAAACAGATTATAATAACATGTTATGAAGCCTCTCATCATATAAACAGATTATAATAACATGTTATGAAGCCTCTCATCATATAAACAGATGATAATAACATGTTATGAAGCCTCTCATCATATAAACAGATGATAATAACATGTTATGAAGCCTCTCATCATATAAACAGATGATAATAACATGTTATGAAGCCTCTCATCATATAAACAGATAATAATAACATGTTATGAAGCCTCTCATCATATAAACAGATAATAATAACATGTTATGAAGCCTCACATCATATAAACAGATGATAATAACATGTTATGAAGCCTCTCATCATATAAACAGATGATAATAACATGTTATGAAGCCTCTCATCATATAAACAGATGATAATAACATGTTATGAAGCCTCTCATCATATAAACAGATGATAATAACATGTTATGAAGCCTCTCATCATATAAACAGATGATAATAACATGTTATGAAGCCTCTCATCATATAAACAGATGATAATAACATGTTATGAAGCCTCTCATCATATAAACAGATGATAATAACATGTTATGAAGCCTCTCATCATATAAACAGAAGATAATAACATGTTATGAAGCCTCACATCATATAAACAGATGATAATAACATGTTATGAAGCCTCTCATCATATAAACAGATGATAATAACATGTTATGAAGCCTCTCATCATATAAACAGATGATAATAACATGTTATGAAGCCTCTCATCATATAAACAGATGATAATAACATGTTATGAAGCCTCTCATCATATAAACAGATTATAATAACATGTTATGAAGCCTCTCATCATATAAACAGATGATAATAACATGTTAATGATGAAGCCTCTCATCATATAAACAGATGATAATAACATGTTAATGATAAAGCCTCTCATCATATAAACAGATGATAATAACATGTTATGAAGCCTCTCATCATATAAACAGATGATAATAACATGTTAGGAAGCCTCTCATCATATAAACAGATGATAATAACATGTTATGAAGCCTCTCATCATATAAACAGATGATAATAACATGTTATGAAGCCTCTCATCATATAAACAGATGATAATAACATGTTATGAAGCCTCTCATCATATAAACAGATGATAATAACATGTTATGATGAAGCCTCTCATCATATAAACAGATGATAATAACATGTTATGAAGCCTCTCATCATATAAACAGATAATAATAACATGTTATGAAGCCTCTCATCATATAAACAGATGATAATAACATGTTAATGATGAAGCCTCTCATCATATAAACAGATGATAATAACATGTTATGAAGCCTCTCATCATATAAACAGATGATAATAACATGTTATGAAGCCTCTCATCATATAAACAGATGATAATAACATGTTATGAAGCCTCTCATCATATAAACAGATGATAATAACATGTTATGAAGCCTTTCATCATATAAACAGATGATAATAACATGTTAATGATAAAGCCTCTCATCATATAAACAACAATCTAATTTGTTACAGTCACTGGATCATTTATGTTTAGTTACTGATAACATCTACTTTACTATAATAATATCATTTTTCTCACTAGTTCTCGCTCCATATCCTCTTCTCCTCCCTCCTGCCCTGTGTAGCTGGGATACATCCTTCTCTATTTCGTCTACATAAAGTGGCTTCTAACTGTGAGTGAAATGAAAAGGATTCAAGTCCAGCCGCTCAGGGACGTGTTCAGCGTCGGCCTCACACTAATGCAGATGCTGGTGCGACGCTGCCGGATGATAATCAGACGAGCGCAGCTGTTTGCTGCTCCTCTGTTGACCCGAGTCCTCCGTCGCCATTGATCCTCTTGTCAAGGTTCTCACGAGCTCCTGCTTTGTCTTGTCATTAGTGAGGCTGGATCTGATCAGCGAGATGAAAGTGACTCCCGGGTGAGACAGACATGAGATGTCATTGATCTGCTCATTGTCAGGCAGGTATGAAAGACCTCACACCTGCAGGGTCTTCATGCTCTAACACAGGATGTGAACCATTGTGTTTCTTCTACTGTCCAGCTTGAAAAAAAACACTTTCCTGGACCTTGTTTAAGATAAGAATGTTCCAAACATTCAGACACGTCAGAAAATAGAGAAATAGAATTGACTCTTTTAAATTCTTTGCATTGATCCGTGCGGTTGTTGTTCAATATCTTCCACTACCACGTCTGTGAAGAACTCTGTGACGGTGACGTCCTTCAACACATAGTCAAGCCTCGCTCTACACCTCAGTGTCTGTGCATCAACACTGTATGTTTTCTTCTTTCTTTTGTGCTCAGTAGCTTCATAACCACATGTACGTAAGAACTTCACTTCATTCTACTGGTAACAAAAGACGTTCTTCTTCTCAGCTCTGATCTCCGCAGCACTTCATCACGGTGGCCATTTTCAACTCAATCCAAATCAAATTAGGTTTGCGTCGCTGCCGCTGAACCACAGAACACATGTTGTTGTTTCTCGTAAAGCTCTGAATGGTCGTTCGCCGCTCGATCTCTGAGGACCTGAAGACTTTCCCATCTTAACTGGATCATCAATAAGATAGAAATCTCGTGGTCAACGTTCCACTTTCCTAAAAGGTACCGAGGGATGTGAGGAACGTTTTATCTTTATCACTGATCTGCCTTCAGTCCGACCCCGGGGACAGAGTGCAGGCTCATTACGACCAGACACAGGCCGAGCCCAAGATTCTCCACAGAAGTCACTCTGTCTTGCTGTAGCTTTAGATTTTCTGCTTAAACTGCTGCAAACCTTCTGCTGCTGGAGTGAATCTGGTGCGTGCAACGAACCACCTGCACCATGTTCCAGAGCAATTCTCTCAGCGCCAATGCTTCTCTGGCATCTTTTGTTGGCACCACACTTGCTGACTGATGAACAATGTCGACACCAGCATCTGCTCGCGAACACACAGTCGCCAACGTAAATCCCAGCGTGGCAAGAGTTCATTCTCACTCCGACTAAAACCTGATCAGCCAGAAACCGTGTCGACTTAACCTTCGGAAAGTGGAGCAGCTTCAGTCGGCCTCACATTTCAACGCCCATGTTTTATTTGTCGTCTTTTATCAGCCAATATATGTTTATTTTGTCGGACGCCAACATAAGCTGCTGCTCGTCTGGCATGGTTTGTCAAACAAGTGCCACTCAAACCGTGACATTGTCGTATCGTAGTTGTAACATAGTTGTAATACCGTCGTATCATAGTCTTAACATAGTCGTAATACTGTCGTATCGTAGTTGTAATACCGTCATATCATAGTCGTAACATATTCGTAATACCGTCGTATCGTAGTCGTAACACAGTAGTAACAAAGTTGTAATACCTTCGTATCGTAGTCGTAATACTGTTGTATCGTAGTCGTAAAATAGTCGTAATACTGTCGTATGTTAGTCGTAACATAGTCATAACACTGTTGTTACACAATCGTATCATAGTCGTAACATAGTCGTAACACTGTTGTAACACTATCATAACATGGTCGTAACACTGTTGTAACACTATCGTAACATAGTCGTAACACTGTTGTAACACTATCATAACATGGTCGTAACACTGTTGTAAAACTATCATAACATGGTCGTAACACTGTTGTAAAAATATCGTATCATAGTCATAACATAGTCGTAACACTGTTGTAACACTATCGTATCATAGTCATAACATAGTCGTAACACTGTTGTAACACTATCGTAACATAGTCGTAACACTGTTGTAACACTATCGTAACATAGTCGTAACACTGTTGTAACACTATCATAACATGGTCGTAACACTGTTGTAACACTATCGTAACATAGTCGTAACACTGTTGTAACACTATCGTAACATAGTCGTAACACTGTTGTAACACTATCATAACATGGTCGTAACACTGTTGTAAAACTATCATAACATGGTCGTAACACTGTTGTAAAACTATCGTATCATAGTCATAACATAGTCGTAACACTGTTGTAACACTATCGTAACATAGTCGTAACACTGTTGTAACACTATCGTAACATAGTCGTAACACTGTTGTAACACTATCATAACATGGTCGTAACACTGTTGTAAAACTATCGTATCATAGTCATAACATAGTCGTAACACTGTTGTAACACTATCGTAACATAGTCGTAACACTGTTGTAACACTATCGTAACATAGTCGTAACACTGTTGTAACACTATCATAACATGGCCGTAACACTGTTGTAAAACTATCGTATCATAGTCATAACATAGTCGTAACACTGTTGTAACACTATCGTAACATAGTCGTAACACTGTTGTAACACTATCGTAACATAGTCGTAACACTGTTGTAACACTATCATAACATGGTCATAACACTGTTGTAAAACTATCGTATCATAGTCATAACATAGTCGTAACACTGTTGTAACACTATCGTAACATAGTCATAACACTGTTGTAACACTATCATAACATGGTCGTAACACTGTTGTAAAACTATCGTATCATAGTCATAACATAGTCGTAACACTGTTGTAACACTATCGTAACATAGTCGTAACACTGTTGTAACACTATCGTAACATAGTCGTAACACTGTTGTAACACTATAGTATCGTAGTCGTAACATAGTCGTATCACTGTTGTAACACTATCGTAACATAGTCGTAACACTGTTGTAACACTATCGTAACATAGTTGTAACACTGTTGTAGCACTATAGTATCGTAGTCGTAACATAGTCGTAACACTGTTGTAACACTATAGTAGTACTATAGTATCGTAGTCGTAACATAGTCGTATCACTGTTGTAACACTATCGTAACATAGTCGTTACACTGTTGTAACACTATAGTATCGTAGTCGTAACATAGTCGTTACACTGTTGTAACACTATCGTAACATAGTCGTAACACTGTTGTAACACTATAGTATCGTAGTCGTAACATAGTCGTTACACTGTTGTAACACTATAGTATCGTAGTCGTAACATAGTCGTATCACTGTTGTAACACTATCGTAACATAGTCGTAACACTGTTGTAACACTATAGTATCGTAGTCATAACATAGTCGTAACACTGTTGTAACACTATAGTATCGTAGTCGTAACATAGTCGTTACACTGTTGTAACACTATTGTAACATAGTCGTTACACTGTTGTAACACTATAGTAACATAGTCGTTACACTGTTGTAACACTATCGTAACATAGTCGTTACACTGTTGTAACACTATAGTAACATAGTCGTTACATTGTCGTAACACTATCATAACATAGTCGTTACACTGTTGTAACACTCGTAACACTATAGTAACATAGTCGTTACACTGTTGTAACACTATAGTAACATAGTCGTTACACTGTTGTAACACTATAGTAACATAGTCGTTACACTGTTGTAACACTATAGTAACATAGTCGTTACACTGTTGTAACACTATCGTAACATAGTCGTTACACTGTTGTAACACTATAGTAACATAGTCGTTACACTGTTGTAACACTATAGTAACATAGTCGTTACACTGTTGTAACACTATCGTAACATAGTCGTTACACTGTTGTAACACTATAGTAACATAGTCGTTACACTGTTGTAAAACTATCGTATCATAGTCATAACATAGTCGTAACACTGTTGTAACACTATCGTAACATAGTCGTAACACTGTTGTAACACTATCGTAACATAGTCGTTACACTGTTGTAACACTATCGTAACATAGTCGTAACACTGTTGTAACACTATAGTATCGTAGTCGTAACATAGTCGTTACACTGTTGTAACACTATCGTAACATAGTCGTAACACTGTTGTAACACTATAGTATCGTAGTCGTAACATAGTCGTATCACTGTTGTAACACTATCGTAACATAGTCGTAACACTGTTGTAACACTATAGTATCGTAGTCGTAACATAGTCGTTACACTGTTGTAACACTATCGTAACATAGTCGTAACACTGTTGTAACACTATAGTATCGTAGTCGTAACATAGTCGTTACACTGTTGTAACACTATAGTATCGTAGTCGTAACATAGTCGTATCACTGTTGTAACACTATCGTAACATAGTCGTAACACTGTTGTAACACTATAGTATCGTAGTCATAACATAGTCGTAACACTGTTGTAACACTATAGTATCGTAGTCGTAACATAGTCGTTACACTGTTGTAACACTATCGTAACATAGTCGTTACACTGTTGTAACACTATAGTAACATAGTCGTTACACTGTTGTAACACTATCGTAACATAGTCGTTACACTGTTGTAACACTATAGTAACATAGTCGTTACATTGTCGTAACACTATCATAACATAGTCGTTAAACTGTTGTAACACTATCGTAACATAGTCGTTACACTGTTGTAACACTATAGTAACATAGTCGTTACACTGTTGTAACACTATAGTAACATAGTCGTTACACTGTTGTAACACTATAGTAACATAGTCGTTACACTGTTGTAACACTATAGTAACATAGTCGTTACACTGTTGTAACACTATAGTAACATAGTCGTTACACTGTTGTAACACTATAGTAACATAGTCGTTACACTGTTGTAACACTATAGTAACATAGTCGTTACACTGTTGTAACACTATAGTAACATAGTCGTTACACTGTTGTAACACTATAGTAACATAGTCGTTACACTGTTGTAACACTATAGTAACATAGTCGTTACACTGTTGTAACACTATCATAACATAGTCGTTACACTGCTGTAACACTATAGTAACATAGTCGTTACACTGTTGTAACACTATCGTAACATAGTCGTTACACTCTTGTAACACTATCGTAACATAGTCGTTACACTGTTGTAACACTATAGTAACATAGTCGTTACACTGTTGTAACACTATCGTAACATAGTCGTTACACTGTTGTAACACTATAGTAACATAGTCGTTACACTGTTGTAACACTATAGTAACATAGTCGTTACACTGTTGTAACACTATAGTAACATAGTCGTTACACTGTTGTAACACTATAGTAACATAGTCGTTACACTGTTGTAACACTATAGTAACATAGTCGTTACACTGTTGTAACACTATAGTAACATAGTCGTAACACTGTTGTAACACTATAGTAACATAGTCGTTACACTGTTGTAACACTATAGTAACATAGTCGTTACACTGTTGTAACACTATAGTAACATAGTCGTTACACTGTTGTAACACTATAGTAACATAGTCGTTACACTGTTGTAACACTATAGTAACATAGTCGTTACACTGTTGTAACACTATAGTAACATAGTCGTTACACTGTTGTAACACTATAGTAACATAGTCACCACACTGTTGTAACACTATAGTAACATAGTCGTTACACTGTTGTAACACTATAGTAACATAGTCGTAACACTGTTGTAACACTATAGTAACATAGTCGTTACACTGTTGTAACACTATCGTAACATAGTCGTTACACTGTTGTAACACTTATCTAGTTGTAACATAGTCGTTACACTGTTGTAACACTATCGTATCGTAGTCGTAACATGATTCACTTCTCCGACACAAAATTCTTCGTCCACAGACAGAAGTTTTCAAACCACATGTTCTTTCCTGAGGTGTTTCTTCGTGTCAAGACTCAGTGAGCGATCAGTTTCTGCTCGTCGTCACCGTTTTAGCGCCGGATCACTTTGAACCCGAGCAGAAAGAACGTTTCCAGGAATGTTCTGCTGAAAGTGAAGAAGAGTCTGGAAGAAGAGCTTTGATGAAGTCATCTCAGTCCGTGTCCTTCTTAACTAACGACTCTGTCTCTTCTCAGCATCTTCTTGATGATAAGATCAGATACTGTTGCTCTTCATCGCAGATTATCATGGATTTTACTCTCAAATTAAAAACCAGCTTAACTTCCACTCGACCTTGAAGGAAACAATTCCACGTCCAGTGTAATGAGATGTGAAGAGTCTGTGAAGGTGTTTGTGGGTCGAACACATCTGAAGGTTCTGGATCACAATGATGATGAGGTTGTGATGTCAATCAAAACTGGTGTTTGTTTTGTTGATTTGTGTTGGTGCTCTTTTGGTGGATCATGATCTTTAATGAAGTCATGATCTGTTGGAGATCATGACTTCATTAAAGATCGTGATCCATTAAAGATCATGATCCATTAAGGATCATGACTTCATTAAAGATCATGACTTCATTAAAGATCATGATCCATTAAAGATCATGACTTCATTAAAGATCGTGATCCATTAAAGATCATGACTTCATTAAAGATCATGATCCATTAAAGATCATGATCCATTAAAGATCATGATCCATTAAAGATCATGACTTCATTAAAGATCATGATCCATTAAAGATCATGACTTCATTAAAGATCATGATCCATTAAAGATCATGACTTCATTAAAGATCATGACTTCATTAAAGATCATGATCCATTAAAGATCATGATCCATTAAAGATCATGATCCATTAAAGATCATGATCCATTAAAGATCATGACTTCATTAAAGATCATGATCCATTAAAGATCAATCCATTAAAGACATATCCATTAAAGATCATGACTTCATTAAAGATCATGATCCATTAAAGATCATGATCCATTAAAGATCATGATCCATTAAAGATCATGATCCATTAAAGATCATGATCCATTAAATATCATGACTTCATTAAATATCATGACTTCATTAACGCAGCAGATGTAGATCCTGGTTCTGCTGCTCCATCTGTTCCTGCTGCTCAGGTTCGACACCAGATGGAAGCAAACGTGAGCTTCATCAGCGAACGTTCTAATTGGACAGATTCACTAAAACTAAGACTCATGATTGGTCGAGTGTGAAGAGAGGTCTTCAAGGTCGTCGAGTTTTAGTTTCCAGGATGTAGATTTAAATAAAGAGTTTCACTTTTACACACATGAACACACACATGAACACACATATAAACACACATATGAAGACACATTAGAACACACACACACACACACACACACACACACACACACACACACACACACAGAAATTCGTATATGTTTTGAAAACTGACATATTTTCCAAAACAAGCAGATCTGCTCCTGATATTGATCCTCAGATCACATCAGTAACTCGTGAAGCTGCTTCAGATCCAGACTCAATCTATTACAGTCTTGTTATCATCATGGATCGTTATTCCTTCACACTAACCTTTGTTCAAAATCTCATCATTTCCTGTCCGGCCTCGAGTCCAGTTTGTGTTTGTTTGAACTTGTCAGTTCAAAGTTCAAAGTTCAAATCAGCTCAACAACGTGTTCTGCTTCAGATGAACGTGTTTTACTGTAATATTGATGTTTTTCTAGATTGAATACTTCGTCTGTCGTCGCTCGTGCTCTCGAGTCAATTTCTGTTTACGCTTCTGTCTAATCGTCCGTCTGGGACTCGAGCGACGACTCGCTGTAACTCATGGGATCGATTCCTTCTCTGTGACCTGAGCTGGTTAAGATGAGGAATCAACCGTAATGTTGCTCTAACCAGTGAAGCTGCAGCTGCTTTATTTAGTTAGTGACGTGTAGAGATGAAGACGCGCCATGTTGTTGGTGAACTGAAAACATTAGTTAAAACATTAGTTAAAACATTAGTTAAAACATTAGTTAAAACATTGGTTTAAACATTAGTTAAAACATTAGTTAAAACATTAGTTAAAACATTAGTTAAATAAATTAGTTACAATATTAGTTTAAATATTAGTTAAAACATTAGTTAAAACATTAGTTAATACATTAGTTAAAACATTAGTTAAAACATTAGTTAAAACATTAGTTAAATAAATTAGTTACAATATTAGTTTAAATATTAGTTAAAACATTAGTTAAAACATTAGTTAATACATTAGTTAAAACATTAGTTAATACATTAGTTAATACATTAGTTAAAACATTAGTTAAATAAATTAGTTAAAACAATAGTTAATACATTAGTTAAAACATTAGTTAAAACAATAGTTAATACATTAGTTAAAACATTAGTTAAAACATTAGTTAAAACATGAGTTAATACATTAGTTAAACATTAGTTAATACATTAGTTAAAACATTAGTTAAAACATTAGTTAAAACATTAGTTATTACATTAGTTAAAACATTAGTT
>JACEEU010000871.1:25588431-25603431 GCA_016630915.1 Callionymus lyra | reverse complement strand
TGTGACTGGTGTCTGTGTCTGGTGTCTGTGACTGGTGTCTGTGACTGGTGTCTGTGTCTGGTGTCTGTGACTGGTGTCTGTGATTTCTGGTGTCTGGTGTCTGGTGTCTGTGACTGGTGTCTGGTGTCTGGTGTCTGTGTGAGCTGGTGTCTGGTGTCTGGTGTCTGTGACTGGTGTCTGTGTCTGGTGTCTGGTGTCTGGTGTCTGGTGTCTGGTGTCTGGTGTCTGGTGTCTGGTGTCTGGTGTCTGGTGTCTGGTGTCTGGTGTCTGGTGTCTGGTGTCTGGTGTCTGGTGTCTGTGACTGGTGTCTGTGACTGGTGTCTGGTGTCTGGTGTCTGTGTTGTGTCTGGTGTCTGGTGTCTGGTGTCTGGTGTCTGGTGTCTGGTGTCTGGTGTCTGGTGTCTGTGTCTGGTGTCTGGGTGTGACTGGTGTCTGGTGTCTGCGTGTCTGTGTGACTGGTGTCTGGTGTCTGGTGTCTGTGTCTGGTGTCTGTGACTGGTGTCTGTGACTGGTGTCTGTGACTGGTGTCTGTGACTGGTGTCTGTGTCTGGTGTCTGGTGTCTGGTGTCTGGTGTCTGGTGTCTGGTGTCTGGTGTCTGGTGTCTGGTGTCTGTGTCTGGTGTCTGTGACTGGTGTCTGTGTCTGGTGTCTGGTGTCTGGTGTCTGTGACTGGTGTCTGTGACTGGTGTCTGTGTCTGGTGTCTGTGTCTGGTGTCTGTGACTGGTGTCTGTGACTGGTGTCTGTGTCTGGTGTCTGTGTCTGGTGTCTGGTGTCTGTGCCTGGTGTCTGTGACTGGTGTCTGTGCCTGGTGTCTTTGACTGGTGTCTGTGTCTGGTGTCTGTGTCTGGTGTCTGTGTCTGGTGTCTGTGACTGGTGTCTGTGTCTGGTGTCTGTGTCTGGTGTCTGTGTCTGGTGTCTGTGACTGGTGTCTGTGACTGGTGTCTGTGACTGGTGTGTCTGTGACTGGTGTCTGTGACTGGTGTCTGTGTCTGGTGTCTGTGTCTGGTGTCTGTGTCTGGTGTCTGTGTCTGGTGTCTGCGTGTCTGTGACTGTTGTGTCTGTGACTGGTGTCTGTGTCTGGTGTCGTGTCTGGTGTCTGTGTCTGGTGTCTGTGACTGGTGTCTGTGACTGGTGTCTGTGTCTGGTGTCTGTGTCTGGTGTCTGTGACTGGTGTCTGTGACTGGTGTCTGTGACTGGTGTCTGTGTCTGGTGTCTGTGTCTGGTGTCTGTGTCTGGTGTCTGGTGTCTGTGTCTGGTGTCTGTGTGACTGGTGTCTGTGACTGGTGTCTGTGTCTGGTGTCTGTGACTGGTGTCTGTGACTGGGTGTCTGTGTGACTGGTGTCTGTGACTGGTGTCTGTGTCTGGTGTCTGTGCTCTGGTGTCTGTGTCTGGTGTCTGTGACTGGTGTCTGTGACTGGTGTCTGTGTCTGGTGTCTGTGACTGGTGTCTGTGACTGGTGTCTGTGTCTGGTGTCTGTGACTGGTGTCTGGTGTCTGGTGTCTGTGTCTGGTGTCTGTGACTGGTGTCTGTGACTGGTGTCTGTGTCTGGTGTCTGTGACTGGTGTCTGTGTCTGGTGTCTGTGTCTGGTGTCTGTGTCTGGTGTCTGTGACTGGTGTCTGTGTCTGGTGTCTGTGACTGGTGTCTGTGACTGGTGTCTGTGTCTGGTGTCTGTGACTGGTGTCTGTGTCTGGTGTCTGTGACTGGTGTCTGGTGTCTGTGTCTGGTGTCTGTGACTGGTGTCTGTGACTGGTGTCTGTGGCTGGTGTCTGTGACTGGTGTCTGTGTCTGGTGTCTTCTGTGTCTGGTGTCTGTGACTGGTGTCTGTGACTGGTGTCTGTGACTGGTGTCTGTGACTGGTGTCTGTGACTGGTGTCTGTGACTGGTGTCTGTGCTGATGTCTGGGTGACTGGTGTGTCTGGTGTCTGTGTCTGGTGTCTGTGTCTGTGTGTCTGGTGTCTGTGTCTGGTGTCTGTGTCTGGTGTCTGTGACTGGTGTCTGTGACTGGTGTCTGTGTCTGACTGGTGTCTGTGACTGGTTTGTGACTGGTGTCTGTGACTGGTGTCTGTGACTGGTGTCTGTGACTGGTGTCTGTGTCTGGTGTCTGTGACTGGTGTCTGTGACTGGTGTCTGTGACTGGTGCTGTGTCTGTCTGTGTCTTGACTGGTGTCTGTGACTGGTGTCTGTGACTGGTGTCTGTGACTGGTGTCTGTGACTGGTGTCTGTGACTGGTGTCTGTGACTGGTGTCTGGTGTCTGTGACTCGTGTCTGTGACTGGTGTCTGTGACTGGTGTCTGTGACTGGTGTCTGTGACTGGTGTCTGTGACTGGTGTCTGTGACTGGTGTCTGTGACTGGTGTCTGTGTCTGGTGTCTGTGACTGGTGTCTGTGACTGGTGTCTGTGACTGGTGTCTGTGACTGGTGTCTGTGACTGGTGTCTGTGACTGGTGTCTGTGACTGGTGTCTGTGACTGGTGTCTGTGACTGGTGTCTGTGTCTGGTGTCTGTGACTGGTGTCTGGTGTCTGGTGTCTGTGTCTGGTGTCTGTGACTGGTGTCTGTGACTGGTGTCTGTGACTGGTGTCTGTGACTGGTGTCTGTGACTGGTGTCTGTGACTGGTGTCTGTGACTGGTGTCTGTGACTGGTGTCTGTGACTGGTGTCTGTGACTGGTGTCTGTGAGCTGTTGTGTCTGTGACTGTGTGTCTGTGTCTGGTGTCTGTGACTGGTGTCTGTGACTGGTGTCTGGTGTCTGTGACTGGTGTCTGTGACTGGTGTCTGTGTCTGGTGTCTGTGACTGGTGTCTGTGACTGGTGTCTGTGACTGGTGTCTGTGACTGGTGTCTGTGACTGGTGTCTGTGTCTGGTGTCTGTGACTGGTGTCTGTGACTGGTGTCTGTGACTTGTCTGGTGTCTGTGACTGGTGTCTGTGACTGGTGTCTGTGTCTGGTGTCTGATTTTTTGACTGTGTATCTGTATCTAGTGTCTGTCAGTTGTTCTTCCTTGGAAACATTTCTGTTGAAACACGAGTTAAAAGTTCCACAGAATGAATATTGATGTTTTCTTCAGGCCTGTTGAACCTGGAGCGTCTCCTCAGGCAGTTCCTGATCTCCAAGGACACGCTGTCGGTGCGAATGCTGGACGACAGTCAGGACCCGACGCCGCTGCTGAAGGAGGTCCGTGACGACAAGACCAGCACCATCATCGTGGACGCCAACGCCAGCATGTCCCACGTCATCCTGGAGCGGGTCAGTACCAGTTCAGTACCATAGATCCTTAACTAGCTCTTCATCCTGGAGCGGGTCAGTACCAGCTTAGTACCATAGATCCTTAACTAGCTCTTCATCCTGGAGCGGGTCAGTACCATAGATCCTTAACTAGCTCTTCATCCTGGAGCGGGTCAGTACCAGTTCAGTACCATAGATCCTTAACTAGCTCTTCATCCTGGAGCGGGTCAGTACCAGCTCAGTACCATAGATCCTTAACTAGCTCTTCATCCTGGAGCGGGTCAGTACCGGGTCAGAACCATAGATCCTTAACTAGCTCTTCATCCTGGAGCGGGTCAGTACCAGTTCAGAACCATAGATCCTAAACCTGCTCCTCACCCTGGAGCGGGTCAGTACCGGGTCAGAACCATAGATCCTAAACCTGCTCCTCACCCTGGAGCGGGTCAGTACCGGGTCAGAACCATAGATCCTAAACCTGCTCTTCATCCTGGAGCGGGTCAGTACCGGGTCAGAACCATAGATCCTAAACCTGCTCCTCACCCTGGAGCGGGTCAGTACCGGGTCAGAACCAGACCTGCAGCAGCATCGAATGATTCGTAGAAATTCTTCTAAGAAAGTCTTGGATTCGTGTGTCGAACGAAGACGTTTCTCTCTGGAGGCGAGAAACACATGAAAGAACTTCATTCTTCACTGGATTCCTCTTCAGGGACTGAGAGAAGATACTTTAAATGTTTGAAAAAACAGACTCAGTACTGAGAGAAGATACTTTAAATGTTTGAAAAAACAGACTCAGGACTGAGAGAAGATACTTTAAATGTTTGAAAAAACAGACTCAGGACTGAGAGAAGATACTTTAAATGTTGGAAAAAACAGACTCAGGACTGAGAGAAGATACTTTAAATGTTTGAAAAAACAGACTCAGGACTGAGAGAAGATATTTTAAATGTTTGAAAAAACAGACTCAGGACTGAGAGAAGATACTTTAAATGTTTGAAAAAACAGACTCGGGACTGAGAGAAGATACTTTAAATGTTTGAAAAAACAGACTCAGGACTGAGAGAAGATACTTTAAATGTTTGAAAAAACAGACTCAGGACTGAGAGAAGATACTTTAAATGTTTGAAAAAACAGACTCAGGACTGAGAGAAGATATTTTAAATGTTTGAAAAAACAGACTCAGGACTGAGAGAAGATACTTTAAATGTTTGAAAAAACAGACTCAGGACTGAGAGAAGATATTTTAAATGTTTGAAAAAACAGACTCAGGACTGAGAGAAGATACTTTAAATGTTTGAAAAAACAGACTCAGGACTGAGAGAAGATATTTTAAATGTTTGAAAAAACAGACTCAGGACTGAGAGAAGATATTTTAAATGTTTGAAAAAACAGACTCAGGACTGAGAGAAGATACTTTAAATGTTTGAAAAAACAGACTCAGGACTGAGAGAAGATATTTTAAATGTTTGAAAAAACAGACTCAGGACTGAGAGAAGATACTTTAAATGTTTGAAAAAACAGACTCAGGACTGAGAGAAGATACTTTAAATGTTTGAAAAAACAGACTCAGGACTGAGAGAAGATATTTTAAATGTTTGAAAAAAACAGACTCAGGACTGAGAGAAGATACTTTAAATGTTTGAAAAAACAGACTCAGGACTGAGAGAAGATATTTTAAATGTTTGAAAAAACAGACTCAGGACTGAGAGAAGATACTTTAAATGTTTGAAAAAACAGACTCAGTTTAGAGAATTAAAGAAAGTTTTGTCGATCATTGAGTTTTGATAAAGTTATCAAGTCATGAAGATACAGAGAAACATGATGTGATCACTTGTGTTACTGTAACAAGTACTTTAGTTTAATCTACTATAAGTACTGCTATAATTACTACTATAAGTACTACTATAATTAGTACTCTAAGTACTACTATTATAACTACTATAATTACTACTATAAGTACTACTATAAGTACTGCTATAATTACTCTTATAAGTACTACTATAATAACTACTATAAGTACTGCTACAGGTATATGTACTACTATAAGTGCTACTATAAGCACTTCTATAAGTACTACTATAAGTACTACTGTAGACATCAATCATGTTACTGTAACTTTCAAATGGTTCAATGACATAAATAAACATCGAGTTGATGTTTTTCTAAATTACTTTTATTTCCAATGACATGAAAAACCTTTGAAACTAAACAGTTTTATCATTAAAAACATTTGTTTCTAATAATGTTGTTGTTTAATGAAGTCGTTGTTCGTTTGAATCGTGAAAGTATTGATGAAGTTATTTGACATTAATTATGAATAAATACTGACGTGTGATTGAAGGAGCGTTAAATGAAAAGATGATCTTTATGGTCATTTCATTTTTCTCTCTCTCTCTCTCTCTCTCTCTCTCTCTCTTTCTCTCTCTCTCTTTCTTTCTCTCTCTCTCTCTCTCTCTCTCTCTCTCTCTCACCTCAATACAGTGTGTCTTCAACAGCCATTTAGTCACCATAGAAACCCAGCGTCGATGAGCAGTTTAGTTGCATTGGTGTATTGCAGTTCTCAGGTTTATGTCTCAGTGCATTAGTTTAGTTGCATTGGTGTATTTCATAGTTTGGTTGCCAGACGTAGGTTTAGTCTGCATTGGTGTATTGCAGTAGTTTGGTTGCAGTAGTTTAGTTGCAGTAGTTTAGTTGCATTAGTTTTGTTTGCAGTAGTTTGGTTGCAGTAGTTTAGTTGCAGTAGTTTAGTTGCATTGGTGTATTGCAGTAGTTTGGTTGCAGTAGTTTAGTTGCAGTAGTTTAGTTGCATTGGTGTATTGCAGTAGTTTGGTTGCAGTAGTTTAGTTGTAGTTGCATTGGTTTAGTTGCAGTAGTTTGGTTGCAGTAGTTTAGTTGCAGTAGTTTAGTTGCATTGGTGTATTGCAGTAGTTTGGTTGCAGTAGTTTAGTTGCATTGGTGTATTGCAGTAGTTTGGTTGCAGTAGTTTAGTTAGTTGCATTGGTGTAGTTGCAGTAGTTTGGTTGCAGTAGTTTAGTTGCAGTAGTTGGGTTGCAGTTAGTTTAGTTGCAGTAGTTTAGTTGCAGTAGTTTAGTTGCATTAGTTTAGTTGCAGTAGTGCAGTTGCAGTTTGGTGTTTGCAGTAGTTTGGTTGCAGTAGTTTAGTTGCATTGGTGTATTGCAGTAGTTTAGTCAGTTTAGTTTAGTTGCATTGTTAGTTGCAGTAGTTTAGTTGCAGTAGTTTAGTTGCAGTAGTTTAGTTGCATTGGTGTATTGCAGTAGTTTAGTTGCAGTAGTTTAGTTGCATTGGTGTATTGCAGTAGTTTGGTTGCAGTAGTTTAGTTGCATTGGTGTATTGCAGTAGTTTAGTTTGTTGCAGTAGTTTAGTTGCATTAGTTTAGTTGCATTAGTTTAGTTGTAGTTTAGTTGCAGTAGTTTAGTTGCAGTAGTTTGTTGGTTATTGCAGTAGTTTAGTTGCAGTAGTTTAGTTGCATTGGTGTATTGCAGTAGTTTGGTTGCAGTAGTTTAGTTGCATTGGTGTATTGCAGTAGTTTAGTTGCAGTAGTTTAGTTGCATTGGTGTATTGCAGTAGTTTAGTTGCAGTAGTTTAGTTGCATTGGTGTATTGCAGTAGTTTAGTTGCATTCGTTTAGTTGCATTTGTTTAGTTGCATTCGTTTAGTTGCAGTTTGCAGTAGCTTTAGTTGCATTGGTGTATTGCAGTAGTTTGGTTGCAGTAGTTTAGTTGCATTGGTGTAGGGTTGCAGTAGTTTAGTTGCAGTAGTTTAGTTGCATTGGTGTATTAGTTTAGTTGCAGTAGTTTAGTTGCATTAGTTTAGTTGCAGTAGTTTAGTTGTATTGCAGTAGTTTAGTTGCAGTAGTTTAGTTCATTGGTGTATTGCAGTAGTTTAGTTGCAGTAGTTTAGTTGCATTGGTGTATTGCAGTAGTTGCAGTAGTTTATGCAGTAGTTTAGTTGCATTAGTTTAGTTGCATTGGTGTATTGCAGTAGTTTAGTTGCAGTAGTTTAGTTGCATTCGTTTAGTTGCATTCGTTTAGTTGCAGTAGTTTAGTTGCAGTAGTTTAGTTGCAGTAGTTTAGTTGCAGTAGTTTAGTTGCATTGGTTTATTGCAGTAGTTTAGTTGCAGTAGTTTAGTTGCAGTAGTTTAGTTGCAGTGGTTTAGTTGCAGTAGTTTAGTTCCAGTAGTTTAGTTGCAGTAGTTTTAGTTGTAGTAGTTTAGTTGCAGTAGTTTAGTTGCAGTAGTTTAGTTGCATTGGTGTATTGCAGTAGTTTAGTTGCAGGATTTTAGTTGCAGTAGTTTAGTTGCATTCGTTTAGTTGCAGTAGTTTAGTTGCAGTAGTTTAGTTGCATTAGTTTAGTTGCAGTATTGCAGTTTAGTTGCAGTAGTTTTAGTGTATTGCAGTAGTTTAGTTGCAGTAGTTTAGTTGCATTGGTGTATTGCAGTAGTTTAGTTGCAGTAGTTTAGTTGCATTGGTGTATTGCAGTAGTTTGGTTGCAGTAGTTTAGTTGCATTGGTGTATTGCAGTAGTTTAGTTGCATTGGTGTATTGCAGTAGTTTAGTGGTTATTGCAGTAGTTTAGTTGCAGTAGTTTAGTTGCAGTAGTTTAGTTGCAGTAGTTTAGTTGCAGTAGTTTAGTTGCATTGGTGTATTGCAGTAGTTTAGTTTGCAGTTAGTTTAGTTGCAGTAGTTTGGTTGCAGTAGTTTAGTTGGCAGTTTAGCATTGGTGTATTGCAGTAGTTTGGGTGGTGCAGCTAGTTTAGTTGCATTGGTGTATTGCAGTAGTTTAGTTGTTAGTTTGCAGTAGTTGTTTAGTTGCAGTAGTTTAGTTGCATTGTGCAGTAGTTTAGTTGCAGTAGTTTAGTTGCATTGGTGTATTGCAGTAGTTTTAGTTGCAGTAGTTTAGTTGCATTAGTTTAGTTGCATGTAGTTTAGTTGCATTAGTTTAGTTGCAGTAGTTTAGTTGCAGTTTAGTGTGCAGTAGTTTGGCACCGCAGTAGTTTAGTTGCAGTAGTTTAGTTGCAGACAGTTTAGTTGCAGTGTGTATTGCAGTAGCTTTAGTTGCAGTAGTTTAGTTGCAGTAGTTTAGTTGCATTGGTGTAGTTGCAGTAGTTTGGTTGCAGTAGTTTAGTTGCAGTGCATGGTGTTTTGCAGTAGTTTAGTTGCAGTTGCATTGGTGTATTGCAGTAGTTTAGTTGCAGTAGTTTAGTTGCATTGGTGTATTGCAGTAGTTTAGTTGCAGTAGTTTAGTTGCATTGGTGTATTGCAGTAGTTTAGTTGCAGTAGTTTAGTTGCATTGGTGTATTGCAGTAGTTTGGTTGCAGTAGTTTAGTTGCATTGGTATATTGCAGTAGTTTAGTTGCAGTAGTTTAGTTTAGTTGCAGTAGTTTAGTTGCATTGGTGTATTGCAGTAGTTTAGTTGCAGTAGTTTAGTTGCATTGGTGTATTGCAGTAGTTTAGTTGCAGTAGTTTAGTTGCATTGGTGTATTGCAGTAGTTTAGTTGCATTGGTGTATTGCAGTAGTTTAGTTGCAGTAGTTTAGTTGCATTGGTGTATTGCAGTAGTTTAGTTGCATTGGTGTATTGCAGTAGTTTGGTTGCAGTAGTTTAGTTGCATTGGTGTATTGCAGTAGTTTAGTTGCAGTAGTTTAGTTGCATTAGTTTAGTTGCATTGGTGTATTGCAGTAGTTTAGTTGCAGTAGTTTAGTTGCATTGGTGTATTGCAGTAGTTTGGTTGCAGTAGTTTAGTTGCATTGGTGTATTGCAGTAGTTTAGTTGCAGTAGTTTAGTTGCATTCGTTTAGTTGCATTCGTTTAGTTGTATTGGTGTATTGCAGTAGTTTAGTTGCAGTAGTTTAGTTGCATTGGTGTATTGCAGTAGTTTAGTTGCAGTAGTTTAGTTGCATTGGTGTATTGCAGTAGTTTAGTTGCAGTAGTTTAGTTGCATTGGTGTATTGCAGTAGTTTAGTTGCTTGTATTGCAGTAGTTTAGTTGCAGTAGTTTTGGAGTATTGCAGTAGTTTAGTTGCAGTTTGGTTTAGTTGCAGTAGTTTAGTTGCATTAGTTTAGTTGCATTGGGTAGTTGCAGTAGTTAGTTGGTAGTTTAGTTGCATGTTTAGTTGCATTGCAGTAGTTTAGTTGCA
This sequence comes from Callionymus lyra, assembly GCA_016630915.1. Classification (NCBI taxonomy): domain Eukaryota; kingdom Metazoa; phylum Chordata; class Actinopteri; order Syngnathiformes; family Callionymidae; genus Callionymus; species Callionymus lyra. The sequence goes on along the minus strand of JACEEU010000871.1, from coordinate 25,594,061 downwards.
TTGGTGTATTGCAGTAGTTTGGTTGCAGTAGTTTAGTTGCATTTGGTGTATTGCAGTAGTTTAGTTGCATTAGTTTAGTTGCATTGGTGTATTGCAGTAGTTTAGTTGCAGTAGTTTAGTTGCATTGGTGTATTGCAGTAGTTTAGTTGCAGTAGTTTAGTTGCATTGGTGTATTGCAGTAGTTTGGTTGCAGTAGTTTAGTTGCATTGGTGTATTGCAGTAGTTTAGTTGCAGTAGTTTAGTTGCATTAGTGTAGTTGCAGTAGTTTAGTTGCAGTAGTTTAGTTGCAGTAGTTAGTTTAGTTGCAGTAGTTGTAGTTTGCAGTAGTTTAGTTGCATTGGTGTATTGCAGTAGTTTAGTTGCAGGATTTTAGTTGCAGTAGTTTAGTTGCATTCGTTTAGTTGTATTGGTGTATTGCAGTAGTTTAGTTGCAGTAGTTTAGTTTGGTGCAGTAGTTATTGCATTGTTGTATTGCATTAGTTTAGATATAGTAGTTTAGTTCCAGTAGTTTAGTTGCAGTAGTTTAGTTGCAGTAGTTTAGTTGCATTGGTGTATTGCAGTAGTTTGGTTGCAGTAGTTTAGTTGCATTGGTGTATTGCAGTAGTTTGGTTGCAGTAGTTTAGTGTTGCATTGGTGTATTGCAGTAGTTTGGTTGCAGTAGTTTAGTTGCATTGGTGTATTGCAGTAGTTTAGTTGCAGTAGTTTAGTTGCATTGGTGTATTGCAGTAGTTTGGTTGCAGTAGTTTAGTTGCATTGGTGTATTGCAGTAGTTTAGGTTGCAGTAGTTTAGTTGCATAGTGGTTTAGTTACAGTAGTTTAGTTGCAGTAGTTTAGTTGCATTGGTGTATTGCAGTAGTTTAGTTGCAGTAGTTTAGTTGCATTGGTGTATTGCAGTAGTTTAGTTGCAGTAGTTTAGTTGCAGTAGTTTGGTTGCATTGGTGTATTGCAGTAGTTTGGTTGCAGTAGTTTAGTTGCATTGGTGTATTGCAGTAGTTTGGTTGCAGTAGTTTAGTTGCATTGGTGTATTGCAGTAGTTTGGTTGCAGTAGTTTAGTTGCATTGGTGTATTGCAGTAGTTTGGTTGCAGTAGTTTAGTTGCAGTAGTTTAGTTGCATTGGTGTATTGCAGTAGTTTAGTTGCAGTAGTTTAGTTGCATTGGTGTATTGCAGTAGTTTGGTTGCAGTAGTTTAGTTGCATTGGTGTATTGCAGTAGTTTAGTTGCAGTAGTTTAGTTGCAGTAGTTTAGTTGCATTGGTGTATTGCAGTAGTTTAGTTGCAGTAGTTTAGTTGCATTGGTGTATTGCAGTAGTTTAGTTGCATTGGTGTAGTTTAGTTGCATTGGAGCTTAGTTGCAGTAGTTTAGTTGCAGTAGTTTAGTTGCAGTAGTTTAGTTGCATTGGTGTATTGCAGTAGTTTAGTTGCAGTAGTTTAGTTGCATTGGTGTATTGCAGTAGTTTAGTTGCAGTAGTTTAGTTGCATTGGTGTATTGCAGTAGTTTGGTTGCAGTAGTTTAGTTGCATTAGTTTAGTTGCATTAGTTTAGTTCCAGTAGTTTATTTGCAGTGGTTTAGTTGCATTTGTTTTGATGCATTAGTTTAGTTGCAGTAGTTTAGATATAGTAGTTTAGTTGCAGTAGTTTAGTTATAGTAGTTTAGTTGCAGTAGTTTAGTTGCAGTAGTTTAGTTGTAGTAGTTTAGTTGCAGTAGTTAAGTTGCAGTAGTTTATTTGCAGTAGTTTAGTTGCAGTAGTTTAGTTCCAGTAGTTTAGTTGCAGTAGTTTTAGTTGTAGTAGTTTAGTTGCAGTAGTTTAGTTGCAGTAGTTTAGTTGCAGTAGTTTAGTTGCAGTAGTTTAGTTGCAGTAGTTTAGTTGCAGTAGTTTAGTTGCAGTAGTTTAGTTGCAGTAGTTTAGTTCCAGTAGTTTAGTTCCAGTAGTTTAGTTGCAGTAGTTTAGTTTCAACTGTTTACAGTTATTCTTTCCCACTCAATTTTTCCCTCTGTGTTGTTTTGCTTTTCTTGTTTTTGTTTTTTTCCCTCTTTCTTTTTTTTCAAACAACATTTTTTGTAAAAAAAATTTTTTTTTTTGAAAAATTTTGTTTTTTTTTGTTTTTGGGTTTTCTTATGTAAAAGAAAGAAACCCAAGAACAAACAAAATGGAAAGACTTGAATTTCTCTCTCGCACATGAAGTGTGTTGTGTATTCATGTGTGTGTTAAAATAAAGACAACAAACACACAAGTGTTGTATATTCATGTGTGTGTTAAAATAAAGACAACAAACACACAAGTGTTGTATATTCATGTGTGTGTTAAAATAAAGACAACAAACACACAAAGTGTTGTATATTCATGTGTGTGTTAAAATAAAGACAACAAACACACAAGTGTTGTATATTCATGTGTGTGTTAAAATAAAGACAACAAACACACAAGTGTTGTATATTCATGTGTGTGTTAAAATAAAGACAACAAACACACAAGTGTTGTATATTCATGTGTGTGTTAAAATAAAGACAACAAACACACAAGTGTTGTATATTCATGTGTGTGTTAAAATAAAGACAACAAACACACAAGTGTTGTATATTCATGTGTGTGTTAAAATAAAGACAACAAACACACAAGTGTTGTATATTCATGTGTGTGTTAAAATAAAGACAACAAACACACAAGTGTTGTATATTCATGTGTGTGTTAAAATAAAGACAACAAACACACAAGTGTTGTATATTCATGTGTGTGTTAAAATAAAGACAACAAACACACAAGTGTTGTATATTCATGTGTGTGTTAAAATAAAGACGACAAACACACAAGTGTTGATGTGTGTGTTAAAATAAAGACGACAAACACACACGTGTTGGATGAGTGTTAAAATTAAAGTCAACAAACACACAAGTGTTGGATGTGTGTTAAAATTAAAGACAACAAACACACAAGTGTTGGATATGTGTGTAAAAATAAATACGAGGACACACAATAAAAATGTGAGTCTCTTGAAAATGATCTTGTTAACCAACAAACAAACAATTATATTCAAGTTCTTATAATTAGTGATAAAAACAAACAATTATATTCAAGTTCTTATAATTAGTGATAAAAACAAACAATTATATTCAAGTTCTTATAATTAGTGATAAAAACAAACAATTATATTCAAGTTCTTATAATTAGTGATAAAAACAAACAATTAAATTCAAGTTCTTATAATTAGTGATAAAAACAAATCTTGTTAAAAACTCATTCTTCTTCAGCGTCTCCATTAAAACCTTTCACAGCTGATAACGATCAGTTAAATGAATGTTTGTGTGAAACACGATTGAAACTTAATTATTAATTCTTCTTACTGTTGGTTCCATTATCTGTTCCTCGTGAAGGTCGAAGGTCGAAGGTCGAAGGTTGTTCGATCAAATCCCTGCTCAGACTGTAATGTTAGGATGTGATTCTTAACTTACACTGAACTACCAGACGAATAAATCAATATCTTCATCAATAAATGATGTTTGACGATTGGTTGTTAAACACTGAAGCGTGTAGAGTTACAAGTTCTTCATTTGATTGATGTTCTGAATGTTCTTCACTCTCAACCTTCTCAGCCTCACCTCGTCCTTCACGGCTGCATGACTTTGATTTAATCAAATGGTGTGACAGTGACGAGCAGCATACTGATGGCGCTCTGATAACAAGCTGCTGCACAAGATTCTCTTCCTCTGCCGCCTGAGTTACAGTCGACCTCTGACCTTTGACCTCGTCTCTTAGCTCCTCTATCTCCTCAGCTGCAGGTCGTCTTCTGACCTTCTGTATCTCCATGAGAGCTTTTCTCGTTTTTATCGCTAACGTTTTCTCTCTGTTCTTCCTTCATGCAGGCGTCAGAGCTGGGAATGCTGTCGGTCTATTACACCTACATCTTCACCTCGCTGGTAAGAGCCTGTTTGAACTTACAGAGGTCACTGGTTTATCACTGGTTTATCACTGGTTTGTCACTGGTTTATCACTGGTTTATCACTGGTTTATCACTGGTTTGTCACTGGTTTATCACTGGTTTATCACTGGTTTATCACTGGTTTATCACTGGTTTATCACTGGTTTATCACTGGTTTATCACTGGTTTGTCACTGGTTTGTCACAAGTTTATCACAAGTTTGTCACTGGTTTGTCACTGGTTTATAACTAGTTTATCACAAGTTTGTCACTGGTTTGTCACTGGTTTATCACAAGTTTGTCACTGGTTTATCACAAGTTTGTCACTGGTTTGTCACTAGTTTATAACTAGTCTATCACAAGTTTATCACTGGTTTATCACAAGTTTGTCACTGGCTTGTCATTAGTTTATCACAAGTTTGTCACTGGTTTGTCACTAGTTTATCACAAGTTTGTCACTGGTTTGTCACTAGTTTATAACTAGTTTATCACAAGTTTGTCACTGGTTTGTCAATAGTTTATAACTAGTTTATCACAAGTTTGTCACTGGTTTGTCACTGGTTTATCACAAGTTTGTCACAAGTTTTTGGTAACTAGTTTATCACAAGTTTGTCACAAAAGTATCACTTTTTTTTTTTTTTTTTTTTTTTTTTTTTCCCCCCCCCCCCCCCACTGGTTTGTCACTGGTTTATCACAAGTTTGTCACTAGTTTATCACAAGTTTGTCACAAGTTTGTCACTGGTTTGTCACTAGTTTATCACAAGTTTATCACAAGTTTGTCACTGGTTTGTCACTGGTTTATCACAAGTTTGTCACTGGCTTGTCAATAGTTTATAACTAGTTTATCATAAGTTTGTCACTGGTTTGTCACTGGTTTATCACGAGTTTGTCACTGGTTTGTCACTAGTTTATAACTAGTTTATCACAAGTTTGTCACTGGTTTGTCACTGGTTTGTCACTAGTTTATCACAAGTTTATCACAAGTTTGTCACTGGTTTATCACTGGTTTATCACAAGTTTGTCACTGGTTTGTCACTAGTTTATAACTAGTTTATCACAAGTTTATCACTGGTTTATCACAAGTTTGTCACTGGCTTGTCATTAGTTTATCACAAGTTTGTCACTGGTTTGTCACTGGTTTGTCACTGGTTTATCACAAGTTTATCACTGGTTTATCACAAGTTTGTCACTAGTTTATCACAAGTTTGTTACAAGTTTATCACAAGTTTGTCACTGGTTTATCACAAGTTTGTCACTGGTTTATCACAAGTTTATCACTGGTTTATCACAAGTTTGTCACTAGTTTATCACAAGTTTGTCACTGGTTTATCACAAGTTTGTCACTGGTTTATCACAAGTTTGTCACTGGTTTATCACTAGTTTGTCACTAGTTTATCACAAGTTTATCACAAGTTTGTCACTGGTTTATCACAAGTTTGTCACTGGTTTGTCACTAGTTTATCACAAGTTTGTCACTGGTTTGTCACGAGTTTATCACAAGTTTGTCACTGGTTTGTCACTGGTTTATCACAAGTTTGTCACTGGTTTATCACTGGTTTATCACAAGTTTGTCACTGGTTTGTCACTGGTTTATCACTAGTTTATCACAAGTTTGTCACAAGTTTATCACAAGTTTGTCACTGGTTTATCACTGGTTTATCACAAGTTTGTCACTGGCTTGTCAATAGTTTATCACAAGTTTGTCACAAGTTTATCA
>JACEEU010000871.1:25550931-25583431 GCA_016630915.1 Callionymus lyra | reverse complement strand
TTAAACTGATAATGAATCTTGTTCGTGTTGATGATCGATCACAAGCCGCGAGAAGATCCAGCTCAGCTTCTTCAGAGCTCCATGAAATATTCAGGCTTTGTTGGGATGATACGAGCGAGATGCCTTCAATTATCTCACGACTCTGGCACGGGAACCTTCGGTGATGCTAGCAGGAGCACCTTCTCATGGTTCCTCATGGTTCTCTGGCAGAGGAACCTTCGGTGATGCTAGCAGGAGCACCTTCTCATGGTTCCTCATGGTTCTCTGGCAGAGGAACCTTCGGTGATGCTAGCAGGAGCTCCTTATCATGGTTCCTCATGGTTCTCTGGCAGAGGAACCTTCGGTGATGCTAGCAGGAGCTCCTTGTCATGGTTCCTCATGGTTCTCTGGCGGAGGAACCTCGTGATGCTAGCAGGAGCTCCTTATCATGGTTCCTCATGTTCTCTCAGGAACCTCGTATCTAAGGAGCTCCTTGTCATGGTTCCTCATGGTTCTCTGGCGGAGGAACCTTCGGTGAGTCTAGCAGGAGCTCCTTGTCATGGTTCCTCATGGTTCTCTGGCGGAGGAACCTTCGGTGAGTCTAGCAGGAGCTCCTTGTCATGGTTCCTCATCATCCTCGTCCTGACTCGCTGACTCAACATGAGCCAGGACACTCCTCGTCCCCGTCTGTTTCCCTGAATCATCTGAAGACGCTCATCAACGTCTCCAGGAGAAGAAATGTGTCTTCATGCTTCGGTTCTTCTTGATGTTCTCAGTCTCCAGGAGAAGAAATGTGTCTTCATGCTTCGGTTCTTCTTGATGTTCTCAGTCTCCAGGAGAACAAATGTTTCTTCATGCTTCGGTTCTTCTTGATGTTCTCAGTCTCCAGGAGAACAAATGTGTCTTCATGCTTCGGTTCTTCTTGATGTTCTCAGTCTCCAGGAGAACAAATGTGTCTTCATGCTTCGGTTCTTCTTGATGTTCTCAGTCTCCAGGAGAACAAATGTTTCTTCATGCTTCGGTTCTTCTTGATGTTCTCAGTCTCCAGGAGAACAAATGTTTATTCATGCTTCGGTTCTTCTTGATGTTCTCAGTCTCCAGGAGAAGAAATGTGTCTTCATGCTTCGGTTCTTCTTGATGTTCTCAGTCTCCAGGAGAACAAATGTTTCTTCATGCTTCGGTTCTACTTGATGTTCTCAGTCTCCAGGAGAACAAATGTTTCTTCATGCTTCGGTTCTTCTTGATGTTCTCAGTCTCCAGGAGAAGAAATGTGTCTTCATGCTTCGGTTCTTCTTGATGTTCTCAGTCTCCAGGAGAACAAATGTTTCTTCATGCTTCGGTTCTTCTTGATGTTCTCAGTCTCCAGGAGAACAAATGTTTCTTCATGCTTCGGTTCTTCTTGATGTTCTCAGTCTCCAGGAGAACAAATGTTTCTTCATGCTTCGGTTCTTCTTGATGTTCTCAGTCTCCAGGAGAACAAATGTTTCTTCATGCTTCGGTTCTTCTTGATGTTCTCAGTCTCCAGGAGAACAAATGTTTCTTCATTCCTTCGGTTCTTCTTGATGTTCTCAGTCTCCAGGAGAACAAATGTTTCTTCATGCTTCGGTTCTTCTTGATGTTCTCAGTCTCCAGGAGAACAAATGTTTCTTCATGCTTCGGTTCTTCTTGATGTTCTCAGTCTCCAGGAGAACAAATGTTTCTTCATGCTTCGGTTCTTCTTGATGTTCTCAGTCTCCAGGAGAAGAAATGTTTCTTCATGCTTCGGTTCTTCTTGATGTTCTCAGTCTCCAGGAGAACAAATGTTTCTTCATGCTTCGGTTCTTCTTGATGTTCTCAGTCTCCAGGAGAACAAATGTTTCTTCATGCTTCGGTTCTTCTTGATGTTCTCAGTCTCCAGGAGAAGAAATGTGTCTTCATGCTTCGGTTCTTCTTGATGTTCTCAGTCTCCAGGAGAACAAATGTTTCTTCATGCTTCGGTTCTTCTTGATGTTCTCAGTCTCCAGGAGAAGAAATGTGTCTTCATGCTTCGGTTCTTCTTGATGTTCTCAGTCTCCAGGAGAACAAATGTTTCTTCATGCTTCGGTTCTTCTTGATGTTCTCAGTCTCCAGGAGAACAAATGTTTCTTCATGCTTCGGTTCTTCTTGATGTTCTCAGTCTCCAGGAGAACAAATGTTTCTTCATGCTTCGGTTCTTCTTGATGTTCTCAGTCTCCAGGAGAACAAATGTTTCTTCATGCTTCGGTTCTTCTTGATGTTCTCAGTCTCCAGGAGAACAAATGTTTCTTCATGCTTCGGTTCTTCTTGATGTTCTCAGTCTCCAGGAGAAAAATGTTTCTCTGCTTCGGTTCTTCTTGATGTTCTCAGTCTCCAGGAGAACAAATGTTTCTTCATGCTTCGGTTCTTCTTGATGTTCTCAGTCTCCAGGAGAACAAATGTTTCTTCATGCTTCGGTTCTTCTTGATGTTCTCAGTCTCCAGGAGAACAAATGTTTCTTCATTCTTCGGTTCTTCTTGATGTTCTCAGTCTCCAGGAGAAGAAATGTGTCTTCATGCTTCGGTTCTTCTTGATGTTCTCAGTCTCCAGGAGAACAAATGTGTCTAAATGCTTCGGTTCTTCTGATGTCTCAGTCTCCAGGAGAACAAATGTGTCTTCATGCTTCGGTTCTTCTTGATGTTCTCAGTCTCCAGGAGAACAAATGTGTCTTCATTCTTCGGTTCTTCTTGATGTTCTCAGTCTCCAGGAGAACAAATGTGTCTTCATGCTTCGGTTCTTCTTGATGTTCTCAGTCTCCAGGAGAACAAATGTGTCTTCATGCTTCGGTTCTTCTTGATGTTCTCAGTCTCCAGGAGAACAAATGTGTCTTCATTCTTCGGTTCTTCTTGATGTTCTCAGTCAATGTTGGTGAAGAAGCTTCTGAGTCCAAGAGCTTTGGATCCTGCAGGATCTTAGAGTCGCTCGTCTGTCAACATCACACAGTGAAGAACTTGAGGAACTTTGATTTCCTGCAGATTCTTCTTCATGTCTTGAAAAGTCAATCTTCAGTTTTGTTTTGAATAAAAGGACGAACTTACAACTGAGAAGATTCGATGAAACCAAGACTTTGAGATGAAACACGAACAGATTGAAAATCAATGAAACGTTCCTGAGAACTTGATCCTGAAGGTCAAACTGTTTTATGGATGTAAAGATCTACTTAAACATCTTCAGCACAACAAGGATCATCAATGTCTTCGATCCTGACGAAGTTTCTTGATCCACACGTGTGTGTGTGTGTGTGTGTGTGTGTGTGTGTGTGTGTGTGTGTGTGTGTGTGTGTGTGTGTGTGTGTGTGTGTGTGTGTGTGTGTGTGTGTGTGTGTGTGTGTGTGTGTGTGTGTGTGTGTGTGTGTGTGTGTGTGTGTGTGAGTGAGTGAGTGTGTGTTTCCATATATGTGTGTCTCCATGTGTTTGTGTCTATATATGTGTGTGTCCATGTGTTTGTGTCTATATATGTGTGTGTCCTTGTGTGTGTGTATATGTGTGTCCATGTGTTTGTGTCTCTATGTGTGTGTGTGTGTGTGTGTGTGTGTGTCTGTATATGTGTGTGTCTATGTGTGTCTGCTCAATGTGTGTGTGTGTGTGTGTGTGTTATGCACAGTACGGTTCATGAATCTTTTGTTGAGATTTTAACTGGTTTAGAAAAATAATCTTTATTTTCATCACAGTGTTTGTCTTGTGTTGTGTTTGAATATTTAGTTTTCAATATTTGCACATATTGTGTGTGTGGTTGTGATAGTTGTGTGTAGTGTTCTGCTCATTGTGTGTGTGGTTGTGATAGTTATGTGTAGTGTTCTGCTCATTGTGTGTGTGGTTGTGATAGTTGTGTGTAGTGTTCTGCTCATTGTGTGTGTGGTTGTGATAGTTGTGTGTAGTGTTCTGCTCATTGTGTGTGTGGTTGTGATAGTTGTGTGTAGTGTTCTGCTCATTGTGTGTGTGGTTGTGATAGTTGTGTGTAGTGTTCTGCTCAATGTGTGTGTGGTTGTGATAGTTGTGTGTAGTATTCTGCTCATTGTGTGATTGGTTGTGATAGTTGTGTGTAGTGTTCTGCTCATTGTGTGATTGGTTGTGATAGTTGTGTGTAGTGTTCTGCTCATTGTGTGTGTGGTTGTGATAGTTGTGTGTAGTGTTTTCTATTCAAATTCATGCTCAAGCAAAACTGTGTTACTGAGTATTTTTAATTGTGTGTTGATTTAATTCGACACAATAACGACGACTTGTGTTTTTCAAACATAAGAAAACAAAAACAAAAAGACACAAAACGTTTGATGTATTTTATCTTCGTTCTTGAAACATTCGTTTAACTTTGAGACTCGTGTCGACACTTGTGTTGGTCGAGGATCAAGAAAGTCGTTTTAAAATCATTCGTTTCTTCAACTATTAAACCTTAAATTATATTTAAATGAATGAATTTTAAAACTAAAATCAATATTTTTAATTCATCCAAACACAAAAAAATGGAACATTGTTGTTGAGTGTGTTACTTTCACACACTGACGTTAACAACGTTTGCTCGACAGCAACAGAATCTAACAGCGACTCACCAGCGCCCCCTGCGGTCAGGACTTGACTGTTGATTAATCCTCAACTGTCAATCAAAGCTTCAGACTCAGCCACCGTGAAATGATTGGATTAATTCATGGATTAATTCACGGATTATGTAAAGTTGATATTTCGCTGTTTGGACACAGAGTCTGAGAATCAATGGAGTGAAAAATAGAAAAGGTAAACGACGTGGATGATGGTAACAGGCGGCTGCAACCCGCTCACTGACGTGTGACCAGAAGATACTCGTCGAGATGTTCGTGACGAACGTCACAAAACATGTTGTCGACGCACACTTCGACGCACACTTCAACGCACACTTCAACGCACACTTCGACGCACACTTCGACGCACACTTCAACGCACACTTCGACGCACACTTCAACGCACACGTCGACGCACACTTCGACACACACGTCAACGCACACTTCGACGCACACTTCGACGCACACTTCAACGCACACGTCGACGCACACTTCGCCACACACTCACGCCACCGCACGCACACTTCGACGCACACTCGACACACACTCGACGCACACTTCGACCGCACACCTCGACGCACACCCGACGCACACACGCACACTTCGACACACACGTTGACGCACACTTCGACACACACTTCGACGCACACTTCGACGCACACTTCGACACACACGTTGACGCACACGTTCATTTAGTCACTAACACGTTTAGTTACATGTATTTGTTGCAGTGCATTCTGGGAATTGTATTTTGTCACTACACACTGATGATTTGAACCCGTGTCAGTGTATGACACACGAACACACACACGAACACACACACAAACACACACACAAACACACACACAAACACACACTCACACACACACAAGTTCACACGATAAACACTAATGAACGTGTGGATCAGAGTCTGAAGTCATTAAAACTCGACGAAAGTTCTTGATGTTTGTTGTTGTTAAGGTTCGTTATGTTTACATGAAACTAACGTCATTATTGAGTCTCAACCCGTGACTCGAACTGACTCGAACTGACTCGAACTGACACAAACTGTATCGAACTGAATTGAACTGACTCGAACTGACTCAAACTGACTTGAACTGACTCGAACTGACTCGAACTGACTCAAACTGACTCAAACTGACTTGAACTGACTCGAACTGACTCGAACTGACTCAAACTGACTCAAACTGACTTGAACTGACTCAAACTGACTCAAAACTGACTCAAACTGACTCGAACTGACTCGAACTGACTCGAACTGACTCGAACTGACTCGAACTGACTCGAACTGACTTGAACTGACTCGAACTGACTCAAACTGACTCAAACTGACTCAAAACTGACTCGAACTGACTCGAACTGACTCGAACTGACTTGAACTGATAGAACTGACTCGAACTGACTCGAACTGACTTGAACTGACTCGAACTGACTCGAACTGACTTGAACTGATAGAACTGACTCGAACTGACTTGAACTGACTCGAACTGACTCAAACTGACTCAAACTGACTCAAACTGACTCAAAACTGACTCGAACTGACTCGAACTGACTTGAACTGATAGAACTGACTTGAACTGACTCGAACTGACTCGAACTGACTCGAACTGACTCAAACTGACTCAAACTGACTCAAACTGACTCAAAACTGACTCGAACTGACTCGAACTGACTTGAACTGATAGAACTGACTTGAACTGACTTGAACTGACTTGAACTGACTTGAACTGACTCGAACTGATCGAACTGACTCGAACTGACTCGAACTGACTCGAACTGACTCGAACTGACTCGAACTGATCGAACTGACTTGAACTGACTCGAACTGACTCGAACTGACTCGAACTGACTTGAACTGACTTGAACTGACTCGAACTGACTCGAACTGACTCGAACTGACTCGAACTGATCGAACTGATCGAACTGACTCGAACTGACTCGAACTGACTCGAACTGACTCGAACTGATCGAACTGACTCGAACTGACTCGAACTGACTTGAACTGACTTGAACTGATAGAACTGACTCGAACTGACTTGAACTGATCGAACTGACTTGAACTGACTCGAACTGACTCAGAACTGACTCGAACTGCCAACTGACTCAAACTGACTCGAACTGACTCGAACTGACTTGAACTGATAGAACTGACTCGAACTGACTTGAACTGATAGAACTGACTCGAACTGACTTGAACTGATAGAACTGACTTGAACTGACTCGAACTGACTCGAACTGACTCGAACTGACTCGAACTGACTCAAACTGACTCGAACTGACTCGAACTGACTTGAACTGATAGAACTGACTTGAACTGACTCGAACTGACTCGAACTGACTTGAACTGATAGAACTGACTTGAACTGACTCGAACTGACTCGAACTGACTCGAACTGACTCGAACTGACTCGAACTGACTTGAACTGACTCGAACTGACTCAAACTGACTCACACTGACTCAAACTGACTCGAACTGACTTGAACTGACTCGAACTGACTTGAACTGACTTGAACTGACTCAAACTGACTCAAACTGACTCAAACTGACTCGTGGATGAAACACATGAAGAACAAACTTCAGGTTTTTTTTCTTCAGTTATTAAAAGTTATTCTTGTTTATTCTTCACTTTTAACTCCAACTATTGACACGAGTTTCTGGACGAAGACGTTCAAGGTCACGAGGCGATGATTCGTTTTTATGTGAAACAAGAAAATCCAATTAATTGTCTTCTATTAATTGAAGTGTTTCTTTCTTTTCTTCTCTGAACCTTCGCTTTATTACAATATATTTATATTTCTTCACAAGTTGCTGCTGAAGGTGTTTCTCCTGAACGAGGAACAAACAGAGTATTTACTGCAGACGACAGGATTGTTTACGTAGTTTTCATCAGAATATTACAGTAGAATCTGTTTCTATTAATATTTACATTCTATTAGAAGATCTTGAGAGACTTTTGAGCACGAGATAAAAACACTAACTTGACACTAGAGGGAGCAACAACAATGTTTTCAATCCATGTATATATATATATATATACTGTATACTCTCAAGGTTTTGTGTGAAAGACTGAATCTTCAGAAACCATCACAGAGAAGATGAAACTGATGCTGGTTCAGGATCTTCTTCTTCTTCAAGGTCAAACATATTTTCTTAATAAACACTGAATCAAAGATGAACATCTGGATGTGTTTGTTTATGTTTCGACATCATATATAGTGATAGTGTAGTAACAAGTATATATGTGTAGTATTGTCCAGTACTTGACTCTGGTGTTGTGATAGTGTAGTAACAAGTATATATGTGTAGTATTGTCCAGTACTTGACTCTGGTGTTGTGATAGTGTAGTAACAAGTATATATGTGTAGTATTGTCCAGTACTTGACTCTGGTGTTGTGATAGTGTAGTAACAAGTATATATGTGTAGTATTGTCCAGTACTTGACTCTGGTGTTGTGATAGTGTAGTAACAAGTATATATATGTGTAGTATTGTTCAGTACTTGACTCTGGTGTTGTGATAGTGTAGTAACAAGTATATATGTGTAGTATTGTCCAGTACTTGACTCTGGTGTTGTGATAGTGTAGTAACAAGTATATATGTGTAGTATTGTCCAGTACTTGACTCTGGTGTTGTGATAGTGTAGTAACAAGTATATATGTGTAGTATTGTCCAGTACTTGACTCTGGTGTTGTGATAGTCAGACCCTGACTCTTGTAGTAACAAGTATATATGTGTTCAAGTATTGTCCAGTACTTGACTCTGGTGTTGTAGTAATAAACGACCACATGACTGTTGAAGAAGTGGTAACTACTTTCATTTGTTGTCAAAAAAAAATAAGTAAAAACATCAATTTAAAAAAATTTCCAGTAATTCGAAAGAGCTGCTGGACTCACTGTATCCTCTCGTCCTCAGTCATCACTGTATCCTCTCGTCCTCAGTCATCATTCTGAGATGACATTCGAGTGGTGTTAGAATGACTTTCTGTGGTAGATGTAGAAGCACCTGAGGGAGAAGTCAGCTCCACACCTCTATTAACCCTGGAGAAACACACACTCCTTGCTCTCCATCCACTCCTTGCTCTCCTGCAGCAAAACTGTTCAATTTTTCATTTTTTACTTTCCTGCAGAAATTTATTCCAATTATCTTGTGAACGAAGAACCTTCAGACTCGTGTCCTAGTTTGAGAATAAACACGTCAGAATATATAGATGTTCTCGTATTTATAGTCCTATGATATTAATAATGATAGTAATAATGATGATAATAATATTAATGATGATGACAATAATAATAATAATAATAATAATAATAATAATAATAATAATGATAATAATATAAACAATAATAATAATAAAAAATAATAATAATAATAATAACAATAATAATAATAATAACAATAATAATAATAATAATAATAATAATAATAATAATAATAATAATAATAATAATAATAATAATAATAATAACAATAATAATAATAATAATAATAATAATAATAATAATAATAACAATAATAATAATAATAATAATAATAATAATAATAATAACAATAATAATAATAATAATAATAATAATAATAATAATAATAATAATAATAATAATAATAATAACAATAATAATAATAATAACAAAATAATAATAATAATAATAATAATAATAATAATAATAATAATAATAATAATAATAATAATAATAATAATAATAATAATAATAATAATAACAATAATAATAATAATAATAATAACAATAATAATAATAATAATAATAATAATAATAATAATAATAATAATAATAATAATAATAATAATAACAATAATAATAATAACAATAATAATAATAATAATAATAATAACAATAATAATAATAATAATAATAATAATAATAATAATAATAATAATAATAATAATAATAATAATAATAATAATAATAATAATAATAATAATAACAATAATAATAATAATAACAATAATAACAATAATAATAATAATAATAATAACAATAATAATAATAATAATAATAATAATAATAATAATAACAATAACAATAACAATAATAATAACAATAATAATAATAATAATAATAATAATAATAATAATAATAATAACAATAATAATAATAATAACAATAACAATAATAATAACAATAATAATAATAATAATAATAATAATAATAATAAAGTTGAAAACACTAACTAAACAAGCATGTTTGTCTCTCAGGAGTTTCCTTTGCTGCAACTGGACGACGTCGTCGACCAGCGAGTGAACATCATTGGATTCTCCGTCTTCAACACGTCTCACCCTTTCTTCACCGACTTCGTTCTGAGTCTCAACAGATCCTGGCAGGAGAACTGTGACCACGCCCCCTTCACCGGCACCCCCGTGAGTACTACAAGTACACACTAGTACACACCAGTACACACAAGTACACACACCCGTGAGCACACACAAGTATAAACACAAGAACACACAAGTACACACCCCCGTGAGCACACACAAGTATAAACACAAGTACACACAAGTACACACACCCGTGAGCACACACAAGTACACACCCCCGTGAGCACACACAAGTATAAACACAAGTACACACAAGTACACACTCCCGTGAGCACACACAAGTACACACCCCCGTGAGCACACACAAGTATAAACACAAGTACACACACCCGTGAGCACACACAAGTATAAACACAAGTACACACAAGTACACACCCCCGTGAGCACACACAAGTACACCCCCCCGTGAGTAACACACAAGTATAAACACAAGTACACACAAGTACACATAAGTACACACAAGTACACTCCCCCGTGAGACCTTCAGATGTGTCCTCACGTGTCCTCTCGTCCTCAGCTCTCTTCAGCTCTTCTCTTCGACGCCGTCTACGCTGTCGTGGCAGCAGTTCAGGAACTAAACCGGAGTCAGAACGTTGGAGCAGCTCAACTGTCCTGCAAGTCCTCCAAGATCTGGGAGCACGGAACGAGCCTCATGAACTACCTGAGGATGGTGAGAGTGATACTGCAATACTGTGGACTGAAATACTGCAATACTGTAATACTACAATACTGCAATACTGCAATACTGCAATACTGTGGACTGCAATACTGCAATGCAATACTGCAATACTGCAATACTGCAATACTGCAATACTGTATACTGCAATACTGCAATACTGTATACTGCAGTACTGCCATACTGCCATACTGTCTACTGCAATACTTTATACTGCAATACTGTGTACTGCAATACTTTATACTGCAATACTGTGTACTGCAATATTTTATAGTGCAATACTTTATACTGCAATACTGTGTACTGTAATACTTTAAACTGCAATACTGTATACTGCAATACTGCCTGCTGCAATACTTTATACTGCAATATTTTCTGCTATAATATTTTCTGCTATAATATTCTCTACTAGAATACTTTCTACTACAATATTGTGATAATACACACATTGGGGTCACTTCACGTTCTACTCTTAACAAACTAGATCTACCACAGATCACTTCATGTTTCTTCTACAAGATAAAAACTGCAAAAGTAAAAAATACTAATTGCTGGATCTATTTTTCCTTAATCAACTGTAGTCTTATTTCAACTGTATAGTGTCTTGAGATAACTTTGTTATGATAAGACACTTGAAATAAAATTGAATTGAATTGAATTGAATTAAAGTAAAACCTTTAGCGGATGTTGAGTCAAGTCCACGTCAACAGATCAGAACCATCAGAGTCCGGTCGTCTCAGATGATCATGTGACTCTCAGATGATCATGTGACTCTCAGACGATCATGTGACTCTCAGATGATCATGTGACTCTCAGATGATCATGTGACTCTCAGACGATCATGTGACTCTCAGACGATCATGTGACTCTCAGACGATCATGTGACTCTCAGATGATCATGTGACTCTCAGATGATCATGTGACTCTCAGATGATCATGTGACTCTCAGATGATCATGTGACTCTCAGATGATCATGTGACTCTCAGATGATCATGTGACTCTCAGATGATCATGTGACTCTCAGATGATCATGTGACTCTCAGATGATCATGTGACTCTCAGACGATCATGTGACTCTCAGATGATCATGTGACTCTCAGACGATCATGTGACTCTCAGATGATCATGTGACTCTCAGACGATCATGTGACTCTCAGATGATCATGTGACTCTCAGATGATCATGTGACTCTCAGACGATCATGTGACTCTCAGATGATCATGTGACTCTCAGACGATCATGTGACTCTCAGATGATCATGTGACTCTCAGACGATCATGTGACTCTCAGACGATCATGTGACTCTCAGATGATCATGTGACTCTCAGATGATCATGTGACTCTCAGATGATCATGTGACTCTCAGATGATCATGTGACTCTCAGATGATCATGTGACTCTCAGATGATCATGTGACTCTCAGATGATCATGTGACTCTCAGACGATCATGTGACTCTCAGATGATCATGTGACTCTCAGATGATCATGTGACTCTCAGACGATCATGTGACTCTCAGATGATCATGTGACTCTCAGACGATCATGTGACTCTCAGACGATCATGTGACTCTCAGACGATCATGTGACTCTCAGATGATCATGTGACTCTCAGATGATCATGTGACTCTCAGACGATCATGTGACTCTCAGACGATCATGTGACTCTCAGATGATCATGTGACTCTCAGACGATCATGTGACTCTCAGATGATCATGTGACTCTCAGATGATCATGTGACTCTCAGACGATCATGTGACTCTCAGATGATCATGTGACTCTCAGATGATCATGTGACTCTCAGATGATCATGTGACTCTCAGATGATCATGTGACTCTCAGATGATCATGTGACTCTCAAGATCATGTGACTCTCAGACGATCATGTGACTCTCAGATGATCATGTGACTCTCAGACGATCATGTGACTCTCAGATGATCATGTGACTCTCAGATGATCATGTGACTCTCAGACGATCATGTGACTCTCAGACGATCATGTGACTCTCAGATGATCATGTGACTCTCAGATGATCATGTGACTCTCAGATGATCATGTGACTCTCAGATGATCATGTGACTCTCAGATGATCATGTGACTCTCAGATGATCATGTGACTCTCAGATGATCATGTGACTCTCAGATGATCATGTGACTCTCAGATGATCATGTGACTCTCAGATGATCATGTGACTCTCAGATGATCATGTGACTCTCAGACGATCATGTGACTCTCAGATGATCATGTGACTCTCAGATGATCATGTGACTCTCAGACGATCATGTGACTCTCAGATGATCATGTGACTCTCAGACGATCATGTGACTCTCAGATGATCATGTGACTCTCAGATGATCATGTGACTCTCAGACGATCATGTGACTCTCAGACGATCATGTGACTCTCAGACGATCATGTGACTCTCAGATGATCATGTGACTCTCAGACGATCATGTGACTCTCAGATGATCATGTGACTCTCAGATGATCATGTGACTCTCAGACGATCATGTGACTCTCAGATGATCATGTGACTCTCAGATGATCATGTGACTCTCAGATGATCATGTGACTCACAGATGATCATGTGACTCTCAGATGATCATGTGACTCTCAGATGATCATGTGACTCTCAGATGATCATGTGACTCACAGACGATCATGTGACTCTCAGATGATCATGTGACTCTCAGATGATCATGTGACTCTCAGACGATCATGTGACTCTCAGATGATCATGTGACTCACAGACGATCATGTGACTCTCAGATGATCATGTGACTCTCAGACGATCATGTGACTCTCAGATGATCATGTGACTCTCAGATGATCATGTGACTCTCAGCACTGATCATGTGACTCTAATCATGTGACTCTCAGATGATCATGACTGACCTTCGACAGACCTCAGACTCATGTGACTCTCAGATGATCATGCTTGACTCTCAGACGATCATGTGACTCTCAGATGATCATGTGACTCTCAGATGATCATGTGACTCTCAGATGATCATGTGACTCTCAGATGATCATGTGACTCTCAGATGATCATGTGACTCTCAGACGATCATGTGACTCTCAGATGATCATGTGACTCTCAGACGATCATGTGACTCTCAGATGATCATGTGACTCTCAGATGATCATGTGACTCTCAGATGATCATGTGACTCTCAGATGATCATGTGACTCTCAGACGATCATGTGACTCTCAGACGATCATGTGACTCTCAGATGATCATGTGACTCTCAGATGATCATGTGATCTCTCAGACGATCATGTGACTCTCAGATGATCATGTGACTCACAGATGATCATGTGACTCTCAGATGATCATGTGACTCTCAGATGATCATGTGACTCTCAGACGATCATGTGACTCTCAGACGATCATGTGACTCTCAGACGATCA
This sequence comes from Callionymus lyra, assembly GCA_016630915.1. Lineage (NCBI taxonomy): Eukaryota > Metazoa > Chordata > Actinopteri > Syngnathiformes > Callionymidae > Callionymus > Callionymus lyra. The sequence goes on along the minus strand of JACEEU010000871.1, from coordinate 25,569,462 downwards.
TGTGACTCTCAGACGATCATGTGACTCTCAGACGATCATGTGACTCTCAGACGATCATGTGACTCTCAGATGATCATGTGACTCTCAGATGATCATGTGACTCTCAGATGATCATGTGACTCTCAGATGATCATGTGACTCTCAGATGATCATGTGACTCTCAGATGATCATGTGACTCTCAAGATGATCATGTGACTCTCAGACGATCATGTGACTGGAAGAATGTTTAACATGACGTCAATGTTCTGCTGCAGTGGTTCAAACACTGAACATGTGACTCACAGGTGGAGCTTGAAGGTCTCACTGGACACATCGAGTTCAACAGCAAAGGCCAGCGTTCTAACTACGGCTTGAGGATCATGCAGAGCAGCAGGGACGGACTCCGGCAGGTAAAGTTCACCTGATCTCACCTGATGAACCTGATGAACCTGATGAACCTGATGAACCTGATGAACCTGATGAACCTGATCTCACCTGATCTCACCTGATCTCACCTGATCTCACCTGATCTCACCTGATCTCACCTGATCTCACCTGATCTCACCTGATCTCACCTGATCTCACCTGATCTCACCTGATCTCACCTGATCTCACCTGATCTCACCTGATCTCACCTGATCTCACCTGATCTCACCTGATCTCACATGATCTCACCTGATGAACCTGATCTCACCTGATCTCACATGATCTCACCTGATCTCACCTGATGAACCTGATCTCACCTGATGAACCTGATATGAACCTGATCTCACCTGATCTCACCTGTATAGTAACCTGAGATAACTCTGTTCTGCTGATGACACTGATCTCAATGATTCAACTGAATCTGAACTGATTTCACCTGATTGAACCTGATGAACCTGATGAACCTGATGAACCTGATGAACCTGATGAACCTGATTTTATACATAGTTTTATATATAGTTTTATATATAGTTTTATACATAGTTTTATATATAGTTTTATATATAGTTGTATATTTAGTTTTATACATAGTTTTATATATAGTTTTATATATAGTTTATAATATAGTTTATATATATAGTTTATATATAGTTTTATATATAGTTGTATATATAGTTTTATATATAGTGTTATATATAGTTTTATATATAGTTTTATATATAGTTTTATATATAGTTTTATATATAGTTTTATATATAGTTTTATATATAGTTTTATATATAGTTTTATATATAGTTTTATATATAGTTTTATATATAGTTTTATATATAGTTTTTATATAGTTTTATATATAGTTTTATATATAGTTTTATATATAGTTTTATATATAGTTTTATATAGTTTTATATATAGTTTTATATATAGTTTTATACATAGTTTTATATATAGTTTTATATATAGTTTTATATATAGTTTTATATATAGTTTTATATATAGTTTTATATATAGTTTTTTATAGTTTATATATAGTTTTATATATAGTTTTATATATAGTTTTATATATAGTTTTATATATAGTTTTATATATAGTTTTTATATATAGTTTTATACATAGTTTTATATATAGTTTTATATATAGTTTTATATATAGTTTTATATATAGTTGTATATATAGTTGTATATATAGTTGTATATATAGTTTTATATATAGTTTTATATATAGTTGTATATATAGTTGTATATATAGTTGTATATATAGTTTTATATATAGTTGTATATATAGTTGTATATATATAGTTTTATGTCAACAAAACTTTGATAACCAAGACAGTTTTTGATTGTGTTGATAAACTAGTTCTAACATGAATCTTCAAAGGAAGTAAACGTCGCCTCAGGAAACAGTTTCTTCTCTTCAAGTGTTGATGTGATCGTGAGAACAAACACAGTCTCAGGTCAAAGGTCGTCGTCGCCTCCTCATCTGCCCTCAGGTTCCTGATGTTGTTCGTAGATCGTCACGCGAGTGTGACTTTGAAGCTTTAGGAAGAACCTCATTGGTTGATGGCTGGATGGTCGTGGTTGGATCCTGTGTGTGTGTGTGTGTGTGTGTGTGTGTGTGTGTGTGTGTGTGTGTGTGTGTGTGTGTGTGTGTGTGTGTGTGAGGTCATGGGTTCAACTCCTGGCACGAGCTGTCAGAGCCTGAACCGTGTTGAGTGTTAGTTAGTTAGTTGATTGATATCATTCCTCCAGCATGTGGCCTGCATGAGGAAGAAGAGCGCCCCCTAGTGTATCACTGATGACTGCGACAATGATGCTGTGTTTCATGATGACAGTGTATAGCTGGTCTGAGACCAGTGTGTTTTATCATTTTAATTTTCATTGTATACATGTTAGTATCATTGTATACATGTTAGTATCATTGTATACATGTTAGTATCATTGTATACATGTTAGTATCATTGTACACATGTTAGTATCATTGTATACATGTTAGTATCATTGTATACATGTTAGTATCATTGTATACATGTTAGTATCATTGTATACATGTTAGTATCATTGTATACATGTTAGTATCATTGTATACATGTTAGTATCATTGTATACATGTTAGTATTTGTATACATGTTAGTATCATTGTATACATGTTAGTATCATTGTATACATGTTAGTATCATTGTACACATGTTAGTATCATTGTATACATGTTAGTATCATTGTATACATGTTAGTATCATTGTATACATGTTAGTATCATTGTATACATGTTAGTATCATTGTATACATGTCAGTATCATTGTATACATGTCAGTATCATTGTATACATGTTAGTATCATTGTATACATGTTAGTATCATTGTATACATGTTAGTATCATTGTATACATGTTAGTATCATTGTATACATGTTAGTATCATTGTATACATGTTAGTATCATTGTATACATGTTAGTATAATTGTATATATTCCTAAATATTAAGGCTTGAAATGACACGTCAGAGTCTAAGTATATAAAGTATATATAAATATATAATATATAAAGTTTCTCTGGACGGACGATGAAGCAGAGCCTGGATCCACAGTTGTGAGGAACATCTCAGCCTGGATTGAACCCGACAGCAGAACATCTGCTTCCATTAACCTTGTCTTCACTCTGGCTTCAGGCCAGCAGACATAATAATGTTGATGTGAAAACATGTTGGTCTGAAGGTTTACAAACATGGATGGATGGATGGATGGATGGATGGATGGATGGATGGATGGATGGATGGATGGATGGATGGATGGATGGATGGATGGATGGATGGATGGATGGATGGATGGATGGATGGATGGATGGATGGATGGATGGATGGATGGATGGATGGATGGATGGATGATGGAAGGATGGATGGATGGATGGATGGATGGATGGATGGATGGATGGATGGATGGATGGATGGATGGATGGATGGATGGATGGATGGATGGATGGATGGATGGATGGATGGATGGATGGATGGATGGATGGATGGATTGATGGATGGATGGATGGATGGATGGATGGATGGATGGATGGATGGATGGATGGATGGATGGATGGATGGATGGATGGATGGATGGATGGATGGATGGATGGATGGATGGATGGATGGATGGATGGATGATAGAAAGATGGATGGATGGATGATAGAAGGATGGATGGATGGATGATGGATGGATGGATGGATGGATGGATGGATGGATGGATGGATGGATGGATGGATGGATGGATGGATGGATGGATGGATGGATGGATGGATGGATGGATGGATGGATGGATGGATGGATGGATGGATGGATGGATGGATGGGTCTCTAAGCTGCTCTCTCGTCCTCCGAGTCATGTTTGTTTCCCCCAGTGCATTCTGGGTGTTTGAACAGCTGACGGTGAAAGTGTTTCACAAGATTAATTTGTTAAAACAGAACAAACTGAAGGAAGATAAAGAACTGAATCTTCACGTCGTTGCATCTCAAGACAAATAAACTGTTGATGTTAAATCAGAGATTTTTTCATGTTTGATCTCGTTTCTTATCTTTATCTCGATCACATGATGAAAGAATCAAAGAATTAAATCACTTTCTTTTTTTGTCTTTTTTCTTCTCCTTTGAACATTATTTGTAGCTTTAATGAATCTTTCTCTCTTTTTATGATCATCTATTTATCTACATGTCAGGAGAGGAGAGGAGGAGGAGGAGAGGAGGAGGAGGAGGAGGAGAGGAGAGGAGGAGGAGGAGAGGAGAGGAGGAGGAGGAGAGGGAGAGGAGAGGAGAGGAGAGGAGAGGAGAGGGAGAGGAGAGGAGGAGGAGAGGAGAGGAGGAGGAGGAGGAGGAGGAGGAGATGAGAGGAGAGGAGAGGAGATGAGAGGAGAGGAGAGGAGAGGAGAGGAGAAGGAGAGGAGAGGAAAGGAGGAGGAGGAGAGGAGGGGAGAGGAGAGGAGGAGAGGAGAGGAGAGAGGAGAGGAGAGGAGAGGAGAGGAGAGAGGAGAGGAGAGGAGAGGAGAGGAGAGGAGAGGAGGAGAGGAGAGAGAGGAGAGGAGAGGAGAGGAGAGGAGAGGAGAGGAGAGGAGAGAGGAGAGAGGAGAGGAGAGGAGAGGAGAGGAGAGGAGAGGAGAGGAGAGGAGAGGAGAGGGAGAGGAGAGAGGAGAGGAGAGGAGGAGAGAGAGGAGAGGAGAGGAGAGGAGAGGAGAGGAGAAGAGGAGAGGAGAGAGGAGGAGAGAGGAGGAGAGAGGGAGGAGGAGGAGGAGAGAGGAGAGAGGAGGAGGAGGAGGAGAGGAGAGGAGGGAGGAGGAGGGGAGAGGAGGAGGAGGAGGAGAGATGAATGTTCTGATGGTTTAAGACTGATTAAGAACACTATCAGGTTTTCACATCATATTGAGACTTGATCTGTAACTTCAACAACAAACATATGACACACACACACACACACACACACACACACACACACACACACACACACACACACACACACACACACACACACACACACACACACACACACACACACACACACACACACACACACACACACACACACACACACACACACAATGTTGTGTGAATCTCAACATGGTTTGTTCTCAGTTTGTCTTGATTTGTGTTTATTTCCTGAGGACGTGTTGTTGTTACAGTTTGATTCAGAAGATCATCCTTAAGATTAACTCTTGTGTTGTTGCTACAGATTAACACACTTGTGTTGTTGCTTCAGATTAACACACTTGTGTTGCTGCTACAGATTAACATACTTGTGTTGCTGTTTCAGATTAACACACTTGTGTTGCTGCTACAGATTAACACACTTGTGTTGTTGCTTCAGATTAACTCACTTGTGTTGTTGCTACAGATTAACACACTTGTGTTGTTGCTTCAGATTAACATACTTGTGTTGTTGCTTCAGATTAACACACTTGTGTTGTTGCTTCAGATTAACACACTTGTGTTGTTGCTACAGATTAACACACTTGTGTTGTTGCTACAGATTAACACACTTGTGTTGTTGCTTCAGATTAACACACTTGTGTTGCTGCTACAGATTAACACACTTGTGTTGTTGCTTCAGTGTAACACACTTGTGTTGCTGCTACAGATTAACACACTTGTGTTGTTGCTACAGATTAACACACTTGTGTTGTTGCTTCAGATTAACACACTTGTGTTGTTGCTTCAGATTAACACACTTGTGTTGCTGCTACAGATTAACACACCTGTGTTGCTGCTACAGATTAACACACTTGTGTTGTTGCTTCAGATTAACACACTTGTGTTGTTGCTACAGATTAACACACTTGTGTTGTTGCTTCAGATTAACATACTTGTGTTGTTGCTTCAGATTAACACACTTGTGTTGCTGCTACAGATTAACACACTTGTGTTGTTGCTTCAGATTAACACACTTGTGTTGCTGCTACAGATTAACACACTTGTGTTGCTGCTTCAGATTAACACACTTGTGTTGCTGCTACAGATTAACACACTTGTGTTGCTGCTACAGATTAACACACTTGTGTTGCTGCTACAGATTAACATACTTGTGTTGTTGCTTCAGATTAACACACTTGTGTTGTTGCTTCAGATGATGATGAAGATGCATGATGATGAAGATGATGATGATGATGAAGATACAGCTCAGTGAAGAACATGATAGTTTGAGATCTCCGTCTCTGAGCCAGAAGATGATTTGTATCTGTCAGGGTTTCGTCAGAACTTTCTTCTGCTCCAAACCAGGTCATGTTGTCTCTGAGCCTCCAGACACGAGGAGCTCCTTCCAGGGAACCATGGCCTCAGACTCCTGGTTTGTGTCGTTCATTAACAGTCGGTTGACGTGATTAGTTGTGACAGGAAGTCGTTGAGTGAAGACGAGCCTCGGAGCAGCAGCTGCTGATGAAGCGTCGACTCGTGACGATGATACGATGAAGATTCTCTCCATGAACTCAATGAAACTTGTTGATCGTCATAAATGACAACATTATTTAGATTATAGTATTTAATTTATATTCACAGCATCTTGTTAAACATTGTTTACAGAATAATTATACAAACATTAACAACATGTTTCATGTTGGTTGACGTTCAATTCAAGTCTTGTTTTGTCTTCATGTTCGACTCGTACCAGGAATGTTTTCGTCTTAAAAACATGAATCGAGACAAAAGAACAAAGTGTTCTTCGTGATCAAGATCAAGATCAAGATGATGATGATGATGATGATGATGATGATGAAGATGATGAAGATGATGACAAAAGAACAAAGTGTTCTTCGTGATCAAGATCAAGATCAAGATGATGATGATGATGATGATGAAATGAAGAGATGACAAAAAACAAAGTGTTCTTGATAGATCAGATGATGATGATGATGATGATGATGATGATGATGATGATGATGATGATGATGAAGATGATAACAAAAGAACAAAGTGTTCTTCGTGTTCCTCGTTGATCTGCTTTGACTTCCTGTTTTTCAACAGAAACTCATCAGTGAAGCTGTTGTTGTTTTTCTCGCCTGTCAGAGTCGACATCTCGACCACCAGTTCCCATGCTAACATGCTAACATGCTAACTATCTCTTCACACTTGACCTTTATGAACCCTTCATTACCTCCTTGTGACCCCTCATGACCTCCTAATGACCCCTCATAACCTCCTCATGACCCTCGTGACCCCTCATAACCTCCTCATGACCTTCGTGACCCCTCATAACCTCCTCATGACCTTTGTGACCCTTCATAACCTCCTCATGACCTTGTGACCCTTCATAACCTCCTCATGACCTTTGTGACCCTTCATAACCTCCTCATGACCTTCGTGACCCCTCATAACCTCCTCATGACCTTTGTGACCCTTCATAACCTCCTCATGACCTTCGTGACCCCTCATAACCTCCTCATGACCTTCGTGACCCCTCATAACCTCCTCATGACCCTCGTGACCCCTCATAACCTCCTCATGACCTTCGTGACCCCTCATAACCTCCTCATGACCATGATTGATTGGTGCTGAAACGATGATGTTTCCAACATGACTTGAGTCGATCAATGACTGACGTCAAGGTCAACACTTCATCTGTTTCAACCTTGAATAACAAACTAGTGAAGGTCATGTGACCGAGCTGGACGTCCTTGAAGAACATTATCATTCATGAGTGAAGAAGTTCTTCCAACCTTGTGTTTATTAAGTCACTTCTGACACCTGAAGGTCATCCAGTGACAGACGAGAGAAATGAAGGGATGAAGAAAAACATGTTTCTCTTCTTCCTGTCGTTTCATGAACGACTCTGTGACTCAAAGTGACTCAAAACCATGTCAAATAAATAAATCACTTTTAACCTGAAGGTCAAACAGTCTTGACCTGAAGATCCAAGAACATCATGAATGAAACGACAGGATTGAATTATTGATCCATGTTTGTTATTTTGAGTGAAAATACACTTTTTAATTCACTAAGCATTTGCATCAAGGATGAGTTTACTGAGAGGGAGTGAGACAGAGTTGCAGCAGAAACTTCCATTGAAGACTTTAATAGAGTTTGTGTTTCTTCACTAACACACACGTGTTCTTCACTAACACACACGTGTTCTTCACTAACACACACACATGTCTTCTTGTGTATAGTCTATACATCAACAGATGTGTGTCAACATGAGTGTGTGTGTTGTTCACAGATCGGTGTGTGGCACTCGGAGTCAGGACTGTCCATGGAGACAAAGCTTCCGTCAGTAAACGTGACAGACTCGCTCTTCAACACAACTCTGACCATCACAACCATCCTGGTGAGTGTGTAGTCGTCGTCTGATCGTCCACACAATAACACAAAATAACACACAATAACACACAATAACACACACTGTGTCTTCATCCACTGACGCTGAGACATTGTTGCCTTCACATCACAGAGCAGCTCATTATTCAGCCTCGATCTAGAAGATAATGTTGTTCTTCTAACTCGTAAACACTCGTTCATCAGCTTCGTTGTTGTGTTTATTATCGTGACTTTGGAATAAACATTTTCTTCTTAAACATCAACTCTGGTGTCATTAAACATCAACTAGTATCAACTCTGGTGTCATTAAACATCAACTAGTATCAACTCTGGTGTCATTAAACATCAACTAGTATCAACTCTGGTGTCATTAAACATCAACTAGTATCAACTCTGGTGTCATTAAACATCAACTAGTATCAACTCTGGTGTCATTAAACATCAACTAGTATCAACTCTGGTGTCATTAAACATCAACTAGTATCAACTCTGGTGTCATTAAACATCAACTAGTATCAACTCTGGTGTCATTAAACATCAACTAGTATCAACTCTGGTGTCATTAAACATCAACTAGTATCAACTCTGGTGTCATTAAACATCAACTAGTATCAACTCTGGTGTCATTAAACATCAACTAGTATCAACTCTGGTGTCATTAAACATCAACTAGTATCAACTCTGGTGTCATTAAACATCAACTAGTATCAACTCTGGTGTCATTAAACATCAACTAGTATCAACTCTGGTGTCATTAAACATCAACTAGTATCAACTCTGGTGTCATTAAACATCAACTAGTATCAACTCTGGTGTCATTAAACATCAACTAGTATCAACTCTGGTGTCATTAAACATCAACTAGTATCAACTCTGGTGTCATTAAACATCAACTAGTATCAACTCTGGTGTCATTAAACATCAACTAGTATCTACTCTGGTGTCATTAAACATCAACTAGTATCAACTCTGGTGTCATTAAACATCAACTAGTATCAACTCTGGTGTCATTAAACATCAACTAGTATCAACTCTGGTGTCATTAAACATCAACTAGTATCAACTCTGGTGTCATTAAACATCAACTAGTATCAACTCTGGTGTCATTAAACATCAACTAGTATCAACTCTGGTGTCATTAAACATCAACTAGTATCAACTCTGGTGTCATTAAACATCAACTAGTATCAACTCTGGTGTCATTAAACATCAACTAGTATCAACTCTGGTGTCATTAAACATCAACTAGTATCAACTCTGGTGTCATTAAACATCAACTAGTATCAACTCTGGTGTCATTAAACATCAACTAGTATCAACTCTGGTGTCATTAAACATCAACTAGTATCAACCTGGGTCAAAACACCAACTCTGGTGTCATTAAACATCAACTAGTATCAACTCTGGTGTCATTAAACATCAACTAGTATCAACTCTGGTGTCATTAAACATCAACTAGTATCAACTCTGGTGTCATTAAACATCAACTAGTATCAACTCTGGTGTCATTAAACATCAACTAGTATCAACTCTGGTGTCATTAAACATCAACTAGTATCAACTCTGGTGTCATTAAACATCAACTAGTATCAACTCTGGTGTCATTAAACATCAACTAGTATCAACTCTGGTGTCATTAAACATCAACTAGTATCAACTCTGGTGTCATTAAACATCAACTAGTATCTACTCTGGTGTCATTAAACATCAACTAGTATCAACTCTGGTGTCATTAAACATCAACTAGTATCAACTCTGGTGTCATTAAACATCAACTAGTATCAACTCTGGTGTCATTAAACATCAACTAGTATCAACTCTGGTGTCATTAAACATCAACTAGTATCTACTCTGGTGTCATTAAACATCAACTAGTATCAACTCTGGTGTCATTAAACATCAACTAGTATCAACTCTGGTGTCATTAAACATCAACTAGTATCAACTCTGGTGTCATTAAACATCAACTAGTATCAACTCTGGTGTCATTAAACATCAACTAGTATCAACTCTGGTGTCATTAAACATCAACTAGTATCAACTCTGGTGTCATTAAACATCAACTAGTATCAACTCTGGTGTCATTAAACATCAACTAGTATCAACTCTGGTGTCATTAAACATCAACTAGTATCAACTCTGGTGTCATTAAACATCAACTAGTATCAACTCTGGTGTCATTAAACATCAACTAGTATCAACTCTGGTGTCATTAAACATCAACTAGTATCAACTCTGGTGTCATTAAACATCAACTAGTATCAACTCTGGTGTCATTAAACATCAACTAGTATCAACTCTGGTGTCATTAAACATCAACTAGTATCAACTCTGGTGTCATTAAACATCAACTAGTATCAACTCTGGTGTCATTAAACATCAACTAGTATCAACTCTGGTGTCATTAAACATCAACTAGTATCAACTCTGGTGTCATTAAACATCAACTAGTATCAACTCTGGTGTCATTAAACATCAACTAGTATCAACTCTGGTGTCATTAAACATCAACTAGTATCAACTCTGGTGTCATTAAACATCAACTAGTATCAACTCTGGTGTCATTAAACATCAACTAGTATCAACTCTGGTGTCATTAAACATCAACTAGTATCTACTCTGGTGTCATTAAACATCAACTAGTATCAACTCTGGTGTCATTAAACATCAACTAGTATCAACTCTGGTGTCATTAAACATCAACTAGTATCAACTCTGGTGTCATTAAACATCAACTAGTATCAACTCTGGTGTCATTAAACATCAACTAGTATCAACTCTGGTGTCATTAAACATCAACTAGTATCAACTCTGGTGTCATTAAACATCAACTAGTATCAACTCTGGTGTCATTAAACATCAACTAGTATCAACTCTGGTGTCATTAAACAGCAACTAGTATCTACTACGCAGTAACTTCTCATCATGACCATGTTTTAAACTTATTACTTTATAAAGTTTCTCCGAAATCTCGACGAACGAGAGGTTACGAGAGTCTATTATGACGTAATAATGGCTTCACTCCTCCTGATACAATAGAGTCACACATCACAACAACACACACACACTGATGAAACAATAGAATCACACATCACAACAACACACACACACTGATGAAACAATAGAATCACACATCACAACAACACACACACACTGATGACACAATAGAGTTACACATCACAACAATAACAACACACACTGATGATACAATAGAATCACACATCACAACAACACACACACACTGATGATACAATAGAGTCACACATCACAACAACACACACACACTGATGATACAATAGAGTCACACATCACAACAACACACACACACTGATGATACAATAGAGTCACACATCACAACAACACACATACACTGATGATACAATAGAGTCACACATCACAACAACACACACACACTGATGATACAATAGAGTCACACATCACAACAACACACACACACTGATGATACAATAGAGTCACACATCACAACAACACACACACACTGATGATACAATAGAGTCACACATCACAACAACACACACACTGATGATACAATAGAGTCACACATCACAACAACACATACACTGATGATACAATAGAGTCACACATCACAACCACACACACACACTGATGATACAATAGAGTCACACATCACAACAACACACACACACTGATGATACAATAGAGTCACACATCACAACAACACACACACACTGATGATACAATAGAGTCACACATCACAACAACACACACACACTGATGATACAATATAGTCACACATCACAACAACACACACACTGATGATACAATAGAGTCACACATCAAAACAACACACATACACTGATGATACAATAGAGTCACACATCACAACAACACACACACACTGATGATACAATAGAGTCACACATCACAACAGCACACACACACTGATGATACAATAGAGTCACACATCACAACAACACACACACACTGATGATACAATAGAGTCACACATCACAACAACACACACACACTGATGATACAATAGAGTCACACATCACAACAACACACACACACTGATGATACAATAGAGTCACACATCACAACAACACACACACTGATGATACAATAGAGTCACACATCACAACAACACACACACACTGATGATACAATAGAGTCACACATCACAACAGCACACACACACTGATGATACAATAGAGTCACACATCACAACAACACACACACATTGATGATACAATAGAGTCACACATCACAACAACACACACACACTGATGATACAATAGAGTCACACATCACAACAACACACACACACTGATGATACAATAGAGTCACACATCACAACAACACACACACACTGATGATACAATATAGTCACACATCACAACAACACACACACACTGATGATACAATATAGTCACACATCACAACAACACACACACTGATGATACAATAGAGTCACACATCAAAACAACACACATACACTGATGATACAATAGAGTCACACATCACAACAACACACACACACTGATGATACAATAGAGTCACACATCACAACAGCACACACACACTGATGATACAATAGAGTCACACATCACAACAACACACACACACTGATGATACAATAGAGTCACACATCACAACAACACACACACTGATGATACAATAGAGTCACACATCACAACAACACACACACACTGATGATACAATAGAGTCACACATCACAACAACACACACACTGATGATACAATAGAGTCACACATCACAACAACACACACACACTGATGATACAATAGAGTCACACATCACAACAGCACACACACACTGATGATACAATAGAGTCACACATCACAACAACACACACACATTGATGATACAATAGAGTCACACATCACAACAACACACACACATTGATGATACAATAGAGTCACACATCACAACAACACACACACACTGATGATACAATAGAGTCACACATCACAACAACACACACACACTGATGATACAATAGAGTCACACATCACAACAGCACACACACACTGATGATACAATAGAGTCACACATCACAACAACACACACACTGATGATACAATAGAGTCACACATCACAACAACACACACACACTGATGATACAATAGAGTCACACATCACAACAACACACACACACTGATGATACAATAGAGTCACACATCACAACAACACACACACACTGATGATACAATAGAGTCACACATCACAACAACACACACACTGATGATACAATAGAGTCACACATCACAACAACACACACACACTGATGATACAATAGAGTCACACATCACAACAACACACACACACTGATGATACAATAGAGTCACACATCACAACAACACACACACTGATGATACAATAGAGTCACACATCACAACAGCACACACACACTGATGATACAATAGAGTCACACATCACAACAACACACACACACTGATGATACAATAGAGTCACACATCACAACAACACACACACACTGATGATACAATAGAGTCACACATCACAACAACACATACACTGATGATACAATAGAGTCACACATCACAACCACACACACACACTGATGATACAATAGAGTCACACATCACAACAACACACACACACTGATGATACAATAGAGTCACACATCACAACAACACACACACACTGATGATACAATATAGTCACACATCACAACAACACACACACACTGATGATACAATATAGTCACACATCACAACAACACACACACTGATGATACAATAGAGTCACACATCAAAACAACACACATACACTGATGATACAATAGAGTCACACATCACAACAACACACACACACTGATGATACAATAGAGTCACACATCACAACAGCACACACACACTGATGATACAATAGAGTCACACATCACAACAACACACACACACTGATGATACAATAGAGTCACACATCACAACAACACACACACACTGATGATACAATAGAGTCACACATCACAACAACACACACACACTGATGATACAATAGAGTCACACATCACAACAACACACACACTGATGATACAATAGAGTCACACATCACAACAACACACACACACTGATGATACAATAGAGTCACACATCACAACAGCACACACACACTGATGATACAATAGAGTCACACATCACAACAACACACACACATTGATGATACAATAGAGTCACACATCACAACAACACACACACACTGATGATACAATAGAGTCACACATCACAACAACACACACACACTGATGATACAATAGAGTCACACATCACAACAACACACACACACTGATGATACAATATAGTCACACATCACAACAACACACACACACTGATGATACAATATAGTCACACATCACAACAACACACACACTGATGATACAATAGAGTCACACATCAAAACAACACACATACACTGATGATACAATAGAGTCACACATCACAACAACACACACACACTGATGATACAATAGAGTCACACATCACAACAGCACACACACACTGATGATACAATAGAGTCACACATCACAACAACACACACACACTGATGATACAATAGAGTCACACATCACAACAACACACACACTGATGATACAATAGAGTCACACATCACAACAACACACACACACTGATGATACAATAGAGTCACACATCACAACAACACACACACTGATGATACAATAGAGTCACACATCACAACAACACACACACACTGATGATACAATAGAGTCACACATCACAACAGCACACACACACTGATGATACAATAGAGTCACACATCACAACAACACACACACATTGATGATACAATAGAGTCACACATCACAACAACACACACACATTGATGATACAATAGAGTCACACATCACAACAACACACACACACTGATGATACAATAGAGTCACACATCACAACAACACACACACACTGATGATACAATAGAGTCACACATCACAACAACACACACACACTGATGATACAATAGAGTCACACATCACAACAACACACACACTGATGATACAATAGAGTCACACATCACAACAACACACACACACTGATGATACAATAGAGTCACACATCACAACAACACACACACACTGATGATACAATAGAGTCACACATCACAACAACACACACACACTGATGATACAATAGAGTCACACATCACAACAACACACACACTGATGATACAATAGAGTCACACATCACCACAACACACACACACTGATGATACAATAGAGTCACACATCACAACAACACACACACACTGATGATACAATAGAGTCACACATCACAACAACACACACACTGATGATACAATAGAGTCACACATCACAACAGCACACACACACTGATGATACAATAGAGTCACACATCACAACAACACACACACACTGATGATACAATAGAGTCACACATCACAACAACACACACACACTGATGATACAATAGAGTCACACATCACAACAACACACACACACTGATGATACAATAGAGTCACACATCACAACAACACACACACTGATGATACAATAGAGTCACACATCACAACAACACACACACACTGATGATACAATAGAGTCACACATCACAACAACACACACACACTGATGATACAATAGAGTCACACATCACAACAACACACACACACTGATGATACAATAGAGTCACACATCACAACAACACACACACACTGATGATACAATAGAGTCACACATCACAACAACACACACACACTGATGATACAATAGAGTCACACATCACAACAACACACACACACTGATGATACAATAGAGTCACACATCACAACAACACACACACACTGATGATACAATAGAGTCACACATCACAACAGCACACACACACTGATGATACAATAGAGTCACACATCAAAACAACACACACACACTGATGATACAATAGAGTCACACATCACAACAACACACACACACTGATGATACAATAGAGTCACACATCACAACAGCACACACACACTGATGATACAATAGAGTCACACATCACAACAACACACACACACTGATGATACAATAGAGTCACACATCACAACAACACACACACTGATGATACAATAGAGTCACACATCACAACAACACACACACACTGATGATACAATAGAGTCACACATCACAACAACACACACACTGATGATACAATAGAGTCACACATCACAACAACACACACACACTGATGATACAATAGAGTCACACATCACAACAACACACACACACTGATGATACAATAGAGTCACACATCACAACAACACACACACACTGATGATACAATAGAGTCACACATCACAACAACACACACACACTGATGATACAATAGAGTCACACATCACAACACACACACACACTGATGATACAATAGAGTCACACATCACAACAACACACACACACTGATGATACAATAGAGTCACACATCACAACAACACACACACACTGATGATACAATAGAGTCACACATCACAACAACACACACACACTGATGATACAATAGAGTCACACATCACAACAACACACACACACTGATGATACAATAGAGTCACACATCACAACAACACACACACACTGATGATACAATAGAGTCACACATCACAACAACACACACACTGATGATACAATAGAGTCACACATCACAACAACACACACACACTGATGATACAATAGAGTCACACATCACAACAACACACACACACTGATGATACAATAGAGTCACACATCACAACAACACAGCGTGAAACTCAAATATTTGTGTCTTCATGGAAAAACTCATGTTGTGTTTCATGTGTCAGTTTATAAAAGACATGAATCTGTTTCTTAATGTCATACGTGTGTAACTTTCATCCGTCACGTGTGTAATTGACACTAATATGACGTCACCATGGAGACGAGAGGCGGCCAGACCATCATGTCACGTTGTCTAAATGTTTCGAAGCAACAGCGAGAGACTCTAACCTGTGAGCACCACCTGCTGCGACTCGGAGAACACGCGACTGAAGGAACCGAATCTCTCTGGAGACTCGTTAGAGTTTGATTCTCACAGTCGTCACGCACACGCGTGTTCGTGTGTGAAGCATGAAGAATAACTTTATTAACAATGAATCCGCGACGAAACACGAGGAGAACGTTCTCGCTCCAGGTTTGACTTCTGAGCCTCTTGGGTTTCAAACTACAGACTGTGACCCAGTTGTGACGCCAGAGTGAGAAGCAGCTGTGAGGAGTGTTTAAAGTGTGTGTTGGTGTGAGAGTGTTTAAAGTGTGTGTTGGTGTCAGAGTGTTTAAAGTGTGTGTTGGTGTCAGAGTGTTTAAAGTGTGTGTTGGTGTCAGAGTGTTTAAAGTGTGTGTTGGTGTCAGAGTGTTTAAAGTGTGTGTTGGTGTCAGAGTGTTTAAAGTGTGTGTTGGTGTCAGAGTGTTTAAAGTGTGTGTGTTGGTGTCAGAGTGTTTAAAGTGTGTGTTGGTGTCAGAGTGTTTAAAGTGTGTGTTGGTGTCAGAGTGTTTAAAGTGTGTGTTGGTGTCAGAGTGTTTAAAGTGTGTGTTGGTGTCAGAGTGTTTAAAGTGTGTGTTGGTGTCAGAGTGTTTAAAGTGTGTGTTGGTGTCAGGAGTGTTTTAAAGTGTGTGTTGGTGTCAGTTTAAAGTGTTTAAAGTGTGTGTTGGTGTCAGAGTGTTTAAAGTGTGTGTTAGTGGGCAGAGGTCAGAGGATGTTTAAAGTGTGTGTTGGTGTCAGAGTGTTTAAAGTGTGTGTTGGTGTCAGATTGTGTTGGTGTCAGAGTGTTTAAAGTGTGTGTTGGTGTCAGAGTGTTTAAAGTGTGTGTTGGTGTCAGAGTGTTTAAAGTGTGTGTTGGTGTCAGAAAGTGTTTAAAGTGTGTGTTGGTGTCAGAGTGTTTAAAGTGTTGTGTGTTGGTGTCAGAGTGTTTAAAGGTGTGTGTTGGTGTTCAAAGTGTTTAAAGTGTGTGTTGGTGTCAGAGTGTTTAAAGTGTGTGTTGGTGTCAGAGTGTTTAAGAGTGTGTGTTGGTGTCAGAGTGTTTAAAGTGTGTGTTGGTGTCAGAGTGTTTAAAGTGTGTGTTGGTGTCAGAGTGTTTAAAGTGTGTGTTGGTGTCAGAGTGTTTAAAGTGTGTGTTGGTGTCAGAGTGTTTAAAGTGTGTGTTGGTGTCAGAGTGTTTAAAGTGTGTGTTGGTGTCAGAGTGTTTAAAGTGTGTTTGTTGGTGTCAGAGTGTTTAAAGTGTGTGTTGGTGTCAGAGTGTTTAAAGTGTGTGTTGGTGTCAGAGTGTTTAAAGTGTGTGTTGGTTCAGAGTGTTTAAAGTGTGTGTTGT
>JACEEU010000871.1:25533431-25540931 GCA_016630915.1 Callionymus lyra | reverse complement strand
CAATATAAAGTGTGGTTCATGTGTTCACAGAAGGTTAGTTACACAATATAAAGTGTGGTTCATGTGTTCACAGAAGGTTAGTTACACAATATAAAGTGTGGTTCATGTGTTCACAGAAGGTTAGCTACACAATATAAAGTGTGGTTCATGTGTTCACAGAAGGCCGACCTGGCAGTGGCCGGACTCACCATCACCTCAGAGCGAGAGAAAGTCATTGATTTCTCGAAGCCGTTCATGACTCTCGGGATCAGCATCATGTATCGCGTCCACCTGGTGAGTTTAGTCTTGTTGGTCAAACTTTACATTTTCATTCATGTTTATGAAACATTTGTGTCATTTAGTTAAGTTTGTTCATTTCAATCAGTTAATAACTTGAGTTCAACTGATCAAACTTTCTTCATGAATGAGTCGCACACGTCAAGATATTGTTTTGTTAATTTTTTGTTAGTAAGCTGTCAAATAAATTGTTAGTTACTTGTCAAATTAATGGTTGGTAACCTGTCGAGTTAATTTATTAGTTGTCTTATTTACTAAATTAAAATCAATTGTTGGTAATAAATTAATCGTTAGTTATTCAAATAATGTACTAATTAAATTAATTGTTACTAACCTGTCAAATGAATTGTTAGTTACTTGTCAAATTAATGGTTATTAACCTGTCAAGTTAATTGTTAGTAACCTGACAAATTAATTGTTAGTTACTTGTCAAATTAATTGTTCGTAACCTGTTGAGTTAATTGTTAGTAACCTGACAAATTAATTGTTAGTTACTTGTCAAATTAATTGTTAGTAACCTGTAAAATCAGTTGTTGGTAACCTGTTAAATTAATCATTAGTTACCTGTCAAATTAATTGTTATTAACCTTTCAAATTAATTGTTATTAACCTGTCAAATTAATTGTTACTAACCTGTCAAATTAATTGTTATTAACCTGTAAAATTAATTGTTAGTTACCTGTCAAATTAATTGTTATTAAAGAGTTAATTGTTATTAACCTGTCGAGTTAATTGTTAGTTACCTGTCAAATTAATTGTTAGTTACCTGTCAAATTAATTGTTATTAGACTGTCGAGTTAATTGTTATTAACCTGTCAAGTTAATTGTTAGTAACCTGCCAAGTTAATTGTTAGTTACTTGTCAAATTAATTGTTAGTTACTTGTCAAATTAATTGTTAGTAACCTGTCAAGTTAATTGTTATTAACCTGTCGAGTTAATTGTTATTAACCTGTGGAGATAATTGTTAGTTACCTGTGGAGATAATTGTTAGTTACCTGTGGAGATAATTGTTATTAACCTGTGGAGATAATTGTTAGTTACCTGTGGAGATAATTGTTAGTTACCTGTGGAGATAATTGTTAGTTAACCTGTGGAGATAATTGTTATTAACTGTGGAGATAATTGTTAGTAACCTGTGGAGGATAATTGTTAGTTACCTGTGGAGATAATTGTTAGTAACCTGTGGAGATAATTTAATTGTTTAACCTGTGGAGATAATTGTTAGTTAACCTGTGGAGATAATTGTTAGTTACCTGTGGAGATAATTGTTATTAACCTGTGGAGATAATTGTTAGTAACCTGTGGAGATAATTATAATTGTTAGTTACCTGTGGAGATAATTATTAATACCTGTGGAGATAATTGTTAGTTACCTGTGGAGATAATTGTTAGTAACCTGTGGAGATAATTGTTAGTTACCTGTGGAGATAATTGTTAGTTACCTGTGGAGATAATTGTTAGTTATACCTGTGGAGATAATTGTTAGTTACCTGTGGAGATAATTGTTAGTAACCTGTGGAGATAATTGTTAGTAACCTGTGGAGATAATTGTTAGTAACCTGTGGAGATAATTGTTAGTTACCTGTGGAGATAATTGTTAGTTACCTGTGGAGATAATTGTTAGTAACCTGTGGAGAATAGAATTGTTAGTTACCTGTGGAGATAATTGTTAGTTACCTGTGGAGATAATTGTTAGTAACCTGTGGAGATAATTGTTAGTTACCTGTGGAGATAATTGTTAGTTACCTGTGGAGATAATTGTTAGTTACCTGTGGAGATAATTGTTAGTTACCTGTGGAGATAATTGTTAGTTACCTGTGGAGATAATTGTTAGTAACCTGTGGAGATAATTGTTAGTAACCTGTGGAGATAATTGTTAGTTACCTGTGGAGATAATTGTTATTAACCTGTGGAGATAATTGTTAGTAACCTGTGGAGATAATTGTTAGTAACCTGTGGAGATAATTGTTAGTAACCTGTGGAGATAATTGTTAGTAACCTGTGGAGATAATTGTTAGTAACCTGTGGAGATAATTGTTAGTAACCTGTGGAGATAATTGTTAGTTACCTGTGGAGATAATTGTTAGTAACCTGTGGAGATAATTGTTAGTTACCTGTGGAGATAATTGTTAGTAACCTGTGGAGATAATTGTTAGTAACCTGTGGAGATAATTGTTAGTTACCTGTGGAGATAATTGTTAGTTACCTGTGGAGATAATTGTTAGTTACCTGTGGAGATAATTGTTAGTAACCTGTGGAGATAATTGTTAGTTACCTGTGGAGATAATTGTTAGTAACCTGTGGAGATAATTGTTAGTTACCTGTGGAGATAATTGTTAGTAACCTGTGGAGATAATTGTTAGTTACCTGTGGAGATAATTGTTAGTAACCTGTGGAGATAATTGTTAGTAACCTGTGGAGATAATTGTTAGTTACCTGTGGAGATAATTGTTAGTTACCTGTGGAGATAATTGTTAGTAACCTGTGGAGATAATTGTTAGTTACCTGTGGAGATAATTGTTAGTTACCTGTGGAGATAATTGTTAGTTACCTGTGGAGATAATTGTTAGTTACCTGTGGAGATAATTGTTAGTTACCTGTGGAGATAATTGTTAGTTACCTGTGGAGATAATTGTTAGTTACCTGTGGAGATAATTGTTAGTTACCTGTGGAGATAATTGTTAGTTACCTGTGGAGATAATTGTTAGTTACCTGTGGAGATAATTGTTAGTTACCTGTGGAGATAATTGTTAGTAACCCTTGTGGAGATAATTGTTAGTTACCTGTGGAGATAATTGTTAGTTACCTGTGGAGATAATTGTTAGTTACCTGTGGAGATAATTGTTAGTTACCTGTGGAGATAATTGTTAGTTACCTGTGGAGATAATGTTAGTTAACCTGTGGAGATAATTGTTAGTTACCTGTGGAGATAATTGTTAGTTACCTGTGGAGATAATTGTTAGTTACCTGTGGAGATAATTGTTAGTAACCTGTGGAGATAATTGTTAGTTACCTGTGGAGATAATTGTTAGTTACCTGTGGAGATAATTGTTAGTTACCTGTGGAGATAATTGTTAGTTACCTGTGGAGATAATTGTTAGTTACCTGTGGAGATAATTGTTAGTAACCTGTGGAGATAATTGTTAGTAACCTGTGGAGATAATTGTTAGTAACCTGTGGAGATAATTGTTAGTAACCTGTGGAGATAATTGTTAGTTACCTGTGGAGATAATTGTTAGTTACCTGTGGAGATAATTGTTAGTAACCTGTGGAGATAATTGTTAGTTACCTGTGGAGATAATTGTTAGTAACCTGTGGAGATAATTGTTAGTAACCTGTGGAGATAATTGTTAGTTACCTGTGGAGATAATTGTTAGTTACCTGTGGAGATAATTGTTAGTAACCTGTGGAGATAATTGTTAGTAACCTGTGGAGATAATTGTTAGTAACCTGTGGAGATAATTGTTAGTAACCTGTGGAGATAATTGTTAGTTACCTGTGGAGATAATTGTTAGTAACCTGTGGAGATAATTGTTAGTAACCTGTGGAGATAATTGTTAGTAACCTGTGGAGATAATTGTTAGTTACCTGTGGAGATAATTGTTAGTTACCTGTGGAGATAATTAATAGTAACCTGTGGAGATAATTGTTAGTAACCTGTGGAGATAATTGTTAGTTACCTGTGGAGATTACCTGTGGAGATAATTGTTAGTAACCTGTGGAGATAATTGTTAGTAACCTGTGGAGATAATTGTTAGTAACCTGTGGAGATAATTGTTAGTTACCTGTGGAGATAATTGTTAGTAACCTGTGGAGTTAATTGTTAGTTACCTGTGGAGATAATTGTTAGTTACCTGTGGAGATAATTGTTAGTAACCTGTGGAGATAATTGTTAGTTACCTGTGGAGATAATTGTTAGTTACCTGTGGAGATAATTGTTAGTTACCTGTGGAGATAATTGTTAGTAACCTGTGGAGATAATTGTTAGTAACCTGTGGAGATAATTGTTAATAACTGTTAGATAATTGTTAGTAACCTGTGGAGATAATTGTTAGTTACCTGTGGAGATAATTGTTAGTTACCTGTGGAGATAATTGTTAGTTGTAACCTGTGGAGATAATTGTTAGTAACCTGTGGAGATAATTGTTAGTTACCTGTGGAGATAATTGTTAGTAACCTGTGGAGATAATTGTTAGTTACCTGTGGAGATAATTGTTAGTTACCTGTGGAGATAATTGTTAGTTACCTGTGGAGATAATTGTTGTATACCTGTGGAGTTAATTGTTAGTTACCTGTGGAGATAATTGTTAGTTACCTGTGGAGATAATTGTTAGTTACCTGTGGAGATAATTGTTAGTTACCTGTGGAGATAATTGTTAGTTACCTGTGGAGATAATTGTTAGTTACCTGTGGAGATAATTGTTAGTTACCTGTGGAGATAATTGTTAGTTACCTGTGGAGATAATTGTTAGTTACCTGTGGAGATAATTGTTAGTTACCTGGTTGGAGATAATTGTTAGTTACCTGTGGAGATAATTGTTAGTTGTACCTGTGGAGATAATTGTTAGTTACCTGTGGAGATAATTGTTAGTTACCTGTGGAGTTAATTGTTAGTTACCTGTGGAGATAATTGTTAGTTACCTGTGGAGTTAATTGTTAGTTACCTGTGGAGATAATTGTTAGTTACCTGTGGAGATAATTGTTAGTTACCTGTGGAGATAATTGTTAGTTACCTGTGGAGATAATTTTAGATAATTGTTAGTTACCTGTGGAGATAATTGTTTAGTTACCTGTGGAGATAATTGTTAGTTACCTGTGGAGATAATTGTTAGGTTAACCTGTGGAGATAATTGTTAGTTACCTGTGGAGATAATTGTTAGTTACCTGTGGAGATAATTGTTAGTTACCTGTGGAGATAATTGTTAGTTACCTGTGGAGATAATTGTTAGTTACCTGTGGAGATAATTGTTAGTTACCTGTGGAGATAATTGTTAGTTACCTGTGGAGATAATTGTTAGTAACCTGTGGAGATAATTGTTAGTTACCTGTGGAGATAATTGTTAGTTACCTGTGGAGATAATTGTTAGTAACCTGTGGAGATAATTGTTAGTTACCTGTGGAGATAATTGTTAGTTACCTGTGGAGATAATTGTTAGTTACCTGTGGAGATAATTGTTAGTTACCTGTGGAGATAATTGTTAGTTACCTGTGGAGATAATTGTTAGTTACCTGTGGAGATAATTGTTAGTAACCTGTGGAGATAATTGTTAGTTACCTGTGGAGATAATTGTTAGTTACCTGTGGAGATAATTGTTAGTTACCTGTGGAGATAATTGTTAGTTACCTGTGGAGATAATTGTTAGTTACCTGTGGAGATAATTGTTAGTTACCTGTGGAGATAATTGTTAGTTACCTGTGGAGATAATTGTTAGTTACCTGTGGAGATAATTGTTAGTTACCTGTGGAGATAATTGTTAGTAACCTGTGGAGATAATTGTTAGTTACCTGTGGAGATAATTGTTAGTAACCTGTGGAGATAATTGTAGTTAGTTACCTGTGGAGATAATTGTTAGTTACCTGTGGAGATAATTGTTAGTAACCTGTGGAGATAATTGTTAGTTACCTGTGGAGATAATTGTTAGTTACCTGTGGAGATAATTGTTAGTAACCTGTGGAGATAATTGTTAGTAACCTGTGGAGATAATTGTTAGTTACCTGTGGAGATAATTGTTAGTTACCTGTGGAGATAATTGTTAGTTACCTGTGGAGATAATTGTTAGTTACCTGTGGAGATAATTGTTAGTTACCTGTGGAGATAATTGTTAGTAACCTGTGGAGATAATTGTTAGTTACCTGTGGAGATAATTGTTAGTTACCTGTGGAGATAATTGTTAGTTACCTGTGGTGAACACACGACTCGAGTCTCTAACTATTGATCCAGACGCTCATTTCAAACTTCAGATGAATCTTCAGTCGATCGATAAACAACAGAAACGTCTCTCGGCGTTAATTACGTTGGATCTTCTGGAGATGATGATCTCAGGATGAAACCTGAAGATGTTCCTGCACCAGAGTGACCTCAGCGTCTAACTGAGACCATGAAGACCATGAGGACCAGAACATGTTCCTCACGTCTTCAGGAACTTGACTTCATTAGATTCATTGAGATCCAAACTCATCAGAGTCACGTTGAGTTTCTAGCTTCAGGAACATCTTCATTAGACTCTCCCCTAACTTTAGACCCACAGTCACTTCTATAGACAACAGCTACAACATTTGAGATTGTTGTTGTATCGCTGTTGGTTTGTGTGTCAGTGCTGTGGGTTTGTGTGTCAGTGCTGTGGGTTTGTGTGTCAGTGCTGTGGGTTTGTGTGTCAGTGCTGTGGGTTTGTGTGTCAGTGCTGTGGGTTTGTGTGTCAGTGCTGTGAGTTTGTGTGTCAGTGCTGTGGGTTTGTGTGTCAGTGCTGTGGGTTGTGTGTCAGTGCTGTGGGTTTGTGTGTCAGTGCTGTGGGTTTGTGTGTCAGTGCTGTGGGCTTGTGTGTCAGTGCAGTGGGTTTGTGTGTCAGTGCTGTGGGTTTGTGTGTCAGTGCTGTGGGTTTGTGTGTCAGTGCTGTGGGTTTGTGTGTCAGTGCTGTGGGTTTGTGTATCTCTGCTGTGGGTTTGTGTGTCAGTGCTGTGGGTTTGTGTGTCAGTGCTGTGGGTTTGTGTGTCAGTGCAGTGGGTTTGTGTATCTCTGCTGTGGGTTTGTGTGTCAGTGCTGTGGGTTTGTGTGTCAGTGCTGTGGGTTTGTGTGTCACTGATGTGAGTTTGTGTGTCACTGATGTGAGTTTGTGTGTCACTGATGTGAGTTTGTGTGTCAGTGCTGTGAGTTTGTGTGTCACTGATGTGAGTTTGTGTGTCACTGATGTGAGTTTGTGTGTCACTGATGTGAGTTTGTGTGTCAGTGCTGTGGGTTTGTGTGTCAGTGCTGTGGGTTTGTGTGTCAGTGCTGTGGGTTTGTGTGTCAGTGCTGTGGGTTTGTGTGTCAGTGCTGTGGGTTTGTGTGTCAGTGCTGTGGGTTTGTGTGTCACTGATGTGAGTTTGTGTGTCAGTGCTGTGGGTTTGTGTGTCAGTGCTGTGGGTTTGTGTGTCAGTGTTGTGGGTTTGTGTGTCAGTGCTGTGGGTTTGTGTGTCAGTGCTGTGGGTTTGTGTGTCAGTGCTGTGGGTTTGTGTGTCAGTGCTGT
>JACEEU010000871.1:25520931-25523431 GCA_016630915.1 Callionymus lyra | reverse complement strand
TTATTATTACATCAGAAAACTGGTAGCAGCAAATAAGAAAAACCCCAAAGTGTTGTTTGACACAATTAATTCTCTCGTGTCTCCTGCTCCTCAAATCACGCCGGTCTTCTGTGAAGCTGACGGCAATGCATTGTTGAGATTTTTACTGACAAAATTAAATTGATCAAAGAGAAAATCTACTACTGTCCCTACTGTCTCTGAGCCCCTCTCCTCCTCTTGGTCCTCCTTCACTGCTGTATCTTTGGGTGATATTTCATCACTAGTGAACAAGATGAAACCCTCCTCTTGCTCAGATGACGTCCTTCCTTGTAGGCTTTTTATCAAAGTATTTGATGTAATTGGCCCCTGAGTTACCAATATGACACACTCACACACATGTACACACACACACACACACACACCCCCACATGTACACACACACACATGTGTTCACACACACACACACACACACACATACACACACACACACACACACACACGTGTACACACACTCACACACACACAAACACATGTACACACACACACACACACACATGTACACACACACACACACACACACAGGTTCAGGTTCAGACTCACACCTACAGTTGTTCAAGGTTTGTTCAACAAAAGGTTTCATTGGATGAACATTCATTTCTGCTTCTCATGGCTCTGAAGAACTCCAGGTACCAGACCTACCAGCGCATGTGGAACTTCATGCACTCGAAGCAGCCGAGCGTGTTCGTGAAGAGCACGGAGGAAGGAATCGCTCGAGTCCTCAACTCCAACTACGCCTACCTGCTGGAGTCCACCATGAACGAGTACTACAGGCAGAGGAACTGCAACCTGACCCAGATCGGAGGACTGCTGGACACCAAGGGCTACGGGATCGGGATGCCTTTAGGTGAGTCCAGGGCATGAAGGTCCAGGAGGTCCATGTCCTGAAGACAAACCATGAGCTGGATCAACGTTTTTATGCAAAGAGAGAAGGTTAAGATAAGATAAGATAAGATAAGATAAGATAAGATAAGATAAGATAAGATAAGTTTAGTTAAGTTAAGTTAAGTTAAGTTAAGTTAAGTTAAGTTAAGTTAAGTTAAGTTAAGTTAAGTTAACGGAACCGAGATTCAACGAGTTTTAACAAAGTTGTGTTGTTGTGTTTTAATGTTGAACAAAGACTCTTGAACGTTGGACCTTCAATGAGAAAATATATTATTAATAAATAAATAAATAATATTATAATAATATTAAGACATTTAGAAATAATATTATTATAATATTAAGAAATAATATTATGATAATATTTTCAGAGACAGAAGGTTCTAGATCTATAATAATAATATTATTAAGGTAAGGTAAGGTAAAACTTTATTGATTGTTTTTTTTACAGTAGCCAATACATACAGCAATTTTTTATAAAAAATCAAAAATAAATCAAAATAAAATAAGAACAGGAGAAATAAAGAGAAAGAACACAATTACACAATCTAAGTCTAAAGATAAAGATAAAGAACATAGATCAAAGAAAAACAACAAAGACAAAGATACAAAGACTAACATAGAACATCCAGATACTTTCACTTCTGCCCCCGAACTCAGAATTGTACAATTTAATAGCCCGAGGGATGAATGAGTCCCTGAGTCTATTTGTTTTGCACCTGGTAGGAGCATTTGAGCTGTTGACCTGTTGACCTGTTGACCTGTTGACCTGTTGACCTGTTGACCTGTTGACCTGTTGACCTCCTCTTGGACACATTTCCACCCCAACACACCACAGCATAGAACACTGACCACCACAGACTGGTAGAACATGCAGAGGAGCTTCTTGCAGATGTTAAATGAAGGAAGCCTCCTCAGAAAGTACTTCTACTCTGAACCTTCTTATATACATGGTCTGTGTTTCAGGACCAGTTTACTGTCCATCCACACACCGAGGTACTTATAGTTGTCCACTATCTCCACCTCGTCGCCTCTGATGGACACTGGACGTGGCTTTGTCCTGGACCTCCAAAGGTCCAAGTCCAGCTTCTTGGTCTTTGAGGTGTTCAAGTGGTTCCTCTCACTCCAGTCCACAAAGTCAAGTATCAGACTCCTGTACTCGTCTTCGCTGTTATTATAGATCTAGATCTAGATCCTTCTGAAGATGACGATCCATCTTCTCGACTCACAACATCTTTATCGTGTGTTTGTTGAAAGTGAAACAAATGAAGTGAAAGTTCTTTTAAAGTTTGAATAAATGATGGAATGTTTGTTGTTTTGCCTCCTGGACGAACAAACACTTGAATAAATACATTAAATCACGTCCAGGATTCAAACCCACGACCTCCTCCAGACCAGGATGTGACAAATATTTGTTTCTCTTCGTGTTTTCAACGTCTGAAGCTGAACTTTGACCCTGGGTTTGGAGACGAGAACTTCTTTGATACTCGTTGAAACCTGGACCTCATGAGTCTGGTGGTCTCTGCAGGGTCGGTCTACAGGGATGAGTTCGACCTGGCCATCCTGAAGCTGCAGGAGGACA
>JACEEU010000871.1:25503431-25515931 GCA_016630915.1 Callionymus lyra | reverse complement strand
CAACAAAGAACACCAACACCAACAAAGAACACCAACACCAACAAAGAACACCAACACCAACAAAGAACACCAACAAAGAACACCAACACCAACACTAACACCAACAAAGAACACCAACACCAACAAAGAACACCAACACTAACACCAACACCAACACCAACACCAACAAAGTACACCAACACCAACACTAACACCAACACCAACACCAACACCAACACCAACACCAACACTAACACTAACATAACACTAACACTAACACTAACACTAACACTAACACTAACACTAACACTAACACTAACACCAACACTAACACTAACACTAACACTAACACTAACAAAGAACAAAACCAACACCAACACTAACACTAACACCAACACCAACACCAACACCAACACCAACACCAACACCAACACCAACACTAACACCAACACCAACACCAACACCAACACCAACACCAACACCAACACCAACAAAGTACACCAACACCAACACTAACACCAACACCAACACCAACACCAACACCAACACCAACACCAACACCAACACCAACACCAACACCAACACCAACACCAACACTAACACTAACACTAACACTAACACTAACACTAACACTAACACTAACACTAACACTAACACTAACACTAACACTAACACTAACACTAACACTAACACTAACACTAACACTAACACTAACACTAACACTAACACTAACACTAACACTAACACTAACACTAACACTAACACTAACACTAACACCAACACCAACACTAACACCAACAAAGAACACCAACACCAACAAAGAACACAAACTTGTTGACAAACGACTCCTCTCTGTGTTCGCAGCAGTCCATGTGCGAGGAGATGCTTCGAGAACTTCACGGAATCGTCTCGTGTCGCGACGGCCTTCAGTTGCGGCGTCGACGCGCCTCGACGTTACTGCGGCCGCGACAGCTCCCCCTGGAGGAGCGGCGGGGGAGGGCGGTGGGCGTCGGCCTCAGCAACGGTAAAGTGTCCGAGCCGCTGCCTCACAGACTGGCCCAGGAGGCGGCGCTCGTGGCTCGAGGCTGCAGCCACGTCCGGATCTGCCCCGAGTGCCGGCGCTTCCAGGGCCTGAGGACGAGACCCCCCGTGGTGAGGCTCCCGTCCCCGGCCCACAGCGAGGAGAGCCTGGACTGGGACAAGACCACGAACAGCAGTGAACCTGAATGACATCACGACTCCTCGCCCGGGACGAAGGTCACGTGATCCATCAGGAGGTCCTTGAGATGTGGGTAAAAAACAGTCTGGATTGCGGCCCCTGGAGGCCTCGGACCAACATGAGGCTCTTGTACTATGCAGTTCTTCATCGTTCCCTCTTTTTAAATTATTTCTTCTATTGCGTTAGTTCTTGTTGTTCTTCTCATCCCACGATGAACTCTGGTCTGGAAGTGAGCGAGAAGAAGGACCAGCGAACAGGACCAACCCCGGCATGAAGCAGAAAAGTTTTTCTATGACACGTGACTTGTGTAAATGTCAAGGCAGATTGAAAGCGAAGGCTTCGCTCCGGGACGACTTTCTCTTCCATCAGCAAAGATTTGTTTTTCATACGTTTTTATTTGTCCTCAGATGTGACATTTAAAAGCAACGAGACGGTTTTTATGTTTGTGGAGTGAATTAAACCTTGAACAGACGAGAAGAACAAAAATACATGTTTGACTTTCTTTCATATTCTTTGGTCTGAGGCTGAATGACTGGATCTTCACCTTCGCACGTCACTGTCAGTCTGTCATCAGCTGTCAATCACTTCATAACACGTCAACACGTCTGAGTCTGAGTCTCGTCAGGGGGGGAGCGGTGGGGACTCACTTTCGGGGGGGGACCCCTTGGGGAGGGGGGCCTTGGGGGAAGGGGGCCTTGGGGAGGGGGGGGGGCGGGGGCTGAGGGAACCTTTGGACTGAAGGAACCTTTGGACTGAGGGAACCTTTGGACTGAAGGAACCTTTGGACTGAAGGAACCTTTGGACTGAAGGAACCTTTGGACTGAAGGAACCTTTGGACTGAAGGAACCTTTGGACTGAAGGAACCTTTGGACTGAAGGAACCTTTGGACTGAAGGAACCTTTGGACTGGAAGGAACCTTTGGACTGAAGGAACCTTTGGACTGAAGGAACCTTTGGACTGAAGGAACCTTTGGACTGAAGGAACCTTTGGACTGAAGGAACCTTTGGACCGAAGGAACCTTTGAACTGAAGGAACCTTTGGACTGAAGGAACCTTTGAACTGAAGGTAGTGGAGAGAGAACTGTGTCAGTCCATGATCAGCTTCAAATGCTACCTCATGCTAGCTTCAAATGCTACATCATGCTAACTTCAAATGCTAAGTCATGCTACCTTCAAATGCTAAGTCATGCTACCTTCAAATGCTACCTCATGATAGCTTCAAATGCTACCTCATGCTAACTTCAAATGCTACCTCATGCTAGCTTCAAATGCTACCTCATGCTAGCTTCAAATGCTAAGTCATGCTTCCTTCAAATTCTAAGTCATGCTACCTTCAAAGTTACATCATACTACTTTCAAATGCTAAGTCATGCTACCTTAAAATGTTACGCCATGTCTGTTTCAAATGCTAAGTCATGCTAGCTTCAAATGCTACCTCATGCTACATTTAAATACTATGGCATTCTAGCTTAAAATTCTAAGTCATGCTACCTTCAAATGCTACGTCATAATACCTTGAAATGCTAAGTCATGCTAGCTTCAAATGCTACGTCATAATACCTTGAAATGCTAAGTCATGCTAGCTTCAAATGCTACGTCATGCTACCTTCAAATGCTAAGTCATGCTAGCTGCAAATGCTACGTCATGCTACCTTCAAATGCTTAGTCATGCTAGCTTCGAATGCTAAGTCATGCTACATTCAAAATTACATCATACTACTTTCAAATGCTAAGTCATGCTAGCTTCAAATGCTAAGTCATGCTACCTTCAAATGCTAAGTTATGCTTTCATTTTTAAATCACTGATAATTATTTTATTGTGACCACCTTTCATTTTCATTTTGACCACCTTGTGACAAACTTTTCAGATCAGAATGAAACGCTAGCTCTGTTGTTGACTAGCTAAGCTAAGCTAAGCTAAGCTATTATAGATTCATCATTTCCTAAACTCAACAGTTACCGTATAGATTGAATTAAGATGTAGTTTGTACTTTTGAATGAATGTATTCGATGCTAAGTTGTTGTTTTGGACAAAAACGACTTCATTCAAACGTCAATGAACACTTTAGAAATATTAACATATTTTATTAATATTACAGAATAAAGAACGTTCAACAATGTCTCTTGGAAACACAAACTACATTCATCGTCAAATGATTTGATTTACAGTTTCCACTTTTATCTGATCTTGGTTTTCTGGACGTTCTGGTCACAGTTTTCCATAAAGTCCTCCTGGAGATCCTAGTCATCCTGGAGAACCTTGTCCTCCTGGAGAACCTTGTCCTCCTGGAGATCCTTTTCCTCCTGCAGATCCTCGTCCTCCTGGAGAACCTTGTCCTCCTGGAGAACCTTGTCCTCCTGAAGATCCTTTTCCTCCTGGAGATCCTTTTCCTCCTGCAGATCCTCGTCCTCCTGGAGAACCTTGTCCTCCTGGAGAACCTTGTCCTCCTGAAGATCCTTTTCCTCCTGGAGATCCTTTTCCTCCTGCTGATCCTTGTCCTCCTGAAGATCCTTTTCCTCCTGGAGATCCTTTTCCTCCTGCTGATCCTCGTCCTCCTGGAGAACCTTGTCCTCCTGAAGATCCTTTTCCTCCTGGAGATCCTTTTCCTCCTGCTGATCCTCGTCCTCCTGGAGAACCTTGTCCTCCTGGAGATCTTTTTCCTCCTGCAGATCCTCGTCCTCCTGGAGAACCTTGTCCTCCTGGAGATCTTTTTCCTCCTGCAGATCCTCGTCATCCTGGAGATCCTCGTTCTCCAGAGATGTTCCTGCAGCTCCTGCTCCAGAGTTTCATCATCTGCTGACTCGCTCTGGTTGTGTTGTTGTTGTGTTGTTGTGGTGCAGCAGAGACTTCATGGAGATGATCTTCTGAAGAAGAACGTTCCTCGTGTTCACTTCATTATGAGCAGAACTTCTGGATCTTTCTGCAGCTTCTCTGGACACATCGTTGACACGTGTCAGCAACACAATCCTTCTTGAGCCTTTATTCAGAACAAACGGTAAAAAGACTAAATCCTATGAAAATGTTAAATATATAAAACATTAAACCTCAGATTCTAACTTTCACACAAAAACACTTTCATCGAAGAATCTTTTTGTTCTCCTGACGTTTCTTTTCTCCGAATGTTTTCATCTCTTTCCGTTTCGCTGATGCTCGTCTGACCTTAGATTTGTTTGGACGGTTCCTGCGACGTTTGAATCTCATGTTTGACGATCAGCACAAACATTACGACCACCTGTTCCCTCGTGACATAATCAAAGAAGCAGAATGAGGACGTGGTGACTTCAGGCTGAGTCAACGTTGAGTGAAGCAGAAGAAACTGAATCACTTCATCAGGACCACAATAACAACACACTGTTGTGAGTGTGAGTGTTGTGAGTGTTGTGAGTGTGAGTGTTGTTAGTGTAGTAGTGTTGTGAGTGTTGTTAGTGTAGTGAGTGTTGTGAGTGTTGTTAGTGTAGTAAGTGTTGTGAGTGTTGTGAGTGTAGTAAGTGTTGTGAGTGTTGTGAGTGTTGTTAGTGTAGTAAGTGTTGTGAGTGTTGTGAGTGTAGTAAGTGTTGTGAGTGTTGTGAGTGTTGTGTTGAGAGTGTTGTGAGTGTTGTGAGTGTAGTAAGTGTTGTGAGTGCTGTGAGTGTTGTGAGCGTTGTGAGTGTTGTTAGTGTAGTAAGTGTTGTGAGTGTGTAGGTAAGTGTTGTGAGTGTAGTAAGTGTTGTGAGTGTTGTCAGTGTTGTGTTGAGAGTGTTGTGAGTGTTGTGTTGTGAGCGTTGTGAGTGTAGTAAGTGTTGTGAGGAGTGTTGTGAGTGTAGTGAGTGTTGTGAGTGTTGTGAGTGTTGTGAGTGAGTGTTGTGAGTGTTGTGTTGTGAGTGTTGTGGAGTGCTGTGAGTGTTGTGAGTGTTGTGAGTGTTGTGAGTGTTGTGAGCCTGTAGAGTGTTGTGAGTGTTGTGAGTGTTGTGAGTGTTGTGAGTGTGTTGAAGCGTTTGTAGAGTGTTGTTAGTGTTGTGAGTGTTGTGAGTGTTGTGAGTGTTGTGAGTGTAGTAAGTGTTGTGAGTGTTGTGTTGTGAGCATTGTGAGTGTTGTGAGTGTTGTGAGTGTTGTGAGTGTTGTGAGCGTTGTGAGCGTTGTGAGTGTTGTTAGTGTAGTAAGTGTTGTGAGTGTTGTGAGTGTTGTTAGTGTAGTAAGTGTTGTGAGTGTTGTGAGCGTTGTGAGTGTTGTTAGTGTAGTAAGTGTTGTGAGTGTTGTGAGTGTTGTGAGTGTTGTGAGTGTTGTGAGTGTAGTGTTAGTGTAGTAAGTGTTGTGAGTGAGTTGTGAGTGTTGTGAGTGTTGTGAGAGTGTTGTGAGTGTTGTTAGTGTAGTAAGTGTTGTGAGTGTTGTGAGTGTTGTGAGTGTTGTGAGTGTTGTGAGTGTTGTTAGTGTAGTAAGTGTTGTGAGTGTTGTGAGTGTTGTGAGTGTTGTGAGTGTTGTGAGTGTTGTTAGGAGTAGTGAGTGTTGTGAGTGTTGTGAGTGTTGTGAGTGTTGTGAGCATTGGGGTTGTGAGTGTTGTGAGTGTTGTGAGTGTTGTGAGTGTTGTGAGTGTTGTGAGTGTTGTTAGTGTAGTAAGTGTTGTGAGCGTTGTTAGTGTAGTAAGTGTTGTGAGCGTTGTGAGTGTTGTGAGTGTTGTGAGCGTTGTGAGCGTTGTGAGTGTTGTGAGTGTTGTGAGTGTTGTGAGTGTTGTGAGTGTTGTGTTGTGAGTGTAGTAAGTGTTGTGAGTGTTGTGAGTGTTGTTAGTGTAGTAAGTGTTGTGAGTGTTGTGAGTGTTGTTAGTGTAGTAAGTGTTGTGAGCATTGTGAGTGTTGTGAGTGTTGTGAGTGTTGTGAGTGTTGTGAGTGTTGTGAGCGTTGTGAGCGTTGTGAGTGTTGTTAGTGTAGTAAGTGTTGTGAGTGTTGTGACTGTTGTTAGTGTAGTAAGTGTAGTAAGTGTTGTGAGTGTTGTTAGTGTAGTAAGTGTTGTGAGCGTTGTGAGCGTTGTGAGCGTTGTGAGTGTTGTGAGTGTTGTTAGTGTAGTAAGTGTTGTGAGTGTTGTGAGTGTTGTGAGTGTTGTGAGTGTTGTGAGTGTTGTGAGTGTTGTGAGCGTTGTGAGTGTTGTGAGTGTTGTGAGTGTTGTGAGTGTTGTGAGTGTTGTTAGTGTAGTAAGTGTTGTGAGTGTTGTGAGTGTTGTGAGTGTTGTGAGTGTTGTGAGTGTTGTGAGTGTTGTGAGCGTTGTGAGTGTTGTGAGCGTTGTGAGCGTTGTTAGTGTTGTGAGTGTTGTGAGTGTTGTGAGTGTTGTTAGTGTAGTAAGTGTTGTGAGTGTTGTGGGTAGTGTTGTGAGAGTTGTGAGTGTTGTGAGTGCGAGTGTTGTGAGTGTTGTGAGTGTTGTGAGTGTTGTGGAGTGGCCAGAGTGTGAGTGTTGTGAGTGTTGTGAGGTGTTGTGAGTGTTGTGAGTGTTGTGAGTGTTGTTAGTGTAGTGAGTGTTGGAGGTTGTGAGCGGAGTGGTAGGTGGTGGGTAGTGAGTGTTGTGAGCGTTGTGAGTGTTGTGAGTGTTGTGAGTGTTGTGAGTGTTGTGAGTGTTGTGAGCGTTGTGAGTGTTGTTAGTGTAGTAAGTGTTGTGAGTGTTGTGAGTGTTGTGAGTGTTGTGAGTGTTGTGAGTGTTGTGAGCGTTGTGAGTTTTGTGAGCGTTGTGAGTGTTGTGAGTGTTGTTAGTGTAGTAAGTGTTGTGAGTGTTGTGAGTGTTGTGAGCGTTGTGAGTGTTGTAAGTGTTGTTAGTGTAGTGAGTGTTGTGAGTGTTGTGAGCGTTGTGAGTGTTGTGAGTGTTGTGAGTGTTGTTAGTGTAGTAAGTGTTGTGAGTGTTGTGAGTGTTGTGAGTGTTGTGAGCGTTGTGAGTGTTGTGAGTGTTGTGAGTGTTGTGAGTGTGAGTTGTTAGTGTTGAGAGTGTTGTGAGTGTTGTGAGTGTTGTGAGTGTGTTGTGTGAGGTGTTGTGAGTGTTGTTAGTGAAGTAGAGTGTTGTGAGTGTTGTGAGCGTTGTGAGTGTTGTTGTTGTAAGTGTTGTGAGTGTTGTGAGTGTTGTGAGTGTTGTGAGTGTTGTAAGTTGTGAGTGTTGTGAGTGTTGTGAGTGTTGTTAGTGAGTGGTTAGTGGAGTGTTGTGGTGTTGTGAGTGTTGTGAGTGTTGTGAGTGTTGTGTGAGTGTTACAGTGTTGTGAGGTGTTGTGAGTGTTGTGAGTGTGTGAGTGTTGTGAGTGTTGCAGGTTGTGGTGAGGGTTGTGAGTGTTGTTATGTGTTGTGAGTGTTGTGAGTGTGTGAGGAGTGTTGTTAGTGTTGTGAGTGTAGTGAGTGTTGTGAGTGTTGTGAGTGTTGTGAGTGTTGTGAGTGTTAGTGAGTAAGTGTTGTGAGTGTTTAGTGAGCGTTGTGAGTGTTGTGAGTGTGCTGAGCTTGTTAGTGTTGTGAGTGTTGTGAGTGTTGTGAGCTGCAGAGTGTTGTGAGCCGTTGAGAGTGTTGTGAGAGTGTGGTGAGTGTTAGTGTGAGTGTTGTGAGTGTTGTTAGTGTTGTGAGTATTGTGAGTGTTGTGAGTGTTGTGAGTGTTGTTAGTGTTGTAGTAGTGTTGTGAGTGTTGTGAGTGTTGTGAGTGTTGTGAGTGTTGTGAGTTAGTGAGTGTTGTGAGTGTTGTGAGCGTTGTGGTGTTGTGAGTGTTGTTAGTGTTGTAAGTGTTGTGAGTGTTGTATTGAGTGTTGTTGAGCGTTGTAGTGTTGTAAGTGTTGTTAGTGTTGTGAGTGTTGTGAGTCTTGTGAGGTGTTGTGAGTGTTGTGAGTGTTGTGAGTGTTGTGAGTGTTGTAAGTGTTGTGAGTGTTGTGAGTGTTGTGAGTGTTAGGAGTGTTGTAGTGTTGAGTGTTGTGAGTTTGTGAGTGTTGTGAGTGTTGTTAGTGTTGTGAGTGTTGTGTGAGTGTTGTGAGTGTTGTGAGTGTTGTGAGTGTTGTGAGCGTTGTGTGTTGTGAGTGTTGTGAGCGTTGTGAGTGGTAGCGTTGAGTGTTGTGGTGTTGTGAGTGTTGTGAGTGTTGGTGGTGTTGTAAGTGTTGTGGTGTTGTGAGTGTTGTGAGGTTGTAGTGAGTGTTGTGAGTGTTGTGAGTGTGCAGTAGTAAGTGTGTGAGTGTTGTGAGTGTTGTAAGTGTTGTTGGTGTTGTTAGTGTTGTGAGTGTTGGTGAGTGTTTGAGCGTTGGAGTGTTGTTAGTGTAGGAGTGTTGTGAGTGTTGTGAGTGTTGTTAGTGTTGTTGTTAGTGTTGTGAGTGTTGTGAGCGTTGTGAGTGTTGAGTGTTGTTAGTGTAGTAAGTGTTGTAAGTGTTGTTAGTGTAGTAGTGTTGTGAGTGTTGTGAGTGTTGTGGAGTGTTGTGAGTGTTGTGAGTGTTGTGAGTGTTGTGAGTGTTGTGAGTGTGTTAGTGAGTGGTGTTGGGAGTGTTGTGGTTGTGAGTGTTGTGAGCGTTGTGAGTGTTGTGGTGTTGTTGTGAGTGTTGTGAGTGTAGTAAGTGTTGTGAGTGTTGTAGTGTTGTGAGTGTTGTGATGGTGTTGTAGGTGTTGTAGAATGTATGAAAAGTGTTGTGAAGTGTTAACCATTCACAGTGTTGTTACTGTTGGGAGGTTGAAGTGTTGTGAGTGCACACCTGCACACTGTTGTGGCGCCAGTGTTGTCACCATTCGGAGCGATCAGTGTGAAGTGTTGGGACACAGTGTTGTGAGCTGGGATTGAGCACCTGTTGCTGAAGTGTCCCATCTGAGCTATGACGCCCCCTTGTTGTTGTTGTGTTGTGAGTGTTGTGAGTGTTGTGAGTGATGCTCATCCTGATGTGAGGAGATTTAAAACTTGAATCACAGTCGAGTTATTAATCATAAGTCAAGTTCTGTGATTGAGGACGAAATCCTTCTTGAATTCTGTCAATCATTTCACCCTCGTGTGTCATTATGTGTGTCAATCACACCAGGAGAAGTTCCATAATGCACTGCAGCAGTTCCAGTGCTTCATTTGTGTTGTTCGTTTGGGTTTAAGATGAAACGTGATGATTGTGAGGTCGGTGAAGGAAACACCTAGAAAGACACACAAGACAACAATGATCAAGGTCGTCTGTGAGTGAAGCTGTCACTTCTAGATGATGTTCTGATCTGAAGCCAAATATCTTCTTCTTCTCACCTCGTGCTGATCCTGACGTGACGAAGAACATCTGCGTCTTTAACGTCTCACTCCAGGAGATGAAGACTCCAGACCCCCTGCTGAGAAGAAGTCGAGTCTCTGGTTAATTGGTCGTTGGAGAAGAAGATGTTCGTCTGAGAGTCAAACGTGTGTGTGTGTGTGTGTGTGTGTGTGTGTGTGTGTGTGTGTGTGTGTGTGTGTGTGTGTGTGTGTGTGCGTGTGTGTGTGCGTGTGCGCGTGCATGTGTGTGTGCATGTGTGCGTGTGTGTGTGCGTATGTGTGCGTGTGCGTGTGTGTGTGTGTGTGTGTGTGTGTGTGTGTGTGTGTGTGTGTGTGCGTGTGTGTGCGTGTGCGTGTGCGTGTGCGTGTGTGTGTGTGTGTGTGTGTGTGTGTGTGTGTGTGTGTGTGTGTGTGCGTGTGTGTGTGTGTGTGTGTGTGTGTGTGTGTGTGTGCGTGTGCGTGCGTGTGTGTGTGTGTGTGTGCATGCGTGTGCGTGTGTGTGTGTGTGTGTGTGTGTGTGTGTGTGTGTGTGTGTGTGTGTGTGTGGGTGTGTGTGTGCGTGCGTGCGTGTGTGCGTGTGCGTGCGTGCGTGCGTGCGTGTGTGCGTGTGTGTGTGTGCGTGTAGGTGTGTGTTTGAGTGTGTGCGTGTGTGTGTGTGTGTGTGTGTGTGTGTGTGTGTGTGTGTGTGTGTGTGTGCGTGTGTGTGCGTGTAACTGCGTCAAACAAGATTCAATGACGTCATAACATGCAAATACACTTTAGAAACACAGGTGACAGTGTCTTCTGCTACATCTAGTGGCCGCTGTGCGTCATTACAGGCTCTGTCCACACAGGTCATCATGAAGGTGATGTTTGAACGAGATCTTTGTTGACGAGCACGTGCTTCTTCCTGCCGAATCATTATGACCACCAGTGGCAACATTCATCTAACGACACTATGTTAGAGAGACTCACACACGTCTTCCTCTAGTTGAAGCTGACACCAGTGTCTCGGGGTCAAAGGTTCTTCACACCCTGGTGTTCAGCAGGAACCAGGACGTCCTCCATGAACACGTCAACAATGATTCCTGTGATCCAAAGCTTTTACACTAGAAACCATCGAGTGTTTCTGTTGAAGACAAACCTTCACACATCGATTCTTTGTTTGTGTCTCAGAATCTCTGTCTCTTGATGAGTTGATGTGGTTTCATGACACAGTTTCCTCTCATTTTGTCAAACGTTTAGATGTTGTCAGTAAATAGAAAAGTTCTTCGTCCTGATGTTAGAACCAATGACCAGCTGGTCTTCAGCAGGTTTGTGAGTTAGACCTTCTGAACCAGTTCACACGTGTGGAGTCATGGAACCACCAGTGAGGCTTGAACTCCTTCAGTGCTGACTCCAGTCTCTGGTTCTGTTGACACTGAAGTTCTAACTGGGCCTAGAAGGTCTTTGGTTTGAGACCTAAAGATCTCACCAGATGATGTGGTGCTGAACACGGACCAGGACCTTCAGTCTCTGGGGGCTTCAAATCAGAGACATCGTTGCAGTGTCTTCAGTCGTGAAGGTCCATCGATGTTCTCAGCAACCTTAGAGGAGATCCATCATGGGTGAGGCCTTCAAACTATAACTTCTGTTCCTCCACTGAGAGAAGAGTTACGACCTCTGACCTGTTGGGGAGAAGAGTTACGACCTCTGACCTGTTGGGGAGAAGAGTTACGACCTCTGACCTGTTGGAGAGAAGAGTCACGACCTCTGACCTGTTGGAGAGAAGAGTTACGACCTCTGACCTGTTGGGGAGAAGAGTTACGACCTCTGACCTGTTGGAGAGAAGAGTAACGACCTCTGACCTGTTGGGGAGAAGAGTTACGACCTCTGACCTTTTGGGGAGAAGAGTTACGACCTCTGACCTGTTGGGGAGAAGAGTTACGACCTCTGACCTGTTGGGGAGAAGAGTTACGACCTCTGACCTGTTGGGGAGAAGAGTTACGACCTCTGACCTGTTGGAGAGAAGAGTTACGACCTCTGACCTGTTGGGGAGAAGTGTTACGACCTCTGACCTGTTGGAGAGAAGAGTTACGACCTCTGACCTGTTGGGGAGAAGAGTTATGACCTCTGACCTGTTGGAGAGAAGAGTTACGACCTCTGACCTGTTGGGGAGAAGAGTTACGACCTCTGACCTGTTGGAGAGAAGAGTTACGACCTCTGACCTGTTGGGGAGAAGAGTTACGACCTCTGACCTGTTGGAGAGAAGAGTTACGACCTCTGACCTGTTGGGGAGAAGTGTTACGACCTCTGACCTGTTGTAGAGAAGAGTTACGACCTCTGACCTGTTGGGGAGAAGAGTTATGACCTCTGACCTGTTGGAGAGAAGAGTTACGACCTCTGACCTGTTGGAGAGAAGAGTTACGACCTCTGACCTGTTGGGGAGAAGAGTCACGACCTCTGACCTGTTGGGGAGAAGAGTCACGACCTCTGACCTGTTGGGGAGAAGAGTTACGACCTCTGACCTGTTGGGGAGAAGAGTCACGACCTCTGACCTGTTGGGGAGAAGAGTCACGACCTCTGACCTGTTGGGGAGAAGAGTCACGACCTCTGACCTGTTGGAGAGAAGAGCCTCTTTTAAGGTCAAGTAAAGATCATGGATTATTTCTTCATCTCTTATCATCTGAACCATGAAACTTCTTCTCACCTCTGACAGAAAGAACATTTGACAGAAAACAAAAGTAAAAACAAATATTATTAATTTAATCTTATGAATCAGTAATTGATTGTTTTTAAGTGAAGTTCGTTCCTCGATGAGTCAGTCAATGAAACTTGGATTTTTTATTTGA
The DNA here is from genome assembly GCA_016630915.1 of Callionymus lyra. NCBI lineage: Eukaryota > Metazoa > Chordata > Actinopteri > Syngnathiformes > Callionymidae > Callionymus > Callionymus lyra. The sequence continues at coordinate 25,503,742 of JACEEU010000871.1, read as the reverse complement.
ATTCGACTGTGTTTGATGATCTACTGACTCCTTCAAGAAACATCTGTGTTTGATGATCTACTGACTCCTTCAAGAAACATCTGTGTTTGATGATCTACTGACTCCTTCAAGAAACATCTGTGTTTGATGATCTACTGACTCCTTCCAAAAACATCTGTGTTTGATGATCTACTGACTCCTTCAAGAAACATCTGTGTTTGATGATCTACGACTCCTTCAAGAAACATCTGTGTTTGATGATCTACTGACTCCTTCAGAAACATCTGTGTTTGATGATCTACTGACTCCTTCCAAGAAACATCTGTGTTTGA
>JACEEU010000871.1:25483994-25503331 GCA_016630915.1 Callionymus lyra | reverse complement strand
ACTGTCGACATATTCTTCAACTGTCGACATATTCTATTCTTCAACTGTCGACATATTCTTCAACTGTCGACATATTCTTCAACTGTCGACATATTCTTCAACTGTCGACATATTCTTCAACTGTCGACATATTCTTCAACTGTCAACATATTCTTCAACTGTCGACATATTCTTCAACTGTCGACATATTCTTCAACTGTCGACATATTCTTCATAATGTCGACATATTCTTCAACTGTCGACATATTCTTCAACTGTCGACATATTCTTCAACTGTCGACATATTCTTCACCTGTCGACATATTCTTCACCTGTCGACATATTCTTCAACTGTCGACATATTCTTCAACTGTCGACATATTCTTCAACTGTCGACATATTCTTCAACTGTCGACATATTCTTCATCCTGTGGACTGTCGACATATTCTTCAACTGTCGACATATTCTTCAACTGTCGACATATTCTTCAACTGTCGACATATTCTTCAACTGTCGACATATTCTTCAACTGTCGACATATTCTTCAACTGTCGACATATTCTTCAACTGTCGACATATTCTTCAACTGTCGACATATTCTTCAAACTGTCGACATATTCTTCACACTGTCGACATATTCTTCAACTGTCGACATATTCTTCAACTGTCGACATATTCTTCAACTGCTGCGACATATTCTTCAACTGTCGACATATTCTTCAACTGTCGACATATTCTTCAACTGTCGACATATTCTTTCAACTGTCGACATATTCTTCACAAAAAAAAAAAAAAAAAACAAAAAAAAAAAAAAAAAAAAAAAAAAAAAAAAAAAAAAAAAAAAAAAAAAAAAAAAAAAACCCCCCCCCCCCCCCCCCCCCCCCCCCCCCCCCCCCCCCCCCCCCCCCCCCCCCCCCCGGGGGGGGCGGGGGGGGGGGGGGGGGGGGGAGGGGGGGGGGAAGAAGAAAACAACCAAAAAACCCCCCCCCAGGGGGCCCCCCTGGATTCCCCCCCAACCCCCCCCCCCCTAAAAAAAAAATTTTTTTTTTTTTTTTTTTTTTTTTGGGCAAAAAATTCATACTTACCCCCCCGGGGGGGAAGGGAGGAAAAAAAAAAAAAAAAAAAAAAAAAAAAATTCCCCCCCCCCCCCCAAACCCCCCCCCCCCTTAGTGGAAGGGGAAAGAAAGGGTTGGCGCCGGGGGGGGGGGCGCCGGTCCCCCACACCCTAAAATCATCCCCCAAAAAGTGTTCGGCCCCGTCTTCCCGCGAGAAAGTTTTTCAAATATTGTGTAGTTGTTTATATATGTTAGTTCATGATGAGGTGATTTTTTAGAAATGATTGAAAACATATTAATTTTTACAGTGTTGTTTAAGTTGCTGTTTTATTCACGTGTTAACAACACAAGCGTCAATAGTGTCTAAGAGTTGTTGTGTATTTAGGCTCAGTTGTGTAACAAATCTTCTTGTGAGAAACAAGAGTCGTGACAGTGAACGCGTCGTGTCTGCTGAAGAGATTCTCCATGAACCTCTTCAAACACAACTGCACCAACGCACACTTACAACTACACAACAAATCATTTACTCACCGAGTCCCAGGCATGAAACTCTGAGTCCAGACTTGCCGAGGTTTCTGCAAAGAAGAAAACATTGAGTCACAAAACAATCGCACAACTTTGAGTGAGGTTGGTTGGAAAACCCAGAGCAGAGCCGTCGAGCGACACAAACGTAGGAAGTTGGCGTCGGATTAAGATGTTGCTCAAGAATAACAACAATCTTTAAAGACTCAGAGTCGATAGAGCGAGTCTTTGAGTCACACTTGACAAAACATGAAGATCTTTCTTGAACCTTTATTTTACAGTATTTACATCAAGCACCAAACTTTGTTCATAGTTGTTTTCATGGATGAACTAATGTAGTTTCGCAGAACATTTTGTAGAACAATCAGGAAACACACACTTTTGTCGTCACTAACTTGAGTTGGTTTAATTCTACAGTAGAAAATGTCTTATAGGCTGTGAACACTTGTTATTGATTATACACGTTGATAACTTTATAAAGTAATGAGTGTAAAACATGGTCATGATGAGAAAATTCACTTCATGACTCAGCAGTAAGACGTTCTGATCCAGGAGCAGCTTTTCATGGGTGAACTGATCTTCAACAACATCATAGACGTGTCTCAAGGACACTGTGGTCGCTGTGGAATCAATAGTTTCAATTGAATCCAGATCCTCTCATGGAAAACATTGTGTTCACGATCCTTGAACACAAAGGAACAAAGAACCTGGAAAAGTTGCTAAACTACAACTAGATTTGTCGTACAGTAGAAACAGGTGTGAAGCTAAAAGTGCTTCAGTCGTTCATCACTTTATTTGCAGCTCGTTCCCTCTGGAGGATCCTGGATCTGCTGCTGATACGTCTGCGTTTTTAAACTATATTTCCTAACAAACCTTCTGACCTGTGTCAGGATACGACAACTTTACTGTAATTGATCATCTAAATCTAACACACATGTCAAATAATCACTTAACTGATAATCTTTCATATTTAATTCATATTAAATAATCGTTGCCATTAGAATCCATGTACTCAGATGTTCTTCAGGTCACACTGAGATACACAACACTATCTCGATGGTGCAGCGAGTGAAGGACAAGGACAGACATCTGCGTAAGTCAACCGAGAAACAGATTCTCTCTAGAAGATCAAACTGCGATAACTTTCCACGATCACCACGTGGCACGTCCATCTTAGAAGTGTTGAGAGGATCTGACCAATCGTACGAGCAAACATGACTAGATTTACTCAAATATTCGTACTATAAAGATCCGCCACTTCGTTAGAACTCCTGGCACTGGAAGACGTCTCTGCGAAAGATGTCTTTGCTCAGATCACGTGAGTTTGTCTCTGACTTTATATTTCACTAAACATTTTCTCTGGAACTCATTCATGTGTTTGTCCTTCTTCACCAGCTCGTGGTGAGACTGGAACCAAACCTTCATCTTCATCTTAACTGTAGGAACAGTTGCATCAGTGAAGGTTTAATGTCACACAACAGTGAACCAGCCTTTCTTTCTTCAGCCTCACTCTCATCCAGAAACTTCTTATCTTCCTTTTTAACAGTTTCTCTCTCCTTCGTTCAAGTTTCCTCACGTCTGGATGAAGAAAGTCCTTCAAAAGTCTCGTATGACATTAAAAACACATTAACAGTCGAGTTTAAAAAACTTAATTTCACGATCAAACCTTTACAAGCCTTTGATTATATTCACTGGTTTTCCTGCGTCTGTGTTTGTTCGCAAACATATCATCACAACCTTGACTGTGAAGCCACAGGAATGAGCTGCAGGTCCAGAGATACTTCAGATAGTCGAGTAATATTTGAGTTTCTTCACGGTAAGGATCAGTGAGAACTGAATTATTCAAGAGTTTACATGTAACTCGTGTGATAAAGTGTGTAGGAAGTGTTGCACAGTTGTGTGTTTTGAAATTGTGACGCACACACAATGATCTTCAAGGTAAGTTATTCTGAGAAATACTGGCTTGTCTTTGACGAGAGTTTGAAGACTTTTGTAAACATGACTTTTGACCGCGAACGACCTTGAAATGTTTTTTTCACTTTATAGAAGAAAATATGCCTCGAGTGGAAAATAAAGTTGTTCAATGAAAAAGTTTTCATTTTTCAAGTCATCGTTTCAATAAAGACAAACGATGAATCAAATAATTGATGATACAATAGAGTCACACGTCTATTTAAGACTCACTTAAATCAACTTATTAGGTTCCCTTAAATCTCCGCCATTGATTTCAGGTCCGAGGTACTACTTCAACAAGAGAGTCAGATGTACATGATAAAAATCATGTAAAAGTTACTTGTATCTGAAAGTAAAATTGACTTCAATTTGAAAGTTTTCTCAAGTAAATAAACGATCAGCAACAATCAATGAAAGTCTGTCTGCAGACGTCGTTGCAACATCAGCAACAGAGCAGGAGCTGAAAAACAAGTCATTTACATGAAAAACACTTTAGCAGTTAAAACAGAGTTTGTTCTGTGAGCTGCTTTAAAAACAGCCTCAAACTGAGCTTCATTAGTTTGTAAGAAACCTGGCGACTTGTAAATACAGTTCAATAATAGAACTCATTATACCTGTAACCAAAAGAAAAAGTGAGAAAGGCCACAGAATATAAGATTTAGTGGCTTTAAAAATGAAAACCTAACCTTTAGCTCCTGTGAGATTAAACGATTCTGTCTTTTTCATGCAATTTATGGATGGAAGTCGAGGTTTGACGCCTGAATGATCTTCTTACTCTGAAGGTTCGTCTGAAGCTGCTGATCGATGGCTGTTATTTACGAGTTCCAGAGGAAAGTTTGACGGAGGAGCGAGAGAGTCAACTTATAGAGCCTGAGCACAAATAGAAGCAGAGTTCTGCCCACCGTCTGGACAAACTTAGATCACAGCGAACACAACAGCTGAGTCAGGATCGGAGGCTCCGACCATTATGTTGATGCTGCAGGTCCAGAACCAGGAGAGTTGATGGTCCAGGTGCGAACTATTCTGGTTTAAAGACGGATTCATGCGGAGAAACAACAACCAAACCAGGTCGACTCACAGCAACACTTGTGCTGGAGTCAGTGTTGATGTAGATGTTAATGTGAATGTTAATGTGAATGTTAATGTGAATGTTAATGTGAATGTAGATGTTAATGTGAATGTGAATGTGAATGTAGATGTTAATGTGAATGTGAATGTTAATGTAGATGTTAATGTAGATGTTAATGTAGATGTTAATGTTGATGTTGATGTTGATGTTGATGTTGATGTTGATGTTGATGTTGATGTTGATGTTGATGTCGAGTCGATGTGAATGTTGATGTTGATGTTGATGTTAATGTTGATGTTAATGTGAATGTTGATGTTGATGTTGATGTTGATGTTGATGTTGATGTTGATGTTGATGTTGATGTTGATGTTGATGTTGATGTTGATGTTGATGTCGATGTGAATGTTGATGTGAATGTTGATGTTAATGTTGATGTTAATGTTGATGTTAATGTTGATGTTAATGTTGATGTTAGTGTAGATGTTAATGTTAATGTGAATGTGAATGTGAATGTGAATGTGAATGTGAATGTGAATGTAGATGTGAATGTGAATGTGAATGTGAATGTAGATGTGAATGTTAATGTGAATGTGAATGTGAATGTGAATGTGAATGTGAATGTGAATGTAGATGTGAATGTGAATGTTGATGTTGATGTTGATGTTGAGTCGATGTGAATGTTGATGTTAATGTTGATGTTAATGTTAATGTTAATGTTAATGTTAATGTTAATGTTGATGTTGATGTTGATGTTGATGTTGATGTCGATGTCGATGTCGATGTCGATGTCGATGTCGATGTGAATGTGAATGTTGATGTTGATGTTGATGTTGATGTTGATGTCGATGTGAATGTGAATGTTGATGTTGATGTTGATGTTGATGTTGATGTTGATGTTGATGTCGATGTGAATGTTGATGTTGATGTTGATGTTGATGTTGATGTTGATGTTGATGTGAATGTTGATGTGGATGTGGATGTTGATGTTGATGTTGATGTTGATGTCGATGTGAATGTTGATGTCGATGTCGATGTCGATGTCGATGTCGATGTCGATGTCGATGTCGATGTCGATGTCGATGTCGATGATGATGTTGATGTTGATGTTGATGTTGATGTTGATGTTGATGTGAATGTGAATGTGGATGTTGATGTTGATGTCGATGTCGATGTCGATGTCGATGTCGATGTCGATGTCGATGTGAATGTGAATGTGGATGTTGATGTTGATGTTGATGTTGATGTTGATGTTGATGTTGATGTGGATGTGGATGTTGATGTTGATGTTGATGTTGATGTTGATGTTGATGTTGATGTTGATGTGAATGTTAATGTTGATGTTGATGTTGATGTTGATGTTGATGTCGATGTGAATGTGAATGTTGATGTAGATGTCGATGTCGATGTCGATGTCGATGTCGATGTCGATGTCGATGTCGATGTCGATGTCGATGTCGATGTGAATGTGAATGTTGATGTCGATGTCGATGTCGATGTCGATGTCGATGATGATGTTGATGTTGATGTTGATGTTGATGTTGATGTCGATGTGAATGTGAATGTTGATGTCGATGTCGATGTCGATGTCGATGTCGATGTCGATGTCGATGTCGATGATGATGTTGATGTTGATGTTGATTTTGATGTTGATGTTGATGATGATGTTGATGTTGATGTTGATGTTGATGTTGATGTTGATGATGATGTTGATGTTGATGTTGATGTTGATGTTGATGTTGATGTTGATGTTGATGTTGATGTCGATGTCGATGTCGATGTCGATGTCGATGTCGATGTCGATGTCGATGTCGATGTGAATGTTAATGTTGATGTTGATGTTGATGTTGATGTTGATGTTGATGTTGATGTTGATGTTGATGTTGATGTTGATGTCGATGTGAATGTGAATGTTGATGTTGATGTCGATGTCGATGTCGATGTCGATGTCGATGATGATGATGATGTTGATGTTGATGTTGATGTTGATGTTGATGTCGATGTGAATGTGAATGTTGATGTCGATGTCGATGTCGATGTCGATGTCGATTTCGATGTCGATGATGATGTTGATGTTGATGTTGATGATGATGTTGATGTTGATGTTGATGTTGATGTTGATGTTGATGTTGATGTTGATGTTGATGTTGATGTTGATGTCGATGTGAATGTGAATGTGAATGTTGATGTTGATGTCGATGTCGATGTCGATTTCGATGTCGATGATGATGTTGATGTTGATGTTGATGTTGATGATGATGTCGATGTCGATGTCGATGTCGATGTCGATTTCGATGTTGATGATGATGTCGATGTCGATGTCGATGTCGATGTTGATGTTGATGTGAATGTGAATGTTGATGTTGATGTTGATGTTGATGTCGATGTGAATGTGAATGTTGATGTTGATGTTGATGTTGATGTTGATGTTGATGTTGATGTTGATGTTGATGTGAATGTGAATGTTGATGTTGATGTTGATGTTGATGTTGATGTGAATGTTGATGTTGATGTTGATGTTGATGTTGATGTTGATGTCGATGTGAATGTGAATGTTGATGTTGATGTTGATGTTGATGTTGATGTTGATGTTGATGTGAATGTTGATGTTGATGTTGATGTTGATGTTGATGTTGATGTTGATGTTGATGTTGATGTTGATGTTGATGTTGATGTCGATGTGGACGTGAATGCTGATGTTGATGCTGATGTTGATGTTGATGCTGATGTTGATGCTGATGCTGATGTTGATGTTGATGTTTATGTTGATGTTGATGTTGATGTTGATGTTGATGTTGATGTGAATGTTGATGTGGATGTGGATGTTGATGTTGATGTTGATGTTGATGTTGATGTTGATGTCGATGTCGATGTGAATGTTGATGTCGATGTCGATGTCGATGTCGATGTCGATGTCGATGTCGATGTCGATGTCGATGTCGATGTCGATGTCGATGTGAATGTGAATGTTGATGTTGATGTTGATGTTGATGTTGATGTTGATGTCGATGTCGATGTGAATGTTGATGTTGATGTTGATGTGAATGTGAATGTTGATGTTGATGTCGATGTCGATGTCGATGTCGATGTCGATGTCGATGTCGATGTGAATGTGAATGTTGATGTTGATGTTGATGTTGATGTTGATGTTGATGTTGATGTTGATGTTGATGTTGATGTTGATGTTGATGTTGATGTGAATGTGAATGTTGATGTTGATGTTGATGTTGATGTTGATGTGAATGTGAATGTGAATGTTGATGTCGATGTCGATGTCGATGTCGATGTCGATGTCGATGTCGATGTCGATGTCGATGTCGATGTCGATGTCGATGTCGATGTCGATGTCGATGTCGATGATGATGATGATGTTGATGTTGATGTTGATGTTGATGTCGATGTGAATGTGAATGTTGATGTCGATGTCGATGTCGATGTCGATGTCGATGTCGATGTCGATGTCGATGATGATGATGATGTTGATGTTGATGTTGATGTTGATGTTGATGTTGATGTTGATGTTGATGTTGATGTTGATGTTGATGTCGATGTGAATGTGAATGTTGATGTCGATGTCGATGTCGATGTCGATGTCGATGATGATGTTGATGTTGATGTTGATGTTGATGATGATGTTGATGTTGATGTTGATGTCGATGTCGATGTCGATGATGATGTTGATGTTGATGTTGATGTTGATGTTGATGTTGATGTCGATGTCGATGTCGATGTCGATGTCGATGATGATGTTAATGTTGATGTTGATGTTGATGTTGATGTTGATGTTGATGTTGATGTTGATGTTGATGTTGATGTTAATGTTGATGTTGATGTTGATGTTGATGCCGATGATGATGTTAATGTTGATGTTGATGCTGATGTCGATGATGATGTTAATGTTGATGCTGATGTTGATGTTGATGTTGATGTTGATGTTGATGTCGATGTCGATGTCGATGTCGATGTCGATGTCGATGTCGATGTCGATGTCGATGCATGTCGATGTGATGCTGATGATGATGCCAATGTTGATGCTGATGCTGATGTTGATGTTGATGTTGATGTTGATGTTGATGTTGATGTTGATGTTGATGTTGATGTTGATGTCGATGATGATGTTAATGTTGATGTTGATGTTGATGTCGATGATGATGTTAATGTTGATGTTGATGTTGATGTTGATGTTGATGTTGATGTTGATGTCGATGTCGATGTCGATGTCGATGTCGATGTCGATGTCGATGTCGATGTTGATGATGATGCTAATGTTGATGTTGATGTTGATGTTGATGTTGATGTTGATGTTGATGTTGATGTTAATGTTGATGCTAATGCTGATGTTGATGCTGATGTTGATGTTGATGATGATGTTGATGTTGATGTTGATGTTGATGTTGATGTTGATGTTGATGTTGATGTTGATGTTGATGTTGATGTTAATGTTGATGTTGATGTTGATGTTGATGATGATGATGATGTTGATGTTGATGTTAATGTTAATGTTAATGTTAATGTTGATGTTGATGTTGATGTTGATGTTAATGTGAATGTGAATGTGAATGTTGATGTTGATGTTGATGTTGATGTCGAGTCATAGTGGCTCAAACACAACAGAGACTTCATGTGTGTTGAAGCTTCAAGTGTTGATGCTAAAGTAAGACACAGAACGTAGAACTAGTTAATAATAATCTCTGCTGCAACTATTGATCGACCTGCTGCTCAATCAGTTTATCTAAAAGCTGCTTCTGCAGTCGTTCATCAAACCTGTGGAGATTAAACACTCGTATGTTGACGTCAATACGTTCCGTCTGGAAAAGATCAAGTTTCATATCTGCACTCAGAGGAAGATGAACGAGTGACGGCGGCGAAGAGAGCAAGTGAAGCCATGGAGACAATAATAGAGCTCCAGAGAGAAAGTGATGCACTCCCTCCATTAGAAGGGGTTTCAGGCATCTCTTCACATTATGCAAACAAGTCGTATAGATGACCCCCCCACACACACACACACACACACACACACACACACACACACACACACACACACACACACTCACACACACACACACACACACACACACACACACACACACACACACACCAACTAGAGCTGTCCATCAAATATTTATTGAAATAAGAAGCCCCAGTGTTTCCACAAACAAACCTCCTCCATCAGAGAAGCTATTCATCACCACTTAAACTTGTCTTCATTTGCCTCATGATGGACAGTCATGATGTAATGATGGACAGTCATGATGTAATGATGGACAGTAATGATGGACAGTCATGATGTAATGATGGACAGTCATGATGTAATGATGGACAGTCATGATGGACAGTCATGATGTAATGATGGACAGTCATGATGTAATGATGGACAGTCATGATGTAATGATGGACAGTCATGATGGACAGTCATGATGTAATGATGGACAGTCATGATGTAATGAAGGACAGTAATGATGTAATGAAGGACAGTAATGGTGGACAGTAATGATGTAATGATGGACAGTAATGGTGGACAGTAATGATGTAATGAAGGACAGTAATGATGTAATGAAGGACAGTAATGATGTAATGAAGGACAGTAATGATGTAATGATGGACAGTCATGATGTAATGAAGGACAGTCATGATGTAATGATGGACAGTCATGATGGACAGTCATGATGTAATGATGGACAGTCATGATGTAATGAAGGACAGTAATGATGTAATGAAGGACAGTAATGGTGGACAGTAATGATGTAATGATGGACAGTAATGGTGGACAGTAATGATGTAATGAAGGACAGTAATGATGTAATGAAGGACAGTAATGATGTAATGAAGGACAGTAATGATGTAATGAAGGACAGTAATGATGTAATGAAGGACAGTCATGATGTAATGATGGACAGTCATGATGGACAGTCATGATGTAATGATGGACAGTCATGATGTAATGATGGACAGTCATGATGTAATGAAGGACAGTAATGGTGGACAGTAATGATGTAATGAAGGACAGTAATGATGTAATGAAGGACAGTAATGATGTAATGAAGGACAGTAATGGTGGACAGTAATGATGTAATGATGGACAGTAATGGTGGACAGTAATGATGTAACGAAGGACAACGATAGTGGACAGTAATGATGTAATGAAGGACAGTAATGGTGGACAGTAATGATGTAATGAAGGACAGTAATGGTGGACAGTAATGATGTAATGAAGGACAGTAATGGTGGACAGTAATGATGTAATGAAGGACAGTAATGATGTAATGATGGACAGTCATGATGTAATGATGGACAGTCATGATGGACAGTCATGATGTAATGATGGACAGTCATGATGTAATGAAGGACAGTAATGATGTAATGAAGGACAGTAATGGTGGACAGTAATGATGTAATGATGGACAGTAATGGTGGACAGTAATGATGTAATGAAGGACAGTAATGATGTAATGAAGGACAGTAATGATGTAATGAAGGACAGTAATGATGTAATGAAGGACAGTAGTGATGTAATGAAGGACAGTCATGATGTAATGATGGACAGTCATGATGGACAGTCATGATGTAATGATGGACAGTCATGATGTAATGATGGACAGTCATGATGTAATGAAGGACAGTAATGGTGGACAGTAATGATGTAATGAAGGACAGTAATGATGTAATGAAGGACAGTAATGATGTAATGAAGGACAGTAATGGTGGACAGTAATGATGTAATGATGGACAGTAATGGTGGACAGTAATGATGTAACGAAGGACAGTAATGGTGGACAGTAATGATGTAATGAAGGACAGTAATGATGTAATGAAGGACAGTAATGGTGGACAGTAATGATGTAATGAAGGACAGTAATGGTGGACAGTAATGATGTAATGAAGGACAGTAATGGTGGACAGTAATGATGTAATGAAGGACAGTAATGATGTAATGAAGGACAGTAATGATGTAATGAAGGACAGTAATGGTGGACAGTAATGATGTAATGAAGGACAGTAATGGTGGACAGTAATGATGTAATGAAGGACAGTAATGGTGGACAGCAATGATGTAATGAAGGACAGTAATGGTGGAACAGTAATGATGTAATGAAGCAGCAATGGTGGACAGTAATGATGTAACGAAGGACAGTAATGGTGGACAGTAATGATGTAATGAAGGACAGTAATGGTGGACAGTAATGATGTAATGAAGGACAGTAATGGTGGACAGTAATGATGTAATGAAGGACAGTAATGATGTAATGAAGGACAGTAATGATGTAATGAAGGACAGTAATGGTGGACAGTAATGATGTAATGAAGGACAGTAATGGTGGACAGTAATGATGTAATGAAGGAAAGTAATGGTGGACAGTAATGATGTAATGAAGGACAGTAATGGTGGACAGTAATGATGTAACGAAGGACAGTAATGGTGGACAGTAATGATGTAATGAAGGACAGTGATGGTGGACAGTAATGATGTAATGAAGGACAGTAATGGTGGACAAGTAATGATGTAACGAAGGACAGTAATGGTGGACAGTAATGATGTAATGAAGGACAGTAATGGTGGACAGTAACGATGTAATGAAGGACAGTAATGATGCAATGAAGGACAGTAATGATGTAATGAAGGACAGTAATGGTGGACAATAATGATGTAATGAAGGACAGTAATGATGTAATGAAGACAGTAATGATGTAATGAAGGACAGTAATGGTGGACAGTAACGATGTAATGAAGGACAGCAATGGTGGACAGTAATGATGTAATGAAGGACAGTAATGGTGGACAGTAACGATGTAATGAAGGACAGTAATGATGTAATGAAGGACAGTAATGATGTAACGAAGGACAGTAATGGTGGACAGTAATGATGTAATGAAGGACAGTAATGGTGGACAGTAACGATGTAATGATGGACAGTAATGATGGACAGTAACGATGCAACGAAGGACAGCAACGATGGACAGCAATGATGTAACGAAGGACAGCAATGGTGACAGCAACGATGTAATGATGGACAGCAATGGTGACACCAAATAATGTAACGAAGGACCGTAATGGTGGACAGTAATGATGTAATGAAGGACAGTAATGGTGGACAGTAATGATGTAACGAAGGACAGTAATGGTGGACAGTAATGATGTAATGAAGGACAGTAATGGTGACCAGCAGTGATGTTAATGAAGGACAGTAATGGTGGACAGTAATGATGTAACGACGGACAGCAACGACGGACAGCAACGACGTAACGAAGGACAGTAAACGACGGAACACCAATGATGTAACGAAGGACAGCAACGATGTAACGAAGGACAAAGCAATGACGCAACGAAGGACGCATACGCAACGACGTAATGGTGACAGCAATGAGTAACGAAGGACAGCAATGACTGGGGGACACCGCCAATGATGTAACGAAGGACAGTAATGATGGACAGCAACGATGTAACGAAGGACAGCAATGGTGACAGCAACGATGTAACGAAGGACAGTAATGATGGACCCCAGCAATGATGTAATGAAGGACCAGCAATGATGGACGACCGAACGATCCCCGCAATGACGTAACGAACGACAGCAATGACGGACACGCAATGATGGACAGTAATGATGGACAGTAATGGTGGACAGTAATGATGTAATGAAGGACAGTAATGGTGGACAGTAATGATGTAATGAAGGACAGCAATGGTGGACATGTAACGATGTAACGATGGGACAAGTAACGATGGACAGTAATGATGGAACAGTAATGGTGGACAGCAATGATGGACAGTAACGATGTAACGAAGGACAGTAATGGTGGACAGCAATGATGTAACGAAGGTCAGTAATGATGGACAGTAACGATGGACAGTAATGATGGACAGTAATGGTGGACAGCAACGATGTAATGAAGGACAGTAATGGTGGACAGCAACGACGTAACGAAGGACAGCAATGGTGACACGCAACGATGTAATGAATGGACAGCAATGGTGGAACAGCAACGATGTAACGATGGACAGTAATGGTGGACAGTAACGATGTAATGAAGGACAGTAATGGTGGACAGTAACGATGTAACGAAGGACAGCAATGGTGGACCAGCAACGATGCAACGAAGGACACGCAATGGTGGACAGTAATGATGTAATGATGGACAGTAATGATGGACAGTAATGATGGACAGTAATGATGGACAGTAATGGTGGACAGTAATGATGTAATGAAGCACAGTAATGGTGGACAGTAATGATGTAATGATGGACAGTAATGGTGGACAGTAATGGTGGACAGTAATGATGGACAGTAATGGTGGACAGTAATGATGTAATGAAGGACAGTAATGGTGGACAGTAATGATGTAATGAAGGACAGTAATGGTGGACAGTAATGATGTAATGAAGGACAGTAATGGTGGACAGTAATGATGTAATGAAGGACAGTAATGGTGGACAGTAATGATGTAATGAAGGACAGTAATGGTGGACAGTAATGATGTAATGAAGGACAGTAATGGTGGACAGTAATGATGTAATGAAGGACAGTAATGATGTAATGAAGGACAGTAATGATGTAATGAAGACAGTAATGAAGGACAGTAATGGTGGACAGTAATGATGTAATGAAGGACAGTAATGGTGGACAGTAATGATGTAATGATGGACAGTAATGATGTAATGAAGGACAGTAATGATGTAATGAAGGACAGTAATGATGTAATGAAGGACAGTAATGAAGGACAGTAATGGTGGACAGTAATGATGTAATGAAGGACAGTAATGGTGGACAGTAATGATGTAATGAAGGACAGTAATGATGGACAGTAATGATGTAATGAACGACAGTAATGGTTTCTCTCCTCTCACTGGTCAGAAGTGAACTGAGAGAGTATTTACTCTGACGCTGATGTTGTGGTAAAAATATTGTTGAATTAACAGTAAATGAATATTGAGAAGCTCCACAGACTTCAATGAAATGTGGTTTTGACAGCAGAACACCTTCAGATTAAGACCTGCATCGTCTCTATTGTGTGTTTAATGACACCATGAGTGGAAAGATGATCAAACTATCTTCTTAAGATCATCTTCCACCTGCTCGTTCCTGTTCATCCACACAAATCTGAGATAAACGTGAGATATGATGAGAAGTCAAAGGAATTCCTGCTCACAATACTCTCCAGAACCAGCTGACAGACACTAAACCTTCACCTGTGAAATGACAAAAATGGAATTTTACCCGAGAATAATTAAACAAACAAAAAAGCAACTTCAGGCATCTATGAAACATTATCGTAAAAAAGAGGGAAGTGATTTGACACAGATTGAAGATTCTCTTGATGCTGTTTGAGTCTCTGCTGGATATGAACGTGTGAATGAAGGCCAGGGAACTGGATTCAACCTCGTGAACCATGTGACCAGGAAATTGAATTGTTTACGAGGCAGAAAAAATGAGCCTCAAGAGACCGTCTGACACACTTCCTCGTCCAGAGAGGAGAAGAGATGGAGGGAACATGAGAGAGGAGAAGAGATGGAGGGAACATGAGAGAGGAGAAGAGATGGAGGGAACATGAGAGAGGAGAAGAGATGGAGGAAGAAGAGAAGAGATGGAGGGAACATGAGAGAGGAGAAGAGAGGAGGGAACATGAGAGAGGAGAAGACATGGAGGAACATGAGGAAATGGAGAGAAGAGATGGAGGGAACATGAGAGAGAGAGAGATGGAGGGAACATGAGACAGAGAGAGGAACATGGAGGGAACATGAGAGAGGAGCAGAGATGGAGGGAACATGAGAGGAGCAGAAGAGATGGAGGGAACATTAGAGAGGAGAGAGATGGAGGGAACATGAGAGAGGAGAAGAGATGGAGGGAACATGAGAGAGGAGAAGAGATGGAGGGAACATGAGAGAGGAGAAGAGATGGAGGGAACATAAGAGAGAGAAGAGAGATGGAGGGAACATGAGAGAGGAGAAGAGATGGAGGGAACATGAGAGAAAGAGATGGAGGAACATGAGAGGAGAGAGAGATGGAGGGAACATGAGAGAGAGAAGAGATGGAGGGAACATGAGAGAGGAGCAGAGATGGAGGGAACATGAAGGAGAGAGAGATGGAGGGAACATAAGAGAGGAGCAGAGAGATGGAGGGAACATGAGAGAGGAGCAGAGATGGAGGGAACATGAGAGAGGAGAAGAGATGGAGGGAACATGAGAGAGGAGAAGAGATGGAGGGAACATGAGAGAGGAGAAGAGATGGAGGGAACATGAGAGAGGAGCAGAGATGGAGGGAACATGAGAGAGGAGAAGAGATGGAGGGAACATTAGAGGAGCAGAGAGATGGAGGGAACAATAGAGAAGGAGAGAGATGGAGGGAACATGAGAGAGGAGCAGAGATGGAGGGAACAATAGAGGAGCAGAGAGATGGAGGGAACATGATAGAGGAGCAGAGAGATGGAGGGAACAATAGAGGAGCAGAGATGGAGGGAACAATAGAGGGAGGGCAGAGAGATGGAGGGAACAATAGAGAGGAGCAGAGATGGAGGGAACATAGGAGGAGCAAGAGATGGAGGGAACATTAGAGAAGAGCAGAGATGGAGGGAACAATAGGAGGAGGCAGAGAGATGGAGGGAACATAGAGAGCAGAGATGGAGGGAACATTAGAGAGGAGAAGAGATGGAGGGAACATGAGAGGAAGAAGAGATGGAGGGAACAATAGAGGAGCAGAGAGATGGAGGGAACAATAGAGGAGCAGAGAGATGGAGGGAACAATAGAGGAGCAGAGAGATGGAGGGAACAATAGAGGAGCAGAGAGATGGAGGGAACAATAGAGGAGCAGAGAGATGGAGGGAACAATAGAGGAGCAGAGAGATGGAGGGAACAATAGAGGAGCAGAGAGATGGAGGGGAACATAGAGGAGCAGAGAGATGGAGGGAACAATAGAGAGAGAGATGGAGGAGGAACAGAGGGAACATGAGAGGAGAGAGAGATGGAGGGAACAATAGAGGAGCAGAGAGATGGAGGGAACAATAGAGGAGCAGAGAGATGGAGGGAACAATGGAGAAGAGATGGAGGGAACAATAGAGGAGCAGAGAGATGGAGGGAACAATAGAGGAGCAGAGAGATGGAGGGAACAATAGAGGAGCAGAGAGATGGAGGGAACAATAGAGGAGCAGAGAGATGGAGGGAACAATAGAGGAGCACAGAGATGGAGGGAACAATAGAGGAGCAGAGAGATGGAGGGAACAATAGAGGAGCAGAGAGATGGAGGGAACAATAGAGGAGCAGAGAGATGGAGGGAACAATAGAGGAGACAGAGAGATGGAGGGAACAATAGAGGAGCAGAGAGATGGAGGGAACAATAGAGGAGCAGAGAGATGGAGGGAACAATAGAGGAGCAGAGAGATGGAGGGAACAATAGAGGAGCAGAGAGATGGAGGGAACAATAGAGGAGCAGAGAGATGGAGGGAACAATAGAGGAGCAGAGAGAGATGAGGGAACAATGAGAAGGGAAGCACAGAGATGGAGGGAACAATGAGAGGAGCAGAGATGGAGGGAACATTAGAGGAGCAGAGAGATGGAGGGAACAATAGAGGAGCAGAGAGATGGAGGGAACAATAGAGGAGCAGAGAGGAGACATGAGAGGAGCAGAGACATGGAGGAACAAAAAAAAAAAAAAAAAAAAAAAAAAAAAAAGAAGAGGAAAAGAGAGATGGAGGGAACAATAGAGGACCAAGAGATGGAGGGAACAATAGAGGAGCAAGAGAGATGGAGGGAACATAAGCAAATGAGGCAAGAGATGGAGGGAACAATAGAGGAGCAGAGAGATGGAGGGAACAATAGAGGAGAGAGATGGAGGGAAACATTAGAGGAGCAGAGAGATGGAGGGAACAATAGAGGAGCAGAGAGATGGAGGGAACAATAGAGGAGCAGAGAGTGGAGGGAAACAATAGAGGAGCAGAGAGATGGAGGGAGGAACAATAGGAGGAGACAGAGAGATGGAGGGAACATGAGAGGAGGCAGAGAGATGGAGGGAACAATAGAGGAGCAGAGAGATGGAGGGAACAATAGAGGAGCAGAGAGATGGAGGGAACAATAGAGGAGCAGAGAGATGGAGGGAACATGAGAGGAGCAGAGAGATGGAGGGAACAATAGAGCAGAGATGGAGGGAACAAGAGGAAGAGAGATGGAGGGAACAATAGAGGAGCAGAGAGATGGAGGGAACATGGGAGCAGAGAGATGGAGGGAACATGAGACAATGAGAGGGAGCAGAGAGATGGAGGGAACAATGAGAGGAGAACAGAGAGATGGAGGGAACAATAGAGGAGCAGAGAGAACAGAGAGATGGAGGGAACAATAGAGGAGCAGAGAGATGGAGGGAACAATAGAGGAGCAGAGAGATGGAGGGAACATGAGAAGAGCAGAGAGATGGAGGGAACATGAGAGGAGCAGAGAGATGGAGGGAACAATAGAGGAGCAGAGAGATGGAGGGAACAATAGAGGAGCAGAGAGATGGAGGGAACAATAGAGGAGCAGAGAGATGGAGGGAACATGAGAGGAGCAGAGAGATGGAGGGAACAATAGAGGAGCAGAGAGATGGAGGGAACAATAGAGGAGCAGAGAGATGGAGGGAACAATAGAGGAGCAGAGAGATGGAGGGAACAATAGAGGAGCAGAGAGATGGAGGGAACAATAGAGGAGCAGAGAGATGGAACATTTATATGTACAAGACAAAAAACATATAAAACTATCATCACTGAGACGTTAAGACTGTGAAACTATTTTCATCTCATTCTCTCAGATCATCTTTTAAATGTTGTTTAATTGTTCCGTGTTCGTGGCTCAGATGTTTAACCTTGTTTTCATCATCTGTGAACATGTGAACATGTGAACATGTGAACATGTGAACATGTGAACATGTGAACATGTGAACATGTGAACATGTGAACATGTGAACATGTGCACATGTGAACACATGATCATCGACACATGTCACCATGAACCCTGAGCATCAGAGGGTTAATGTCGTGAGACGAGGTCAGAGAAACCATCAGTTCAAAGGTCGACCCGAGGTCAAACACAGACGATGATGTCACACTAAACCACTTCATTGATTCATGTTTAAATGAAGAGGTCGTTCTGTTCATTCTTTCACTCATTCAGCGTTTTCAGGAAACCGTTCAAAGACCTGGTGTGTGTGTGTGTGTAGTAAAGAAGAAGAAGAAGAAGCAGAAGAATCTTCTGTTATTCAACGTTCATGTCAGCCAGAGGTTCAAGTCCTGCTGCTGCAGAAAAACTAGAAACACTCTCACAGCTCAGATTTCCTCCCGAGCTGATGAAGCACAAATATCATCACATGCGAGTGAAGATGTTCAGTAACTGAAGAGAAACGATGCAGCAAAGTTCCTGCAGAGGTTCTCCTGCTGATTCAGTGGCTGTGTGGGAAAAATACACTTCAGGTGTGAATCATTGTGATCCTCGAGGCGACAAGTGGCCACTGTTGTTACACAAGTGTCCACAACACTGAGGGTTTGTTCAATATACTAATATAATTCAATATACTGTAGAACCTATGACCTTCTTCCTACTCTCTGAACATATGTGTTCAATATACTAATATAATTCAATATACTGTAGAACCTATGACCTTCTTCCTACTCTCTGAACACATGTGTTCAATATACTAATATAATTCAATATACTGTAGAACCTATGACCTTCTTCCTACTCTCTGAACATATGTGTTCAATATACTAATATAATTCAATATACTGTAGAACCTATGACCTTCTTCCT
>JACEEU010000871.1:25476494-25478994 GCA_016630915.1 Callionymus lyra | reverse complement strand
GTCCGTGAGGAGTCGTCGTCCTTCATGTTTCATTATCACTAATGAGAGACAAAAATAACATTCGTTTGGAAATCCACACACGTGTCATGAATACACAAAAACATACACATGTGCAGTTTTAAAGCCAGAGTTAGGAGTCGAGGTGAGAGAAACTGAATCTTGAATCAAACCTAATGATGGAGACGATAATGATTGAAGGGATTTAAAGAAGGTTTCAAGAACACACAACAACCATACATAAGAACACACAACAACCATACATAAGAACACACAACAACCATACATAAGAACACACAACAACCATACATAATAAGAACACACAACAACCATACATAAGAACACACAACCACCATACATAAGAACACACAACAACACATACAATAAGAACATACAACAACCATACATAAGAACACACAACAACCATACATAAGAACACACAACAACCATACATAAGAACACACAACAACCATACATAAGAACACACAACAAACCATACATAAGAACACACAACAACCATACATAAGAACACACAACAATCATACATAAGAACACACAACAACCATACATAAGAACACACAACAACCATACATAAGAACACACAACAACCATACATAAGAACACACAACCACCATACATAAGAACACACAACAACCATACATAAGAACACACAACAACCATACATAAGAACACACAACAACCATACATAAGAACACACAACAACCATACATAAGAACACACAACAACCATACATAAGAACACACAACAACCATACATAAGAACACACAACAACCATACATAAGAACACACAACAACCATACATAAGAACACACCAAAGGATATATTTAAATATTGTTTGTATTATATTATATATTATATATTATATTATATTCTTAACCACCAGAGTATAAATCCACAGAAGACTCCAGTAAAGAGAGAAGATTCAAGTGTGTTTGTAAAAAGTTCAAAGATGTTTCTGAAGCATCGACACGAACAAGACGTTCGAACCACGTGAAGATTCCAAGGTCGTCAGCGAGTCAAGGCCACGATCGATGGCTTTGAAACTTGAATCAAACACCAGCGACTTCATCCATCTTCGTTCTCAAGCAGCTCGTGGACTCGGTTTATGATCAAACATCTCGTTTCATCTCCTCCCAGCTGTCAATCAAATCTTAGGTCATTTGCTTTCAACTGCTTTGCATGAAAGATCAGAGTCAGAAGAACAAAAACATCAGTGAAATGAATGTTGACAGGGAGGAGGCCGGAAAAACAAAAACATCAGTGAAATGAATGTTTTCTTAAAGTCAAAATAGGCTTTAAATAATTATATTCATAAATAGTGAGATTTCATTAACTTTTACATCTGGTTGTTTTTTTGTAAAATGATTTGTTTTCCTTGTTGAGCAGTAAAAACTAAGAGTAAAAACTAAGAGTAAAAACTAAGAGTAAAAACTAAGAGTAAAAACTAAGAGTAAAAACTAAGAGTAAAAACTAAAAGTAAAAACTAAGAGTAAAAACTAGAGTAAAAACTAAGAGTAAAAACTAAAAGTAAAAACTAAGAGTAAAAACTAAGAGTAAAAACTAAGAGTAAAAACTAAAAGTAAAAACTAAGAGTAAAAACTAAGAGTAAAAACTAAGAGTAAAAACTAAAAGTAAAAACTAAGAGTAAAAACTAAGAGTAAAAACTAAGAGTAAAAACTAAGAGTAAAAACTAGGAGTAAAAACTAAGAGTAAAAACTAAGAGTAAAAACTAAGAGTAAAAACTAAGAGTAAAAACTAAGTAAAAACTAAGAGTAAAAAACTAAGAGTAAAAACTAAGAGTAAAAACTAAGAGTAAAAACTAAGAGTAAAAACTAGGAGTAAAAACTAAGAGTAAAAACTAAGAGTAAAAACTAAGAGTAAAAACTAAAAGTAAAAAACTAAGAGTAAAAACTAAGAGTAAAAACTAAGAGTAAAAACTAAGAGTAAAAACTAAGAGTAAAAACTAAGAGTAAAAACTAAAAGTAAAAACTAAGAGTAAAAACTAAGAGTAAAAACTAAGAGTAAAAACTAAGAGTAAAAACTAAGAGTAAAAACTAAGAGTAAAAACTAAGAGTAAAAACTACGAGTAAAAACTAAGAGTAAAAACTACGAGTAAAAACTAAGAGTAAAAACCAAGAGTAAAAACTACGAGTAAAAACTAAGAGTAAAAACTAAGAGTAAAAACTAGACTAGAACTGCAGCAGTTTGTTCAACATCAACGACTTCATCGACATTTAAATCCATGTCAAAGTGAATATTTCTCCTCACACTGTCAGAGAAGAACCTGAAGGTCAAAGGTTAAACTGATCAGCTGATCAAACATTACCACACAAGTCATTAACAATATTGTAATCCTATCAAAAGTTTTCTTTGATTCCACAAAACCTTCATTTCCCTCAAACATGTCGTGACATCAAAGTTTCTTAAAGAACTTCTACAAACGTTCTCGACCTCAGTGATGACCTTCATCCTCCAGGTGATC
>JACEEU010000871.1:25458994-25468994 GCA_016630915.1 Callionymus lyra | reverse complement strand
TGTGTTCATGAACAGATGAACCACAACCATGTGTTCACGAACAGATGAACCACAACAACCATGTGTTCACGAACAGATGAACCACAACCATGTGTTCACGAACAGATGAACCTCAACCATGTGTTCACGAACAGATGAACCACAACCATGTGTTCACGAACAGATGAACCACAACCATGTGTTCACGAACAGATGAACCTCAACCATGTGTTCATGAACAGATGAACCACAACACATGTGTTCACGAACAGATGAACCACAACAACCATGTGTTCACGAACAGATGAACCACAACCATGTGTTCACGAACAGATGAACCACAACCATGTGTTCACGAACAGATGAACCACAACCATGTGTTCACGAACAGATGAACCACAACAACCATGTGTTCACGAACACATGAACCACAACAACCATGTGTTCACGAACACATGAACCACAACAACCATGTGTTCACGAACACTTTGTTCATCTGATTGTTCAGCAGTGAATTCTTTCATGAATCTTGAATCATCCATTAATCATGAGATTCTGCAGCAGCTTCACTCGTTCTCTAGAACCCAGTTATCGTCCAGAACCTTCTTCATTAAGTTCAGGAAGATTCTGAACGTTTGCTCACGACCTCTTGACCTTCTCTGCCTCCAGAACCTCTTTCTACACAAAGTCTCGAGCGACTGGATCGAGTCACAGTCGACACGAGGAACCAAACACTGTTGACATCAAACAAAAATAAAAGAATAAACTCGTATCATTGGCTCGTGTTGTTGTCAGACTTTGTAGATTAAAACAAATTAAAAAATGTATGTTTTTTAAAATAATATTTCAAATATAGTTTTATAGCAGAAATAAAAACAAACATATTTCTGTGAATAAAGATGTTTGTCAAGTAAGAAAAGTGTTTTTGTTGTTTCTTTATTGCAACATTTTGCTCTCGTGACCAAAACCAAAGACAAAACAAATTCACAACATTTAATGAAATTGTGAAAGAGTTTGTGAATTTGTTTTGCACTTCTGGGCCACCGTACTTTTATATCTTTAAATGATCAGGAGAACATGGAACATTATCACATCAAGACACACACTCACACACACACACTCACACACACACACCTGACACACACCCTCACACACACACACACACCTGACACACACTCTAACACACACCTGACACACACCTGACACACACCTGTACTTCATGCCTGTGTGTTTGGCCGTGGACTCCTTCAGGGAGATGTGTCGTGGCGTGAAGGATCCGAAGCTGCGAGCGATGATGGCCACGGTCCTGAACTTGGCTCTGGCCTGGTTGACCACGTTGGGGCTGGTGGCGCTCGGCTTGTGGTCTCCATTCCCTCTCTTCAGGTTGTGGTCGGTGCAGGCGATGGACACCTGCATGGCTTCGGTGGAGCGAGGTCTGCTGAGAAGATCTGCTGAGAAGATCTGCTGAGAAGATCTGCTGAGAAGATCTGCTGAGAAGATCTTCACCGGCCGTGGAAGTGTCTCAAAGTCAGAGCGAGTGTGCAGAAGCTTCTCATCCAAGGACCTTCAAAGGAACCGTTCACTCCATCACTTCCTCTCAGAGCAGGATCCTCCGGGAACATCCACGAGGCTGCAGCGTCCACAGCAGCGTGAGAGGAAGTGTGAGAGGAAGTGTGAGAGGAAGTGTGAGAGGAAGTGTGAGAGGAAGTGTGAGAGGAAGTGTGTCCAGGTGCTGCTCTGACGGAACAGAGGGATGAGAGTCAGGAGGAGGAGAGGAGGAGGAGGAGAGGACGGAGCTGGAGCTGTGGAGGAGACATTCTATGGACCAGGAAGGATGAATGTTCTTCTTCTCTTCTTCTCCGTCTTGACTGGTCACTGGTGTCACTTTTCTTCCTGCCCTCACTCCTTCATTCATCCCTCGTTCCTCTTCTTCTTTCTCCTCTGAGTCTCAGCAGCTCCTCGCAGTCGAAGCTCCAGCAGAGAAGTGAGAGAAGCTGCAACACTCTCTCTCTCCCTCCCACAGACTCGCTCTACCTGTCTCACTCTCTCTCCACACACACACACACACACACACACACACACACACACACACACACACACACACACACACACACACACACACACACACACACACACACACACACACACACACACACACACACAACAAACAACAAAAACACTCACACACCACACAAAAACAAACACAAAAACAAAAACAAAACACTCGCAGCATATTATCATCAGAGCGTTTAAACAACTGTCCCTGAACACAACACAAGAGTCGTGAACAGAAACACGAGACACGAGGATCATTTCTTACAGAATAAAGTTCTGATGAGGCGTCGACAGCTTCAGTCGCTCCAACACGTTAAAATCACGCGTGTTTGTCGGAAGTCGACGAATGAAAGAACATGTGAGACAAGCTACGTTAGCAAAAGCTGCATCGGTGGGATTTTAACTGGCTCCCCCTAGTGGTGGTTTGTATCTGAGGTTTGTTGAATTGAAACAGACTCAAATTATTTTATAGATGAAATAAAACACAAAAATCTATGATGTTTTTAAGTCTGATGGATACAATGTATGTTTTTACTGAAATATGTAAAGTAGGTAAGTTATAGTTATTCGTAAAGATGTTTCTAGACCAGGGTCACAAACAACTTCAACAAAAACAATAGACAGTAAAAAGATATACTTTAAAAGATCAACATAAGAAAAACACAAGAGTCTCAGAAAGTCAAGGAAAAACCTGCACCAATATTAAAGGCCCAATCTGTAGCATTACAAACAGTGTTTCTGGCACATCCTAGCGGCAGAATTGTGTAACTGCACTATCGGAAGTTTCACATTTTAAATTCTCTGCGTGTTCATTTTGTTTAAAAACAAGATAAAGAGGCTCGTTTTATCTTCTGATATTTTAAAGTCGTTCCTCAGTGACTCGTCGTAGAATTTAAAGTAAAAAGTGAGTCAAGACTTTTCCTTGTAGGCTTTTTATCAAAGTATTTGATGTAATTGACCCCTGAGTTACCAATATGGTGAACCTCTCCCTTTCCACAGGGGTTTTAATGCATTTAAACCATTGTGGAGCCTCTGCTCAAAAAGCCAGGCTTAGACCCGACTGACCTCAGTCATTTCAGGCCTATTTCTAAGCTCCCTTTCTTGTCCAAGATCTTGGAGAAGGTGGTGTCCGAGCAGCTGTTCCTGGATCAGAGCGACATCCATGAGAAGTTTCAGTCTGGCTTCCGTAAACATCTACGGAGACAGTCTTACTGAAGGTGTCCAGTGACATCATGATGTCGGCTGACTCTGGTAAATTCACTGTTCTGGTTCTGTTGGATCTGTCCTCAGCCTTTGACACAGTTGAACCAGATCCTGCTGAGAAGACTGAGGGATGAAGACTGTCTGGGTCTGTGTTAGAATGGTTCTCATCTTACCTTTCTGGGCGCAGTTTTAGTGTATCTGCCAATCAAATGAGGTCTGAATCGGCGGATCTGTTGTGTGGAGTCCCTCAAGGTTCTGTTCTGGGTCCTTTATTGTTTTTGCTGTACTTGATTCCCCTCGGTAAAATCATTCAGAGATTTCCAGATGTTTCTTATCACATGTTTGCTGATGACATCCAGCTCTACTGCTCTGTTGATCCAACTGAGCCCCAGAGGCTGAACTTAGTCAATTGTTGCTAGAAATCAAACAATGAGTGAAAACACTTTACAGCTAAATGTGGACAAAACTGAAACTCTGGTGATTGTTGATGATAAGATTCCAGGGTTGAGTCAGTACTTGAGTGACTTAAGTCAGTCTGTCAAACTGAGCCTGAGAAACCTGGGTGTTGTATTTGATAAAGACATGTCTCTTGTTCAACACTGAAGAAAACTGACCAGAAACTGTTTCCTTCAACTGAGAAAAATCTCTAAACTTAGGAAAATGTTGTCGGAACATGATCTGGATCTTATAATCCATGCGTTTGTTTCTTCTCGTCTGGACTATTGTAACAGTTTGTTTTCATGTCTTAACAAGAAGGATCGTCTCGTCTGCAGTTGATTCAGAATTCTGAGCCGCTCTAGTAGAAGAACTCACATTTCTCCTTCAAACTCTTCACTGGCTTCCAGTTTCTTTCAGGATCAACTTTAAAATTCTGGTTCTTACTTTGAGATCTATTCATGGTCAGGCCCCTTACATACTGATCTGATCCAGACTTACACTCCAGCTCGGGCTCTGAGGTCTGTGGATCAGAATCTACTTATGGTTCCACGCACACGACTCAGGACCAGAGGAGAGAAATCTTTTCAGGCTGTTGCTCCTAAGCTTTGGAACGATCTTCTCTCTCTTTGTTCTTGATGATCTACTGACTCCTTTAAGAAACATTTCTGTGTTTGATGATCTACTGACTCCTTCAAGAAACATCTGTGTTTGATGATCTACTGACTCATTCAAGAAACATGTGTGTTTGATGATCTACTGACTCCTTCAAGAAACATCTGTGTTTGATGATCTACTGACTCCTTCAAGAAACATCTGTGTTTGATGATCTACTGACTCCTTCAAGAAACATCTATGTTTGATGATCTACTGACTCCTTCAAGAAACATCTGTGTTTGATGATCTACTGACTCCTTCAAGAAACATCTGTGTTTGATGATCTACTGACTCCTTCAAGAAACATCTGTGTTTGATGATCTACTGACTCCTTCAAGAAACATCTGTGTTTGATGATCTACTGACTCCTTCAAGAAACATCTGTGTTTGATGATCTACTGACTCCTTCAAGAAACATCTGTGTTTGATGATCTACTGACTCCTTCAAGAAACATCTGTGTTTGATGATCTACTGACTCCTTCAAGAAACATCTGTGTTTGATGATCTACTGACTCCTTCAAGAAACATCTGTGTTTGATGATCTACTGACTCCTTCAAGAAACATCTGTGTTTGATGATCTACTGACTCCTTCAAGAAACATCTGTGTTTGATGATCTACTGACTCCTTCAAGAAACATCTGTGTTTGATGATCTACTGACTCCTTCAAGAAACATCTGTGTTTGATGATCTACTGACTCCTTCAAGAAACATCTGTGTTTGATGATCTACTGACTCCTTCAAGAAACATCTGTGTTTGATGATCTACTGGCTCCTTCAAGAAACATCTGTGTTTGATGATCTACTGACTCCTTCAAGAAACATCTGTGTTTGATGATCTACTGACTCCTTCAAGAAACATCTGTGTTTGATGATCTACTGACTCCTTCAAGAAACATCTGTGTTTGATGATCTACTGACTCCTTCAAGAAACATCTGTGTTTGATGATCTACTGACTCCTTCAAGAAACATCTGTGTTTGATGATCTACTGACTCCTTCAAGAAACACCTGTGTTTGATGATCTACTGACTCCTTCAAGAAACACCTGTGTTTGATTATCTACTGACTCCTTCAAGAAACATCTGTGTTTGATGATCTACTGACTCCTTCAAGAAACATCTTAAGACGTTTCTATTTGTTCAGGCTTTTCCTTGAATTTCTGGAACTCCTGTGTTGTTCTCAGTATTATCTTGATCTTTAAAGTATGTACTTTTTTGAATATTGTTTTGATTGTTTAAGCGCTTTGTGACCCTGGTCTGGAAAAGCTCTATATAAATAAATAAATAAAAATTTAATTTAATTTAAAAAAAAGACTGTTGAACATCAAACTATCATGAAAATATGATAATAATAATAATAATATATAATAATAATGTTGCTGCTTCGAAGTGAGCAGACGCTTCTATGAAGACAAGAAATCATCAGATAAAGAACTTTACAGATGAACGGAGACTCACTGATGCTGAAGAACTTCTTCACCTCATGACCTTGATCAGAGAGAAAATGTTTCTCATTGAAATCCTTTGAAAAGACGTTTACATCAAATATGAGGTCAGAGTCAAGTCGTCAGGATCGTGTCAATCATGTCATCTTGGATCTCAGAACATTTGAACATATTGAAGTTTGAGTTTCTCGTATGATAAACTTCGATCATCTCATCAGTCGTCCATCATCATCACCAAAAAAAAAAAAAGAAAAAAAAAAAAAAAAAAAAGAAAAAGGGGGGGGGGGGGGGGGGGGGGGGGGGGGGCGCCACAACGGGGGGGGGAAGGGGGAAAAAAAAACGGAAAAAAAAAGGGGGGGGGGGGGGGGGGGGGGGGGGGGGGGGGGGAAGAGAAAAAAAAAAAAAATTCGTTTAAAAATAAAACGATGAGTAAACGGATGAAGAACGAGATCCAAGTGTCTTCAGAGACTCAACGTGTTTTCTTGAGTCTCATCATCTCCGTCCATCGTGTCCTCCTCAGCGAGCCTGAGATCGATCCTCACGTCGTTCATCGAGGCCTCGACAACCTTCTCTAATGTCCTCGTGAACCTGATCCTGGAGACAGAAGGTCTGCTGACACCAGGACCTGCTCCAGGATCAACCAGACAATGATTCAAAAACACGAGAAGAATCTTCTTTATTTCAGGTCTTTGTGAAACGAGATGTTGACGTGAGACTGTGACGCTGGTGAAGGACCATCATCTCAGTGTGTCTGATGGACCTGACAGAGTCGACAGCTGCAGTGAAACCATGACTGAAGCTCTTCAGATCCAGCTCAGATGTTTAAGATCCTTCTCAGCAGAGTCTGAGGATCATCAGGAGTCAACGAGCCACAAGACATGACCTCGAGAGATCTTCATCGACACGTGTGGAGACAACACAACGTAAACACAACGCACAACTTCAACACAAGCAACACTGGAAATGTTGAAAAAACAAGTTATGAAAACGTAATAAACGATCAAAGGTCAACATGAATGACCTCTGGTGACCCCGGCCAGGTGAGTGTGACATAATCACAGCTGTCACCATGGCAACGGTGACAGGATGAACCACCTGAGGATGAAATGTATGGAGTCATGGGTTCACACACCACAGACTCACAACTATGACACGTTTCACTGAAAACACAAAAGAAAGACAAGATTCAAGACTTTCTTCAACAAGATCTTCATCAAGAGAACAAACGACCACCAGCAGCTCTGATGCATCGCTATGGAAACAGTATAGAGGCAGAGAGTGTGTGTGTGTGTGTGTGTGTGTGTGTGTGTGTGTGTGTGTGTGTGTGTGTGTGTGTGTGTGTGTGTTTATGAGAGTGTGAGTGCATGAGTGTGTGTGTGTGTGTGTGTGTGTGTGTGTGTGTGTGTGTGTGTGGGTGTGTGTGTGTGTGTGTTTATGAGAGTGTGAGTGTGAGTGCATGAGTGTGTGTGTGTGTGTAAGTGTGTGTGTATTTATGAGAGTGTGAGTGCATGAGAGTGTGTGTGTGTGTGTGTTGATGTGTGTATCAATGTGTATGTTGATGTGTGTATCTATGTGTGTGTTGATGTGTGTATCTATGTGTGTGTTGCATGTGTGTGTTGATGTGTGTATCTATGTGTGTGTTGACGTGTGTATCTATGTGTGTGTTGATGTGTGTATCTATGTGTGTACCGATGTGTTTATCTATGTTTGTGTTGATGTGTGTATCTATGTGTGTGTTGATGTGTGTATCTATGTGTGTACCGATGTGTTTATCTATGTTTGTGTTGATGTGTATATCTATGTGTGTACCGATGTGTTTATCTATGTTTGTGTTGATGTGTGTATCTATGTGTGTGTTGATGTGTGTATCTATGTGTGTGTTGATGTGTGTGTTGCATGTGTGTGTTGATGTGTGTATCTATGTGTGTGTTGACGTGTGTATCTATGTGTGTGTTGATGTGTGTATCTATGTGTGTACCGATGTGTTTATCTATGTTTGTGTTGATGTGTGTATCTATGTGTGTGTTGATGTGTGTATCTATGTGTGTACCGATGTGTTTATCTATGTTTGTGTTGATGTGTGTATCTATGTGTGTACCGATGTGTTTATCTATGTTTGTGTTGATGTGTGTATATATGTGTGTGTTGATGTGTGTATCTATTTGTGTAGTGATGTGTTTATCTATGTTTGTGTTGATGTGTGTATCTATGCGTGTGTTGATGTGTGTATCTATATATGTGTAGTGATGTGTGTATCTATATGTGTGTAGTGATGTGTGTCTATGTGTGTGTAGTGATGTGTGTAACTTTGTGAACTAATCGATGGATCTAAGCTCGTGCTCACTGGTCCAGAAGTGAATCACGTCTTTGTAGCATCAATAGTTCTGCAGGTCAAAGGTCAAACACACACTCTGTCAAACAGCAGCAGAACTAACGTCACCAGAGCCGACTACACAACTCAGGGGTCACTCAGGGGTCAGGGATCCCAGAAGACCTCAGGAGTGCAGGAGCCAAGACTCATCAACACATCAACCAATGTAGGCTCTGACATCACATAAGAAGGTTCTCACATCACCTAAGAAGGTTCTGACGTCACGTAAGAAGGTTCTCACATCACCTAAGAAGGTTCTGACATCACCTAAGAAGGTTCTGACGTCACCTAAGAAGGTTCTGACGTCACATAAGAAGGTTCTGACGTCACGTAAGAAGGTTCTCACATCACGTAAGAAGGTTCTGACATCTCCTACGAAGGTTCTGACGTCATCACCTAAGAAGGTTCTGACGTCACATAAGAAGGTTCTGACGTCACGTAAGAAGGTTCTCACATCACGTAAGAAGGTTCTGACATCACCTACGAAGGTTCTGACATCACCTAAGAAGGTTCTGACGTCACATAAGAAGGTTCTGACGTCACGTAAGAAGGTTCTCACATCACGTAAGAAGGTTCTCACGTCACGTAAGAAGGTTCTCATGACATCACCTACAGAAGGTTCTGACATCACGTAAGAAGTTTCTGACGTCACGTAAGAAGGTCCTCACCTCACGTAAGAAGTTTCTGACGTCACGTAAGAAGGTTCTGACGTCACGTAAGAAGGTTCTGACGCACGTAAGAAGGTTCCTCACCTCACGTAAGAAGTTTCTGACGTCCACGTAAGAAGGTATCTCACGTAAGAAGGTTCTCACATCACGTAAGAAGGTTCTGACGGTCACGTAAGAAGGTTCTCACGTCACGTAAGAAGGTTCTGACGTCACGTAAGAAGGTTCTCACGTCACGTAAGAAGGTTCTCATGACACGTAAGAAGGTTCTCATGTCACGTAAGAAGGTTCTCACATCACGTAAGAAGTTTCTGACGTCACGTAAGAAGGTCCTCACGTCACGTAAGAAGTTTCTGACGTCACGTAAGAAGGTCCTCACCTCACGTAAGAAGTTTCTGACGTCACGTAAGAAGGTCCTCACCTCACGTAAGAAGTTTCTGACGTCACGTAAGAAGGTCCTCACCTCACGTAAGAAGTTTCTGACGTCACGTAAGAAGTTTCTGACGTCACGTAAGAAGGTTCTCACGTCACGTAAGAAGGTTCTGACGTCACGTAAGAAGGTTCTCACCTCACGTAAGAAGTTTCTGACGTCACGTAAGAAGGTCCACGTAAGAAGGTTCTCACATCACGTTAGAAGGTTCTGACGTCACGTAAGAAGGTTCTCACGTCACCTAAGAAGGTTCTCACGTCACGTAAGAAGGTTCTCACGCCACGTAAGAAGGTTCTGACGTCACCTAAGAAGGTTCTGACGTCACGTAAGAAGGTTCTCACATCACGTAAGAAGGTTCTCACGTCACGTAAGAAGGTTCTGACGTCACGTACAAGAGGTTCTCACGTCACGTAAGAAGGTTCTCACGTCACGTCAAGGTTCTCACAGCTTAAAGAAGGTTCTCACATCACGTAAGAAGGTTCTCACGTCACGTAAGAAGGTTCTCACGTCACGTAAGAAGGTTCTCATGTCACGTAAGAAGGTTCTGACGTCACGAAGGCTGAAGTTTCACGTCACAGGGGTAGGAAGGTTCTCACGTCACGTAAGAAGTTTCTGACGTCACGTAAGAAGGTTCTCACATCACCTAAGAAGGTTCTCACGTCACGTAAGAAGGTTCTCACGTCACGTAAGAAGGTTCTGACATCACGTAAGAAGGTTCTCACGTAAGAAGGTTCTGCAGTGTCCGCCACGTAAGAAGTT